>OV277352.1:2575000-2867500 GCA_922984085.1 Sicus ferrugineus
TTAAAATCTCACAAACAATTTAAAGATTTCACAAAAATCTCATAAGCAATTTAAAGATTTCACAAAAATCGCACAGACAATTCAAATATCTCACAAAAACCTCACGAAAACTTTGAAAACTCACAAACAATTTAAAATCGCACAAGGAATTACAAAATCTCAAAAATAAATAATAAAACCCTAAAAAGTCTCACAAAAAATTTAAAAATCTCACGAACAATTTAAAGATCTCGCAAAAATTTCACGAAATCCAATAGAAAATCAGGACAATAAAGAAGGAAAAAAAAAATTCAGCAAAATAAAAGAGGGAAAAATCTCAGGAAAATAGAAAAGTCGCACATGAATTTAATTTATAAATTTGAAGAGATTCTTTTCTCAAGGAAATAAAGAAATCTCAAAAATTCTAAATGATTTATAGATTTATAGGATTTTTTTTCATTTTGATTCTTCCATTTTTTCTCCGCTTTTACGTTGAATGGCTCCACAGTGCGTCATCCTCGTTGTTATTGCATTCCCTGGTATTGTAGTTTTTATTGTTTCTCATAATATCATCCTTGTTTTTGTTGTTTTTCGTTACATCGTTGTTGTTGTTGTTTCGGCCATAACTCTTACTTGAGATTTCGTCAATGATTCCGTTTTTGTTTGAGGCGTTTTTTTCTTGTGCTGGCAAATTTATTATTTCTTCTTTTCATTTTTGTTAACTGATTTTTCTTCGATTTACATTCACACCCTCCACCGGCTTCTCGACGCCCATAATTTTTGTTTTCTCTCCCACTTACTTGACTTCTCCTCCCTCACCACCCACCCCCCCCAACCCACTCAACCCCCTCAATCACACCAACAACATCACTTCCAGCCAGCCAGCCGTACAATCGTATTTTTTCCAAACTTTTTCGTATCTCGACGTTAATGTTTTCCTCAGAACATTACATTGGTGTCCATGAGAGAGAGAGAGAGAGAGAATGAGTGAGGGAGAGAGGGATGGAGAGAGAGGGAGAGAGAGGGAGAGAGAGGGAGAGTTGGAGAGAGAGGGGGAGAGATAGAGTGGGAGAAAGGCGAGGAAGCAGGATGAAGTAGTTGAGTGTTTCGAGTTGAGTGTTTATGGAGGGCGTAAAAGTTTATTTTTAGGCAAATAATGTGCTGGGGTGGGCGACAAAACAAAAGCAATAACAGCCACAACGACAACAACAACAACAACAACAACAACAACAACAACAATAAATATCCACAGCTTCGCAACTTCACCCTGTGGATTAAGAATTGATTGCGATATCAATTATTTTTTCCCTGATTTCCTTAACTTTTCGACTTTTCTCGCTACTTTATTCGCCCAAATTTTGCCTCTCTCTCTCTCTCTCTCCCTCTCTCTCTCTCTCTCTCTTTGCACAAAACTTTACATCGTCAACTTCCTCTCTCCCTCCGCCGTAAGATCTGCCGATTCTCACTGCCGTTCCACTTCGTTTCTTCCTCGAAAACATTCTGTGACTGCATTCAGACGACATCTTATTTTACTGAATCCGTGTCGACTCAATTTCCAAATTTTCAGTGTGTTGTTGGCTTTGCACTCTTAGGCTGAGTGTGTGTGTGTGTGTGTGAATTAGTAGCTCGTGAGTATTCTGTCTGGTGTAACAGTGACGATCTCATTTAAATGAGGAATTTCATATTTTAGTTAATTCAAAGAATACTTTCACTTTTTGGAAAAGAATGATTTAAAGGTTTAAGCAACTCTTAATCAATTTAGATTGCATCTATTTTATCTACGAACGAAGCATCATTAATTTCACCAGTTTAACTTGAAACTATAAAGTTTTTCTAGTGTTTCACCTTTTGTGGCCACCACTGTACTGGCTACCACTGGAACCCAATAAGTTTGGGTTGCATAGTTTTCCTCTCTGATTTTAATTAAAAGGGGAAAAAAGAGTTGTTTTGTTTAAGCATAAAATTTGGGTTGCTACACACACACACAATAATGAAGCAGGCATATAAAAATAGTAAATACAAGAGAGCAGCGAAGCGCGCGAGAGAGAGCGATAGAGTTTGCAATTTTAAATGAGAGATGTAACGGCGATGTGTAGAGATGTGTTGTTCTTGTAATTTTTCAATGGAGAGCTAAGAAATTCTCATTAAATTCTCACATAAAGAATTACAAAATTGCATTCTCAATTTGATGATAATAATTAGAAAAAAGGAAAATCTCACATGTATTTGGCAAGAAATTCTCTCCAGTTGAAATTCTTGATTGTAAGAAAATATCACACAAATTTCGGCTTCGAACTTAAAAATCGAACTTCAACGGAATCTCTTTCGTCATGGAAATTAAAAGCTCTCAAAAATCCCACGACAATTTAGAAATGTCACGAAAAACTTTCAGAGCAATTTAAAAATCTCATGAAAAAAAACAAATCTTTCGAAAGTTTAGAAATGTAAGAATTTTTGCACGAGAGAATTGTAAGGCAAAAGAGTCACGCGAATTAAAAAATCCCATGATTTCTGGGATCATGAAAAATCCCATGAAAATCTTCTTTCTTACAGTAATTAAAAATATTAAAAATTAAATTCCATCTTACGAGTTGGCAACTCTGAAGGTTGATTTCTGGGATCTTCAAAAATCCCAAAAAAACTTCTTTCTTACAGTAATTAAAAATATTAAAAATTAAATTCCATCTTACGAGTTGGCAACTCTGAAGGTTGATTTCTGGGATCTTCAAAAATCCCATGAAAATCTTCTTTCTTACAGTAATTAAAAATATTAAAAATTAAATTCCATATTACGAGTTGGCAACTCTGAAGGTTGATTTCTGGGATCATGAAAAATCCCATGAAAATCTTCTTTCTTACAGTAATTAAAAATATTAAAAATTAAATTCCATCTTACGAGTTGGCAACTCTGAAGGTTGATTTCTGGGATCTTCAAAAATCCCATGAAAATCTTCTTTCTTACAGTAATTAAAAATATTAAAAATTAAATTCCATCTTACGAGTTGGCAACTCTGAAGGTTGATTTCTGGGATCTTCAAAAATCCCATGAAAATCTTCTTTCTTACAGTAATTAAAAATATTAAAAATTAAATTCCATCTTACGAGTTGGCAACTCTGAAGGTTGATTTCTGGGATCTTCAAAAATCCCATGAAAATCTTCTTTCTTACAGTAATTAAAAATATTAAAAATTAAATTCCATCTTACGAGTTGGCAACTCTGAAGGTTGATTTCTGGGATCTTCAAAAATCCCATGAAAATCTTCTTTCTTACAGTAATTAAAAATATTAAAAATTAAATTCCATCTTACGAGTTGGCAACTCTGAAGGTTGATTTCTGGGATCATGAAAAATCCCATGAAAATCTTCTTTCTTACAGTAATTAAAAATATTAAAAATTAAATTCCATCTTACGAGTTGGCAACTCTGAAGGTTGATTTCTGGGATCTTCAAAAATCCCATGAAAATCTTCTTTCTTACAGTAATTAAAAATATTAAAAATTAAATTCCATCTTACGAGTTGGCAACTCTGAAGGTTGATTTCTGGGATCTTCAAAAATCCCATGAAAATCTTCTTTCTTACAGTAATTAAAAATATTAAAAATTAAATTCCATCTTACGAGTTGGCAACTCTGAAGGTTGATTTCTGGGATCTTCAAAAATCCCATGAAAATCTTCTTTCTTACAGTAATTAAAAATATTAAAAATTAAATTCCATCTTACGAGTTGGCAACTCTGAAGGTTGATTTCTGGGATCTTCAAAAATCCCATGAAAATCTTCTTTCTTACAGTAATTAAAAATATTAAAAATTAAATTCCATCTTACGAGTTGGCAACTCTGAAGGTTGATTTCTGGGATCTTCAAAAATCCCATGAAAATCTTCTTTCTTACAGTAATTAAAAATATTAAAAATTAAATTCCATCTTACGAGTTGGCAACTCTGAAGGTTGATTTCTGGGATCTTCAAAAATCCCATGAAAATCTTCTTTCTTACAGTAATTAAAAATATTAAAAATTAAATTCCATCTTACGAGTTGGCAACTCTGAAGGTTGATTTCTGGGATCTTCAAAAATCCCATGAAAATCTTCTTTCTTACAGTAATTAAAAATATTAAAAATTAAATTCCATCTTACGAGTTGGCAACTCTGAAGGTTGATTTCTGGGATCTTCAAAAATCCCATGAAAATCTTCTTTCTTACAGTAATTAAAAATATTAAAAATTAAATTCCATCTTACGAGTTAGTTGGCAACTCTGAAGGTTGATTTCTGGGATCATGAAAAATCCCATGAAAATCTTCTTTCTTTCAGTAATTAAAAATATTAAAAATGAGATTCGATCTCGCAAGTTGGCAACTCTGAAGGTTGTGTTTGTGTGGGATTAAAAGGGTTCAGCGGGGCGTGGAGGGGTTTAGAAGGGTGTAGAGGGGCGTAAAGGGGAGCGGAAAAGTCGAATTGAAGTGTCAACAACAAGCCTGCTATAACTGCGTACAACAACCACAGCGAGGTGTGCGGGAGCGCAAGGATTGCGGCAGGATTTCGGTTTGCAGCCAAATGTTGCACGTGTTGCCCACGCAAGGGGCGGCGGGGGTGGAGGGGATGGAGGGGGTGGTGGGCTGTGTGCTGGTTGGCGGGGTGGGGAGGGAGGAAGTTTATGTGTTGTGATCCCAAATTATTTGTAATACGATTTAATTTGCTTGTTTGACCGAATTGTTGACTTTTTATTGCTGCAGCTTTTGTGCGCGAAACGAAACAATTGCTTCAACGCGTGTGTGTGTGTGTGTGTGTGTGTGTGTTGATGTGTGTGTGTGTGTGTGTGTGTGTGTGTGTGTGTGTGTGTGTGTGTGTGTGTGTGTGTGTGTTCTCTCGCGGAACGGCAAAAAGTTTACTTTGTTGCCGAGCGAACGTGTTACGAGTGACGCCGTCGGGTTTTCCATAAATCAATCAATTCATGCGTCGACACCAGCTGTGACGCGACCAGCTTTTTCTCGCTCTACTTCGCTCTTCGGCCAGAGCTGGTCGATCAATTCAATCGCAGCCGGAATTAACTGCGGACTGGCTGAAGTACGAAAAAATCGGAGCAGCAAAATGTGAATTAGCAGCGAAAATAAGTAGTTTTGATGCCAGAAAATTGGTTAATTTTTTTTGGAGGGGGTGGGGGGAGGATTGAAATCGCCCGCTCATACGTCGCGATGTACGAATTAAGTGAGTCGCAGACGATGCTGGTGGTTGTTGCAGCGTTTTGTCTTCTCATTTGGATGCAATTAAACTTCAGCTTTAATCCGATTCAACTGAAAGCCTTTCAATTTCACAAAGCTTCAACTCGCTACTTGATATTTATCTTGACATTTTTCTATTCTATTTTCTTTTTTTTTTTGGCAACATTTCGTGCGCAGATTTTATCTAAATTGAATAATAAAAAAACTGCACAGCGTTTCTGGCGTAAAAAACAAAAAAAAACTTCAGACCTTTAGTTCAAAAACGAGCTGCAGAAGTCCATTCATTTTATGCGGATAAAATTTAACTTTGCATAGAAAGAAGACGAAAACATATACAGCGGAAACAAACAAAAAAAAAATATTAGTTCCTCAATTTCAGCTTCACACTTCCGCATCTTGCTTCGCAGCATCAGTTAGCAGCAACTACAACAAGAGCAACTACGGCAATTAAATGCTCTTTTATTTAGAAGAATAAAAAGTAACACAACAGAGAGAGAGAGAATAGACAACAGAAAGCAACAACAGAAAGCAACAACAAGAGCAAGCAACAGCAGAAGAGCGAAACGCAAGCATTTATGCAAATACAAAACGCATACCTGTACAAACACCTTTTAATTACACACTCACACGAGATACGCTGCAGGTTGATACACACCAGAGTATCAAAATTAGGGATGCCCGCTTGCTGCAAAAACAAGTGCAAAAACTATTTTTATATTGCAAATTTTGTATTATTTTGGAATATTTATTCCATATATTTAAATTTACAAAAAAACCGACCTTCTCAAAATTCTTCTACTAGTAAAATCTAATTTTTAAAAACTTTAAAAATAAATATAAATTAGTTACTCGGTTTTGAAGAGTTGGCAGCTCTAGCGAACTTCTATGCGAACAGTTGTAGTTAAAGAGCAAATATGTAAGTGTGTGTATGCGTTTGTGAACTGCGTGTGTTTGAATGCTTGTATTCCTCGCCTTCTCTGTCTCTCTCCGTCTCACCATTTCTTTCAAAACTCTCAGTCTCTCTAACTCTGTGTGTGTGTGTGTGTGTGCTTTTCTATGTGCGATGTGCGTGTACACAGTAATGTTTGCAACTTTAAGGATAACAAAGCTTGCAAGTATCACAGAAGTTAGAAGGACTCAAAGCAACAACACACACACACAGCAAAAGTAACACCGCCACCTACAACAACAACAAGAACAACAACAACAAGAAGAACGTCACCGACATACCTATCAATACAACAAAGCAACAAAGCTGCTGCCCTCAACAAAAGGAGGCGCTGAAGAAAAGCGGCGCTGACGACGACTACCACGACGACTACCACGACGACGACGACGACGACGACGGCGACGACGAGTTCTTTTTATTAAGAAGTTAGAAGGCTCGAGTACAGCAAACACAATTATCGTGATTGTTGATGAGCAACGAGATGCAATTCAGCGTGAATGGCGGCGACAAAAGGACATGCAAGGCACGAGCGAAGGCGTGCAAGCCTCCGAATGCGCTGAGAAGAGAGAACAGAGAACAATGCAAGTACAGCATGTGCGAGTGAGTAAGTGGGTAACGGAGTGTGTGCGTGAGTGCCTGAGTGTGCATGAGAGGGAGGTAGGCGGGTGTGCGTGTGTGCGTGTGCGTACTCCAGTGTAAATGAGTAAATAAATGTATGAATGGCCGCATGCGATGTTTGTTTTGATTTAAATAAATGAGTTGCTGTTTTCATTTCAAGCTGTTGTAATTGCTCACTTCACAGCTAGCGAGGAGGTGGTGGTGGTGGAGGAGGAGGAGGAGGAGGAGGAGCAGAGAGTCGTCGCGAGAGAGGCGACGCGAGAGAGGCGACGCGAGAGTGGCCGCGGAAGAGAGGCTTCGCGAGAGCGGCGACGGGAGAGAGGCGGCTGTTTTGATTCTTCTGAGAGCCACTTGAAGCCAATTAATGACTGATGTAGCGAAACTAATGCGATTTTCTTGTTTATCAGTGCCACTGAGAATCCCGAGGAGGATGAAGTGGGCTGACGTGGGCTCGCGCTAGAGATGTGCAAACCGAAGTTCGATTAATCGACTTTTTGTTTTTAGGGAAACCAGGGGAGAATTTTTTGAAGAAGAAGAGTTCAGTGAAATCCATTCGCGATCTAAACTTGATAAACTTCACTTTTCTCAAAGTCTTCCATCAAGATTATCAACTCGAATAGAAAACTCGATCTCGATATCGATCTCGATTGTGATTGGATTCGAGTGGAGAAAAGACTTTCGAATATTCGAATATTTCGATTTCGAATATCATATCGAATCAAAAAACGCCCCCTCGATCTCTATTTTCACCTCGAATTCGAGATGAAAAATGTTGTTTCGATCACGATTATCCTCGGAACCAAAAAGCAGTTTCGAGATCGGTTGCCACCCTCGAATTCGAGACGAGAAAAGGGTTACTTCAACCTCGATTGTCAGTGGAACTAAAAATTCGTCTCGACATCGATTACAGCCACGAAAACACGAAAGTTGCTTGGATCTCGATTACCGTTTCGATTGAAAAAAAACGTCTCGATGGCAGTTTTCGTCTCGCCAACTTAGCGAAAATAAATGTTTAGAAATTCTACTTTGAAACTTTTCAGCCAGAACATTTAAATAATTGAGAAAAAAGGCGGAAGGACACTCGGAGGTCCTTTAATTGCGTGGAACATAATTTGTTTTCTCCTCAAATATTATCTTCTGATCTCATTATTCGCAGAATAGTCGCCCGTCAGGTGTCGCGAAAGCGTCTTCCTCGTTATTTCCTCGAGAAGAAAGTTCCAAATCTTTATCAGTTAAGTAAGGATAATTCGAACACCGACCGCCTCGATGCCCCGAGGCCCGCTTACCGCTCCCACCCAACCTGACTTGAATATTATTAATCAACTTTCACTTGACGCTTGTCGCTCCCGCTTCATTAGTTGCTTCGTATTTTGCTGCAGGACTCACCTTTCGTGCTGCCTCGGCTGTTGGCTGTCAGGATTAAGAATGTCCGCCGGTCTTACGAGGCTTTGAAAGGATTTAATGTCTGCGTTAGTGACGTCCGTGAGGATGAGACGCTGCGACGAAGACGAACGACAGCGAGGACAACGACGAAGACAACGATGACGACGACGATAAGGACGACGACGACAGCGACAACGACGATGACAACGAGAACGACGACGACGACAACGACAAGACGACGACAACGACGATGACGACGACGATAACGACGACGACAACGAGAACGACAACGACAACGACAACGACGACGACAACAAGAACGACAACGAGAACGACAACGACGACGACAACAAGAACGACAACGAGAACGACAACGAGAACGATAACGACAACGACGACGACAACGAGAGCGACAACGAGAACGACAACGACGACGACAACAAGAACGACAACGAGAACGGCAACGACGACAACGACGACGACGACAACGAGAACGACAACGAGAACGATAACGACAACGACGACGACAACGAGAGCGACAACGACGACAACGAGAACGACAACGAGAGCGACAACGACGACAACGAGAACGGCAGCGACGACGACGACAACGAGAACGACGTCGAGGGCGGCGTCATCGCCAGCAGCGAGTTGTTAATCGCCTTTGAGCCCGAGATTTACGTAGTTTTTGTTTGTACAACACAAACACGGCAGGATGTAAAAAGGCTGCCCGTCTTTCCTCCAACAAAAAACGAAGTTTCACACAGTTTCCTTTGCTGATAAATATTTTATTTTAAGGTCTCTTCACGCTTTAATTGCGCACGTGCAAGGCAAACACAATCTCGGCAGGATAATGGATTGCATCTAAAAAAAAATAGGGACCTTCAAACTGAAAATGCAAGGAATTTTTTTAATAAAATTAAATTAGATTAAATTATTTACAAGATTAAATGATTTGCAAGATTAAATTATTTACAAGATTAAATTATTTACAAGATTAAATTATTTACAAGATTAAATTATTTACAAGATTAAATTATTTACAAGATTAAATTATTTACAAGATTAAATGGTTTGGAAGATTAAATTATTTACAAGATTAAATTATTTACAAGATTAAATTATTAACAAGATTAAATTATTTACAAGATTAAATTATTTACAAGATTAAATTATTTACAAGATTAAATTATTTACAAGATTAAATGGTTTGGAAGATTAAATTATTTACAAGATTAAATTATTTACAAGATTAAATGATTTGCAAGATTGAATTATTTACAAGATTAAATTATTTACAAGATTGAATTATTTACAAGATTAAATTATTAACAAGATTAAATTATTTACAAGATTAAATGATTTGCAAGATTGAATTATTTACAAGATTAAATGATTTGCAAGATTGAATTATTTACAAGATTAAATTATTTACAAGATTGAATTATTTACAAGATTAAATTATTAACAAGATTAAATTATTTACAAGATTAAATGATTTGCAAGATTGAATTATTTACAAGATTAAATTATTTACAAGATTAAATTATTAACAATATTAAATTATTTACAAGATTAAATGATTTGCAAGATTGAATTATTTACAAGATTAAATTATTAACAATATTAAATTATTTACAAGATTAAATGATTTGCAAGATTGAATTATTTACAAGATTAAATTATTTACAAGATTAAATGATTTGCAAGATTAAATTTACAACATTCAATGATTTACAATTTTTTTTATTAATCGAGAATAAGCAATTTTAATGGATGAAATATCTCATGAATTCATCGCAAATTGGCTGCTGAAACTCGGTCGAGATAGCAGGTCGTGTTTGGCGGTCGGAATTGGAAATGTTTTGCCATTAAGTGCAGCCAAGAAGCTGTCAGCTGCAGTTGGCCAACACAAACGACGTGCCGCCGCCGCAACAAAGGAAACACAAAGAATCTCTTTGGCCAAAAATAAGCAGCCGTCATTGATAATCCGTTTCAATGTTTACAAATAGCTTTTGCAAAAATACGAGTTCAATTTTAACTGAAAAAAAATTCAGTTCATGGCTGTTTTTGTATTTATGAGCGCGACTCGAACGGAGAGGACCGAGGGGACTCGAGCGCATCCCCTCTGATTAGCTGTCTCGCACACAGAAAATAATAAAAACAACCTGATTTTTTTTGCTCTACTTTTCTTTCAGTTTTTCGCATCTCGATAATGATTCGGCGAAATGCGATTCATTAAAATGTGGTCATCAATTAAATTAAATCGTCCAAACGCATGAAGCGCTAAAAACCGGAAGCGGGACTGGAGGATCCTTCGTCAAATTCAGTGATAAGTGAAAGTGCAAAATCCTTCCAAGGACTTTACCGCCTGCGTTCGTCATGGAAACGCTGAGCGTGCTGCTGATGGTGGCCTTCTTATTTATATCCACGCGATGCTTGAATTCATCCTCGCAGATTGTGTACGGTGAGTGCGTGCAGGACCGCTAAAGATGCGCGAGCATTTCGAAAAACTCCTCCTCCAGCAGATATCAACTCGCAGCTGGACCCCGACCCCGAATTCATCGGCACCATCAACAATGTGACGTACCCGGCGGGCAGGGAGGCGATGTTGGCGTGCTCCGTGCGAAATCTGGGCAGGAATAAGGTGAGCTGCACCAGAGTTTTCACGATTTTACCAAGAGTTTTCACGATTTTAGCAAGAGTTTTCATGATTGAAGCAAGCTTAAGCATTGAAAACCAATGGAATTCGAAGACACAACCATGGATTGTGCGAACGATTCAACGTTGATTTCTATATTCCTCCTTCCAGGTGGGGTGGTTGCGAGCCTCCGATCAGACGGTGCTGGCGCTGCAAGGACGCGTCGTCACGCACAACGCACGCATCAGCGTGATGCACGAGGACACGCACACCTGGAAGCTGAAGATCAGCAAGCTGCGCGAGACGGACCGCGGCTGCTACATGTGCCAGATCAACACGAGCCCGATGAAGAAGCAGGTCGGCTGCATCGACGTCCAAGGTGAGCGGGCGGGCAGGCGAGCCAAAGCTGCCTCCTTCAGCTTCTTCAGCTTCTAATTATTCTCCCCTCTCTCCCTCCCTCTCTCTGTGCGGCAGTTCCTCCCGACATCATCAACGAGGAGTCCTCTCCCGATCTGGCCGTGCAAGAGGGCGAGGACGCCACGCTCACCTGCAAGGCCACCGGCAACCCCATGCCGCGCGTTACATGGCGCCGCGAGAATGGCGAGCTGATCTTGATGCGCAAGCCAGGCAGTCGCGAGATGATGAGAGGTGCGAGCGTGTGTTGCATAAGGAGTTCGGATTGCTAATACATTCCTCTCTCTCTCTCTCCCCCTCTCTCTCTGTGTTGCAGTGGAGTCCTACAACGGTTCGTCCTTGAAGTTGGTGCGGCTTGAGCGCCGTCAAATGGGCGCCTATTTGTGCATCGCATCCAACGACGTCCCGCCGGCGGTGAGCAAGCGGGTCTCGCTGAGTGTGCAATGTAAGTGGAGAACCCGCGAAACGCTTTACGCCAACATTCTCTCTCCTTATCTCCCTCTCTCTCTCTCTCTCTCTCTCTCTGTCTCGTCTTCATTTGCAGTTGCGCCCGTTGTGCGAGCGCCCAGTCAACTGCTGGGGACCCCGCTGGGGTCGGACGTCCAGCTGGAATGCCACGTCGAAGCGTCCCCGTCGCCGGTGTCGTACTGGCTGAAGGGGTCGCGAGTGCCCAACGGATTCGGTGGCGGGGCCGGCGCAAGCTTGGAGTCCGGACAACCGGGACCCGAAATGCTGCTCGACGGGTACGAGAGCTCGCCTTTTCACAACTCTCGATCCTCCTCTCACCTCTCTTAATCCTCCCAAAAACAGACCCAAGTACGGCATCACGGAGAAGCGGAACGGCTATCGAGGCGTCATGTTGCTGGTGGTGCGCTCCTTCTCGGCCTCCGATGTGGGAACCTATCACTGCGTCAGCACCAACTCGCTGGGCCGCGCTGAGGGCACCCTGCGCCTGTACGGTGAGTGAGCGGCGTGCAGAGAACGAACGGGCAGCTGAGAGTCCCCTCGAAGAGCTGAGAGTCCCCCCGAAGAGCTGAGAGTCCCCTCAAGCTGGCGGGGTGGGGGGACTTTTTGCGATTCGATGTCCTTCGCCCGCGATATTCTTGCGAGAGTTTTATACAAATTTTTTGTTGAGAAGGAAATGCGAGGATTGCAACGACACATCATTAAAAAAAAATGCTGCCCGATGGTCTTAACATTCTTTCTTTGCAGAAATTAAACTTCATCCTGGAGCATCGTCGTCCAACGATGATCATCTCAATTTTGTGGGAGGTGAGAGGGGATTTTTACAATATTTCTCTTTTTTAAATAAATTCATTACTAAACCATTCTCTCCACATCGAAGGACTTGAAGAAGCGGCGCGCGGAGTCGCCTCAACCACACAACGGATATTCTGGTTGCCGCCACTTTCAGCGCTTTTTTATTTCGCAACATTGCTTGCAAGGTGATTCAACATGTTGCAGCAACATGACTAAAACCTCGAATCGCTACAAAAGCCACGAGTAACATTCGAGGATAGCGGGAAGTCAGCGAGTACTCATCTACTCGTTATTACAACTCTACATTCGCAACTCTACATAAAACAGCAACAACAGCAACAACAGCAACAAGAAAGTAGATATGAAGGTCAACTAAAACTACCATGAAAAAAATTCAATTAAGTCGCATCAGAAAAATATGCATTAATTAAAACTGTAAAATACAATCTGCAAAATATTTGTAGTTTTCGCGATTCCATTATGCAGAGTGAACGGTGACAGTGGGGGCTCAGAAAAAGAGCTCACAAGCAATGAAATGCGGAAATTGCAAGTCAATATCAACGTAAAGCTTAGCAGATTTAATAACTACATAAATAAGAAATTAAGTTATTAAATTATAAGAGAGAACTAAATTATAATTAAATACTAACTAATTACAGTGAAGGTTAATTACTTTTCATTTGAAATTTCATTTGAAATTAAGGAATGCGATGTTTTATCCGTATAAAAAACCCAAGCAATTCCTGTTAAGTATTAAATAAATAAGTAATCAATGTTATATACGTATTAAAAAAATCCTAATATTCATATTTGCGAGGAAGAAAAAAGCATTTTTGTATTATTTTTTCACTGCATTATTTCAAAATTTCCACTATTCTTAAAAATCATGGAATCTTTCAGTGAAGAATCTTCTCGATCAGTGATGAATACAAATATTCATATTTACATATCTTTACTCTGTTTATATCGCCAGAAACATACGTTGTGTAAGTTTTGTATAAATTAAGATCGAACTTCTTAATACTTAAATTAATACAATATTAATATTATAAATTATTCCATAATAAATAACAATAAATTAACGAATGAAATTACTACAACTTGACTTTTTCTTAGAAAAAATAGATTATTAAAAACAGAAGATTTGCTTAGTGGAAAATTCTTGGGTCCGCGATGGAGGGTTTTGATGGTCAACATTTTTCAAAATTTACATTAGTTCATTAAAATCCGTTAAAAGTCCGGAATTCCTTTAAAATATATAAATAAAATCTTTAATCATGAATATCTCTGGCCGTCATTTTATGCTCAAATAAAATTTGTTTGCTATTGAAGAAATTTATTCCACTTTCTACTTAGTGAACACAGCCAGCGCGAACACGCTTTTCAAACGCAGCCAACTTCGTTGAACGCGTTCTCCCTTTCGCTGAACCAGTCAATACATTTCTGTCGCTGTGTTTCGTCGCGTTCGTCCGTGCTGTGGGAATTGTTGAAATCTGGCATAATTTCTTTACAAAAACTGTTCGAAATATTAACAAAATAAAGCTAAACTGTTGTGCTTCATTTTTGGAAAAAAAATCGATGAGAAAAATTTGTGAAAAGTATTAAAATAACTTTTTCGAAAAACTGAAAACCTGAATTCCAGGCAGTATGAAAAATTTTTCCACCAAATTTTTCTCCCATCCGTAGACGTAAGCGAGCAAGGGAGTGCGATGTAGTTCAGTCGTGTGTGTGTGTGCGAGCGAGATACAAGTCGTATAGGAAAATAGAAGGCAAGAGAAACCAAGTACGAAGTAGGGTAGAAAGCAAAGAGCAGAAGAGAATGCGAAAAGAAGGCTGAAAACAAAGCAAAAGAAAAAAGGTAAACATGAACAATTTTTGCAAGGCGAATGTGTGAGTGAGTGAGTTTGTGGCCTTTACGAGCGAACCCCATTAGGAAAATGTGAAATGTTGACAAAGATTAACAGCAGAAACGTATTCAAGTAAATGTGGTAATTTGAGTTGGCTGCAAAAAGGAATAAAGAAATCTTCGGAAATCGCTCAAAAGGTTTTAAAAGTGTCGAAAGGAAAACATTACAAGTGCTATTGAAACTCTTCGCTTAAAATTCATGCATCTTTTCCTACTTAGCTTAAACTGCTTTTCTAACCTACTTTATATTACATTTTCCCCCTGGGATTTGTGCACGTTACACAAACAATTCCAACGATTAGCAACGCTCAACTCGTCGTTGCCGTACGCTTTGCGAGAGAACCCGCCAAGAAGTGACGATTGCCGCTTGTTTGTACACAAAATGCAATAACAACAAAACGCTTTTGTTGCCATCGTCGCGCGTTGCGCTCCATTCACAACGCACTAACACCTTCAAGAATAACAAATAAACAGCACAATTAATAAAGAATTTAAGGTGATAGTCGTCGTCGTTGGCGATTTGGGAGCAACCACTGAATTCTGTATAACCAAATCGAGCGAGTTTCTCGTGCGAGGTGTCGATGAATGTGATGGATACTCGCCGTAGTTGAGATTTCTTCGTTTTGTCGCCATTCATCAGTCCGAGATGTATCTGCCTCGTATTCGTTTTTACATTCTTCTCTCATCCCAATTGATTTTCTGAATACAACACATTTTTGGTGGAAACTTGTACGGATACCTCGTTCGGCTTGTTTTGAATGCTGCGCTGCTCGATATTGTGAGTGTTGAGTAGAGCGGTGGCGTCACATCGTATCGATACAGTATCGCGCAGTAGTGGGAACGGCAGAGGGAACATCAAGTCGAGGGGTAATAAAATAAGTAGCAGCTGCGGCTTTCATGCGCTCTGGTTATTCATGCGTTATTATTATTTTTTCCTTTCTATAATTTTAATTGTATGCCGCAGCCCTCGACAGCGTCAGCTCTCGCCGTCGATTTCGTTGATCTCACCCTCGTGCTGTGCGCGCCGCCGCTGCGACCGCGTCTGCTGCGTCTGCTGTACGCGGCGGGACGTCCGTTCTTTTGTCTCCCTCCCGTTGTGTTTACACTCGACGCACTCGACGTAGTTTTGTCTTTAATTGTTCGTCGTCAAATACAGATCGCATTTCTGTTTGCTGCGTACTCGTTGTATTTGCTGAACGAGGTTGTATTTTAAATTCAATTCGGTTACAATTCGGGGGATGAGTGATGATGAGCTGACTACTGCTAAATCTGATGCAATCATCGCTGTTTGCTACAAATTATTCTTCGTGTAATCGTTATCCCGCCGCCGGAACATCTAAATGAAGGCGTATTGAAAACGATCAGCTGAAGTGTACTGAAGTCACAGCAGAAACCAAATTACGAGGTCGGGGTGAGATTTCCCTTAATTATGCCAAACCTACCCTATCATGTTCATCACTCTGAAACCAGTATACACGTTTCCCTCTCTTAAAACCCAACGTTTTGCTGTAGTAATCCCAGTACACCACATCAAATTATCAAGAACCGTCTGGAAATGCTATGACGAGAAAAACTTAGTATCCTCTGATGATATTAAGGTAATATTGGACACACGATAGCACAATAATTCTAAAGACCGAATGCAAAGCAAAGCAAACCCTTCAGTTTAACTGGAAATGGCACTACGAAAGGTCATTTCCGAGGAAGGATGTTTCCTGAACCCTAATGAAACCACAACCACGTCTATTAACCCTAACTTTCCTCTACAAAAGACAAACATCATTTCATATATCTGGTCGCCCTTCTCATATGAGGATTAAGACCGAAACAAAGAATATAAGAATTAAGTATCTGCAGAGACTTTCTAAAAAAAGAAAGGGAAAGTAAATTACAGAAAGATTAGCAAGGGACGAAGAGTGAAAGAAAGTAAGACAACGAATGGCAGTTGCGACGAAACCATAACCTCCTGAAAACACCAAATACGCGAATATTTTTCCCCATTTGTTTAGAAAAGTGTGGAGAGTGAAAGACGGAACAAGTGAATCTTCACAGGCTTTTGTGAATCTTTTAATAGAACTCCCGTCTATCCTAATAGACACACATAATTCTTGCTTGAGAAAGGCGATGAGATAATAGAGCTGCTAGAACCACCCTCTGCTCTCCCGATTAAAACTCCAGTGAGCTGTGGAAAATAGAATACCGGCGACTTTATGCCATTTCAAGCTTCGGTCTGCAATTAACCAGTCAAACAACTCACAAATGATCTGAAGGTAGAGCTGGATGATTGTATTTACCATTCATTTATTCATTCATTAAGGGGAATTACAGGGAATCCTATTAATTCCCTCGCTTATAGTCGTGCGTTTCTCTCAAACACCTTATTGAACAAAAGAAATAAATTAATTTCACTCATTGTGGCTCAAGCTGTCTCAGGATAATGGATTGGAAGTAACTAAATAAAAGGATTCAACTTGTCATTTTCGATTTTATAAAAACAGAGTACTACAAAATCATCGAATACATTGTAGAAATCTACGATGTATATCAGCAAACAAACTATTGAGATAACCAGTTTAAATTAGAAACTATTAACAGCTTTTATCAACGTGTCATTTGAAAGAGTTAAAATTGATTTATCACGCTGAATAGATTTTAATGCACGCCGCCGCTTTGACAGACGCTAAGGAGAGAACGTAATAAATATCTCGAAGGAGAGATGAAACGTAGCAAAATATGAATAACAGCTGAATACAAAAACTAGTCTGATTAAGCAGCAGTAAACATGAAAACTGAGATCGCAGCTAATTTAATCGAAGCGAGCTAAACTCGCGTACTTCGCAATTTCTCTACATTGTAATTGAGCAATTAATCGCTAGTGACTCACAACAGATTCAAAACAGTTCGCTGCGAAATCGTTAATCGCATCAGAACTTTCATTGTCATCCCTTTATTGGACGCAACAATTTGTCGTATAAGTAGTTCATCGAACAACACATTTATCGAATTTGGAAGAAATAAACTATAGTAACTCCAAATGACTTCAAAAGATTGAAATAAAAAGCTTTAAGCGAGAAGGATTCCACCGTTTTCATTTATTTCATTAATTTAAATTACTTCAAACCCGTTTTAAATGTCTTCTTTGGTTTTAAATTATTTCAACTGACTTCATTATGACTTCAAGTGATTTGAAATTAGTTACATCATCCTCACGTCATCGAATGGTTCAAATATTTTCAATGTTGCTAGATTGCTCCAACTTACTTCAGTGACTTCAAGTGAGTTTTAATTGATTTCAGTGACTTCAGGTCCGTTTTAACTGATTTGAGTGACTTCAAGTGAATTTTAACTGCTTTCTGTGAACTCAGTATATGACTTCAGTGAATAAATAATCGCATACGAATTTAGGATATCAACAGAGATAATTTTTAAAGACTTCAAATGATTTACATAATCGTATTACTGTTTACATTTACTGTAGCTGGCTTCGGTTACTCTAAAAGACTTCATATCGATTTAACAGATTTCAGTGGCATTTTAATGACTTAAACTGAATCATTGGCGATTTCAAGTGACTTCAAATTACTTAAACAGACTGTCAGGAACTCTACATTTTTCAAAGACTTCAAATGACTTCAGTAACTTCGGTGTTTAATTAAAAGAAAGTAATGGGGTTTCCTCGTGATAATTTGTTTAAGTTGAATTTATCTAGAATCATTGAAGCTTTATATTCGAGTGAAAATATTTTACAAGCTTCACGTGTCGTGCTCGAAATAAATATCTGCCTGAATTAAAATATTCATTCGAGTGTGATTAAGATATTTCTGTATCTGAAGTCTTTACTACATCGCACTTCCACTCGCTACAAACACCCTTCTCACCCCCTCCACACCCACCGGCGGCAACCCAAAGCAAGGACATTTGGGTTTCGCGTCAAACTCAATTTGTCCACCCTCCCTCACTCCCCCGCCCCTCCCCCCCATTGTGTCTCTTTCTCGCAATCCAGCTCGTACTCATCGCTTGCCTTCTCACACATTCAACTTTCAGATAAAACAATGCTTTCGACAAGCGAAGACACAAAATAAAATCGAAAATAAAGACCTGTGGAAACGAAGCGATGGATAAGCGCAGCGCAGCACGAAGTACAGCACGTCAAGTCAAGCGAATGCTGGGCACAACACGGAATGTGGAAGAAATCAAGTAGAGCCCGCAGCCACTCAGAACAGGTCTGGCCAGCCAGCGAGCACACAGCACCCCGCACCCAGTAGTAGTTGGTTTGGCCTTTTGGCGAAAACGCCGAGAACCCGAGGGACGCGCTCGTGTGTTAGTTGAGCGCGTTGTTGTGCGCCGCGTCACCGGCAGGGATTTTCAACTTTACGTCATCGTCAAGGGGACGAAGTTCGAAACGTCACTCAAAACGACGCACCAGCAGCAACAGCAGCAGCAGCGGGAGGGAGACGGTAGCTCGCACTAGAAGCGGCCAGGCGAGCGGCGCGAAAAACCGAAGAAAACACGAGAATCCGTCAGCCTCAGGCAGAGCAGCAATTTTTCGCAAGGGCGAGCGAGTAGCCATCGAAGGGAGGACGAATACGACGAACACACTTGAAAAAGTGGTTGGTTAGTCGGCGGCGGTGGTCACGCAGGACAAGTCACGGCCAAACAACGAAGGAGTGAGCGAAGAGTAGATTGCAGTCGACGGCAGACTCACGGTGAGGCAGGCAACCAGCATCGACACTCACACGCGTGCATTCACAAGGTGGGCTCAGAAAGAAATTCGGGGTCCCGTAAAAGACTGCAGCAGCAGCAACAGCAGCAGCAGCAGCAGCTGCCACTTGCAGGAGGGCTGCGACTCAATGGTGTGCTGTGCGAGTTTCTCGTCTGCAGTCGGTTTCTTCGCGTCGCCGTGAGTTGCAGCCGCAGCAGTGAAGATCCGGTGCACGTGCTGGTTCCGCATGCAAATAGTTTTCCGTAAAAATGGGCCGCTCCAAGTTCCCCGGGAAACCGTCCAAGTCGATCAATCGCAAGCGGATCAGCGTACTGCAGCTGGAGGAGGCGGCCGATGACGACAATCTGGGTGCAACGCAGCAGCAGCAGCACTCAAGCGTCAGTAAGAGTAACGGTGATGCGGACCACGAGAAGGGTGGTGGTGGTGGTGGAAGTGGTGGCGGCAGTAATGGTCGTGGAGGCGCTGGAGGTTCCGGTGGAGGAGGCGCTG
Source organism: Sicus ferrugineus (assembly GCA_922984085.1). Classification (NCBI taxonomy): domain Eukaryota; kingdom Metazoa; phylum Arthropoda; class Insecta; order Diptera; family Conopidae; genus Sicus; species Sicus ferrugineus. The sequence continues at coordinate 2,594,578 of OV277352.1, forward strand.
CTGCTACTGGAGTCGGCAGCAGTGGCACGAACTCGAGCCGCAGCGTGAATGGAAACAGTAGCAGCGGTGCTGAAGGCAGTGGAGGAGGTGGAGCAGCGGGAGGAGGAGCAGGAGGGAGATCCCACTCAACAGCGAAAACGGCGCCAAATGACGCCTGTAGTGGTGGCGCCGTAGCGTGCAACGTCGATGAAGAAGCTGCTGCCGATGGCGATGCACACGACAGCGATGGCGGCGGTGATGATAACGATGACGACGATGACGATGATGACGACGATGATGAGGATGGCGATGACGATGACGCCGATGATGATGATGGTGAAGATAATAACGACGGCGTCGACGACGAAAACGAAGACGATGATGTAGATAACGCGATTGAGACGCGCAACAAGAACAAAAGCAGACGTAGCGCTGACAACGACAACAATGCAAATCAAGACAACACCTTCCCACCTTCCCCCGCCTCCTGCGCCTCCTCCCACAACAGCTCGTCGTCGTCGTCATCGTCGAAGAACTCGCTGCATTCCAACAAGAAATTCAAAAACTTAAACGTCGGCAAGGAGGTGATGTTGCCCTCGTCGGCGAAGGAGAAGCATTTTAATTGCGCGGCTGCTTCCTCAACCACAACGACATGCAATGCGGGAGCAGCCGCGGAGGGATCCAACGCCCTGCCGTCGCCGTCCGCCACCGCGACCTCTGCGGCGCTCAACCCATTCGCCGCTGCACTGGAGCCCGAAGTTGCCACTGGAGACGACGGTGAAGTCGACAATTGTGATTCAGCAGAGGTGAGTTCGATTTGCTGCTCCTGCCGTCCGCACTTGAATCCCTTTTGCGCTTTTTGCCTTTCCTTGTTTTGCTCTGCCTTCTCGCCAGGTTATTTTTATCAACGCTTGGCTTTCGTGTGTACCTGCTGCTATTTTTACTCACCACGTTTAATAATGGGAACCTTTTAGTCGGTGGCGACTTGGGTTGGCTTCGTGCGGCGGCCGACTCTCGCTTGCTGCTGAACTTTGATTGATTGATTTGCATTTCGCGTAATTAATTGTAAATACTTCTCAAGTACTTAAAACTTAAACAAGTAAATAATTCCGCCTTGATGTGGAATGTTATCGGCTGACTTTACATTGCCTCGGTTTGTGTTGGTCTCGTTGTTAAATAAATCGATTATACAATCGATAAAAACTTTTCATTCGAATTAACTCAATTAACTAACGTAATCAATAAGGGTTGTAATCAGGTACAGCGGTTTAGTATTCAATAAAAAGTGTTGAGAATCTTGAGTTTAGTGAAAATCTGATATTTCAGTTGCGCCAAGTTTCAGTCAAATCTCTGCAAGCGTCGAGTGTTAAATAAACATTCAAACATAAAAACTAGCAATCATCCAATTGCACTTTCTCATTTATTTGCTTATTAAAATTCCATGTTTTCCATTCTATTTCAGAAGTCAGATAAAGAAACCACGCAAGCAACTGCAGACATGGATAAAATTGCAAAAACCGAATCGTCAGCCAGCTCGTCCGCTAACGAGTCTGCAGCCACATCGGCAAAACACAAGAAGACCGTAACGTTCAAAAATATCCTCGAAACCAGCGATGACAAGAGTGCGGTCAAGAAGTTCTACAACCCGGACAACCGCACGCCGCTGGTCTCCATCATGAAGAAGGAGTGCATGAACCGTGCCATGATGTACTCGCGCAGCAGCGAGTGCATTCTTAGGCCGTCGCGGCTCACAGAGATCCTGAAGAACAATTCCAACATCGACAAATTGAATTCGCTGAAGTTTCGCTCTTCGTCGGCGTCGTCTTCGACGGCATCAATATTCGGCTCCGGTTTATCACGAGTCTTCGGAGCACCCGATCTCGATGAGGACGAACAACAGGAAGCGGTTACTTTTCGTATACACGACTCGGCACAAGTCAAGGATTTTAAAGATGCTGAGGAAACTACGGCAACCGCTGCTGCTGTTGCTGCTGACGAAGATGCTAAGGAGGAGCAGGTCGTGGAGGAGGAGGAAGAGGAGGCGCAAGCGGAGGCGGACGGCGATGACGAGGAACGAGAGCAGCAAGTAATTGTTGATAAAAATTTTGTGCTGCCGAAACGAAGTACAAGATCATCGCGCGTCATCAAGCCGAATAAGCGTTTCCTGGACGATGCTGTTGTGTGCAAAAAAACAAGCAGGAAGCCTAGTAATCCAGCAGCAACCTCAGCAGCGGCAGTTCAGCCCAAGAAAGAATCGCTGAAGGGCAACTATTTTAGCTTAAATCAACGCGACGATGCGCCGAATACTGAAACAACAACAACATCCAAACTTACAGCAGGTAACTTGGAATTAGAAATACTAAAGAGAAGTCCAATAATTTCACATCAACATTAATTTCAGCTAACAAAATCAATAAGGAGTCCACAGAATGCAAAACAACAACAGCAACAGCACCCAACTCAACGTCAACGACTTTTGCCAGCGCATTTGTTGCAGCACCGAGTTCGAATAAATTCGTTTTGAGGCAGCCACGTCTACAATTCGATTCCACTGTCACAGGCTGTCCAACGCTGTCATCATCCGCGGTGTCGAAGACACTGGCCAAGTCGTTGTCGTCGAATAACATAATCGGAGGTGCAGTGGGAGGTACAGGCAACAACACTACCTTCTTGGGGAATGCAATCGGTGCGATACTGAGCAACCCAAACACCAGTTTAAGTACGCATTTACTTGCTCACCCTCCGCCCGTCATTAACAACCAAAATATCCTTCAATCGTTTTTAGATAATTCAGCCATTTGTTGCGTCTGCTCCACTTCGATTCACAGCAAGAATGTCTCGCAGGCCCGCAAGTATGGCGTGCTTGCCTGTGAGGCCTGCCGCAAGTTCATCTCGAAGATTACCAAGAAATCAGTGGCTGCAAATGCCAGCCCGACGTTGAAATCTCTACAGTTGCAGTGTAAAAACGATGGTAGGGGGAAAACCAGTGTTATTATGATTTGATAGATTAGTTACTATGTAAGATTTAAATATTTATTCGGAGTTTTATTCTCCACTTATCGAAGAAGATTACATCGCTCTGTGATTGCTATCTACTTCTTGGCTCGCGCCAGAGGAATTGCTTAACCTTCACAAATTTTATTTTTTAATGAATTCAGTGAAATCACAAACAAATTCTCCCTCGTTTTATTTATATTGCTGCGAATGTAATGATAACTGACTGTAATCCTTACAGGCAATTGCAACATACAGCCGGCATCCAGAGTGAATGCGAAGAATTTGAAGAAAATCTACAAGGAGCGCTGCACTGCGTGTTGGTTGAAACGCTGCATTCAGGAGTTCCAGTTTCCCTCGGGCCACAAATTGCGCCTCAGTTCCATATTACCGACTCCCAAGCTCAAGCAGCAGCAGCAGGAGAGCGAAGGCAGCGAGGATGCCTTGCGAAAGGATGCCACCGAGGAAGCAGACTTGAAGCAGCCTGCTAATCTGTTCGCGGCAACTCGTCTCAACCAGCAAAATCAATCGCAGAGCCAGCAAATCAAATGGAAATCGTCCTCCGTTACAGAGCCATCCGTTGAAAGTTTGAAGATAACAACAAATATTAAATCAAATTTCCTAACCGAAAACAACAACACATTCGGCGGCTCGCCATTGATACGGCCTGCGATACTCGAGAAATCGATGTTTTTGAAGAATTTGAAGGAGCAGCAGCAACAACAACAGCCGGACAAATTAGAAGAAAAAATTTCGCCTAATACGATCGCGGCCGATATCAGCCCGAAATCTCACGATAAATCGGCCGGCGAAGGCCTAACAAAGCCGAAGTCTCAAAAACGCCGAGAGAAACACGATAGAGAAAAGGAAAGAGAAAAAGAGAAGCACAAGGATCACACGAAGGATACAAAAGGAAGCTCTACGAATAGTAAGGCGACAGCTGGTGGCGGCGCCAGTGGCGGATTTGCAGTCACGAATCCTGCTGCTTCTACAAAAGATTCAACTCCGGTCTCTGCATCCATCACAACATCGCCTTCCTCAACATCGTCCTCACCTGGAGCATCAGTAACGACTTCACCCACAGAAAAGCAGAAGCGTCAACGTATCGCTCTGAAGGGACCGCGCGTGAAACATGTTTGTCGCAGTGCATCCGTCGTACTCGGACAGCCTCTCGCGATGTTCGCCGAAGAAGAAGAAGATGAGGAGGAAGTTTTAGAAGACGAAGATCCGCCCGACAACAGGAACAGCAAAGAAACCGCGATGATGGCAGCCAACGAACCGACAACAAAGGCTAACACAGATGAGAATCTCACGCGTCTCGGATCGGATGAGGTGACGGATGAGAACGACAACTGTTCCTCGTGCAAAACGCAAGTCGGCGAAGAAGCAGCAACAGCATCTGAGGCAGAGGTCACTGCTGCGATTACTGCCGAACAACCTCCGCCGAAAGCCGCCAGGTTAACAGCGCCAGCAGATGCGCTGAGGAATAACAAACAGAACAACAGCAACGAGTTGGAAGAAAATTCGTCCTCGTCATTGCAACCACCACTAAAGGTGGCAGCAACACGACAGACGGGGCTTGTCAGCCAGGCATATTCGCTGAGCAACGTCAGCAAGAAGCATGTGCGGCACGAACCTCACCTCAACCAGCAGCAGCTGCGCCGCAAAGAGCGTCCACAGCGTCTGAAGACAATGATTTCCATCGATTTCTGGGAGAATTACGACCCTGCAGAGGTGTGTCAAAGCGGCTTCGGCTTGATTGTCACCGAGGCAGTGGCACAGCGAGCGCTGTGCTTCCTCTGCGGCTCTGCCGGCCTGGATCCGCTGATTTTCTGCGCCTGCTGCTGCGAGCCCTACCATCAGTATTGCGTCCTGGACGAGTATAATTTGAAACATTCCTCGCTGGACGACACCATGGCTAGCCTACTCGACTCCTCTCTCGCGGCCCACTCCAGCCTCGCCGTGGACAGCTTCGCTCTGATGACGCAGCGCCTGAACTGGCTCTGCCCGCGCTGTACCGTGTGCTACACCTGCAACATGTCCTCGGGCGCCAAGGTCAGATGCCAAAAGTGCCAGAAGAACTACCACTCGACCTGCCTGGGCACCAGCAAGCGTCTGCTGGGTGCCGACCGCCCTCTGATCTGCGTCAACTGCTTGAAGTGCAAGTCGTGCTCCACCACCAAGGTGTCCAAGTTCGTCGGCAACCTGCCCATGTGCACCACGTGCTTCAAACTGCGCAAGCGCGGCAACTTCTGCCCCATCTGCCAGAAGTGCTACGACGACAACGATTTCGACTTGAAGATGATGGAGTGCGGCAGTTGCAAGCAGTGGGTGCACTCCAAGTGCGAGGGCCTCTCCGACGAGCAGTACAACCTGCTCAGCACATTACCTGAGTCCACGGAGTTCATCTGCAAGAAGTGCGCCCGTCGCGACGCAAGCGCGAAGCAGAAGGCAGACGAGCTGCGCCAGGCGGTGATGGAGGAGTTCAAGACGACGCTTCTAAGCGTACTCAAGTTGCTGAGTAAATCGCGCCAGGCCTGCGCGCTGCTCAGACTGAGCCCCCGCAAGAAGATGCGCTGCACCTGCCAGCAGGCGACAGGCGGCCGCATGCAACCCAAGTGCCTGCAGTTCCTTGAGCGCGACCCGCTAGGCAGCGACGGCGATTCCCAGTTCAGCGAGGACATTGACGAGTTTAAGGAAAACTCTGCAGCGACCGCGGCGGCTAAAGCGAGTGAAAACAAATGCTCGTGCCAGCCGCAGACATCTTCAGCCAGCGCGTCGCTCCTCAGCCTGGTCGACATCAAGAAGAAGATCTGCAGCGGCAAATACGTGTCGCTGGCAGAGTTCAACTACGACATGAACAGCATCATTCACAGCACCGCCTGCGACGAGCTCGTCATCGCCTACAAGGAGATCCTAAGCGAGCAGTTTCCCTGGTTCCAGAACGAAACGAAAGCGTGCACCGACGCTCTCGAAGAGGACATGTTCGAGTCGTGCGGCGCTTACGCTCTGAGCAGTTCGCTCGAGCCGCACGACGACTACCAACAGCACGACGAACAGGAGCCACAGTCTGCCGTCGATCTGCCGGAAGACATTGATGAAGTCATCTACTCACTGAAGAGCCGCACGGACCAGCGCGTTTGCCTCTTCTGTCGCAAGACGGGTGAAGGCATGCCAAACGAAGAATCGCGCCTCATCTATTGCGGCCACGACTGTTGGGCGCACACCAACTGCGCCATGTGGTCGGCCGAGGTGTTCGAGGAGATCGACGGCTCGCTGCAGAACGTGCACAGCGCCGTCTCGCGTGGCCGCATGATCAAGTGCACGGTGTGTGGCTCGCGGGGCGCCACAGTGGGCTGCAACGTCAAGGCTTGCGGCGAACACTATCACTTCCCGTGCGCGCGCAGCATCGAGTGTGCCTTCTTGACCGACAAGACCGTCTACTGTCCGGCGCACGCACACGACGCTCTTCAAGCAAACAACGCCGCCACCTTGGAAACCAACTTCGAGGTAACGCGGCCCGTGTACGTGGAACTGGACCGCAAGCGCAAGAAGCTGATCGAGCCGGCGAAAGTCCAGTTCCACATCGGCTCGCTGGAGGTCAGGCAGCTGGGTTCCATCTTCCCCAAGTTCTCGGACACCTTCGAGGCTTTGGTGCCCATTAATTTCTTGTGTTCGCGCCTCTACTGGTCGCTTAAGGAACCCTGGAAAGTCGTGGAGTACACGGTGCGCACCACCATACAAAACAACTACTCGACCTCTTACAGCAGCCTGGATGCCGAGAAACACTTCACCGTCGACCACACGAACTCCAGTGCGTCGGTTGTTGGCCTTGCACAGATAGCGCGCTGGCACAGCAGCCTGGCCGCGCGCTGCGAACTTATGGACTACGCAGCGATGGAGCCAGCAGCACTGACGACCCTCAGCAAGCTGTTGCCGCCCGAATACTTGGCGCAGAATCAGTGCTCCTCCTCGGCCACTGACGAGAACACCGAGGAGGAGCCGCAGACCAATGCGGACCTGCTGCCGCCCGAAATCAAGGACGCGATATTCGAAGATCTGCCACACGAGATACTCGACGGCATATCAATGCTGGACATCTTCCCGAAGTTCATGATCTACGAGGACGTCGCGAGCGGCGAAGGCGGCGGCAGCAAGTCGGAGGGGCTCTTCAACTGCGAGCAGTCAAAAGATGGTGCCACCAACTCCACAGTTGGCACGAAAGCCAACATATCCGACGAGGACACGGCAAACTCCTCCAGCTTCAGCAAACACATGGAACTCAGCAATTCGTGTTCGTCCGGCAGCGGCAGCAACACTGTGCCACCAGGCATTCATTCCGAGGACGCTAGGGAGACCAAGCGAGAAGCTGACAGCGGAATACAACGCAGCAAGTCAGAGATGCTGAAGAAAACTGGTAACTCACAACGCGCCTGGCCCAAGTTTGAAGGTGGTGGTGGTGTGAGCGCTATTAAGCGGCGCAAGATCTCGAAAGGTTTGCAAGACATTCGCCTGACGGAAGGGATGCTTCTGAGTTTCAATCAGAGACAAGCGATGAAGAAAGACTCTTCGTGTACCACGGCAGCTGCTACGCTAACGCGACGACAGTCTTCAAGCACAGATACAACTTCGCAGAGAGCTACACCGTTCACCTGGAGCGCCGCGAAACGGTATCCGTGCGAGGTATCCGGCCAAGCGACCAGGAAGCCGCTGGAGGACACAAACACGAAGCTGAAGATCATGCAGGTTGATGGCGTCGACGATTCCATCACCGAGTATCGAATCGTGACCACCAACTCGCAGCAGTTGAGCGGCACGGTAAAGTGCGACCGTTGCCACTGCACGTATCGTACCTGCGACTCCTTCCAGCGCCACCTGGCCACGTGCGAGCCGCTCTCGACCAGCGAGTCTGAATCTGAAGCCGCGTCCAGGTCGCCGGAGGCGGTTGGTAACGGCTCTCCGCTGCTTAACGAGCAGGACATTGGCAAACTGGGAGGACATCGCGCGTCTGCAACTCATCTCAACACGGCGGGTAGCATACCCTTCATACAAGCGTTTCCGCAGGCGCTCCCCATCGGCCAGCTGCAGGCCAACATCAACGGCATCCCCATCGGCGTGCAGAGCCTTTCGGGTCTGCAACCGCTGCAGGGTTTGCAAAACATCCAGCTTCAAAACCTGCAGCCACAGTCGCTGGGCGGCAACTTCTTCATCTCCCAGGCGCCCTCCAGCAACGCCGACGAGATTCAGTACTTTTCGAACGCGTTGCAAGGCTTGACAACCAGTTTAGCTGGCAACACGTACACTTTGACGCCCAACGCCGCAACAGCCTTCACGCAGGCTGGTGCGATTCAGCAGCAGCCACAACCACAGCTGATCGCAGTGTCCACCAACGCAGACGGCACGCAACAACTTATCCAGCTGCCTGCTGCCACTCAGTCGCAACAAGTGCTGCAAGGCGCCGCCAACGTCTTTCAGGCGGCACTGCAGCAGGCTGCAGCCAGCAACAACAACGAGAAGAAAAGTTTGCAGAAGCAACAGAAGAACGCAGCAGCTGCCAGCAAAATCGGAGCAACAACACAGAGCGCCGCTGCAGGCAAACAGAAACTCAAGGCGTGCAATTCAATGAAGGCGATCCAGTCGAAAGTGATGCCCGGCACTACCGTCACTCAGCAGCAGTTGCTCACTCAGCAGCAGCAGCAACAACCTATCGCCGTATTCAGCACTGCGGGGGCTGCAAATGCTCAGCTTCTTAATCAAAACCTGCTACAGCAAATGCAGGCCGCCCAGCAGCAGCAGCAACAACAGCAACCGCAGATCCTCTTTCAGACAGCCAACACCACTGGGCAGCAGCAGCCCATCATAGTGCAGCCACTGGGCTCCAGCAGCAATACGCTGCCAGCAGCTTCAAATATTATTTCGTTCGTGTCAACTGACAGCGCTCACACCCAGCCGCAAGTTCAGTACGTCTCGATCCCCACAGTGGGGGGCGGCACCGCCAACCCGCTGATGACGGGCGCGTTCTTGCAGACCGATGCCAGTGGCAACCTCGTGCTCACAACCACGCAGCAACCCACGCAACAACCCTCCACGGTACAGATGCTGTCCGCCACGCCACTGAGCACACAGCCGCAGGTGATCGGCACCATTATACAGCCGCAGACCCTGCAGCTGGGAGGCAACGTCATCACGGCCGCAGACCCAGCGTCACAGCAGCAGACGCAACAGCTGATTATCGGCAACGGGGCCACGGGCTTGGAAATGATAACGGCGGCGAGCGCGGCAACGCCACAGGTCATCTTGACCACGCAGCCGATGTACTACGGCCTGGAGACCATCGTGCAGAACACGGTGATGTCGTCCCAGCAGTTCGTCTCCACAGCGATGCCGGGCGTGCTCAGCCAGAACGCCAGCTTCTCGGCCACCACCACACAGGTGTTCCAGGCTAGCAAAATCGAGCCAATTGTCGATATGCCGACAACCAGTTATGTTGTGCTAAATAACGTTGATGCGGGAACATCAATTGCGACGGCGCAACCAAACTACATCAACGCGGCGAATATATTGCAGCAGCATCAGCACCAGAGTGTGCCACCAGCTCAAAATCTGCAAACAGCAGACGCGCAACAAGCGACGCAACTAACACAGCAACAAAATATCATCGACAACCTGCAACAGCAACAACAGCGACAGCAGCCGACAGTTTTTCGATTGCAAACACTAGCGAACAACACGCAGCCGGCAGCAACAGTTAATCAAACGCAACAGCAGCCGCAACAAGTGAATGCGACGATCTACAGGGAGGCCGCAATGCAACAGCAGCAGCACCAAGAGCATCAACAGCAGCAGCATCAACAGCAGCAGCATCAACAGCAGCAGCATCAACAGCAGCAGCATCAACAGCAGCAGCATCAACAGCAGCAGCATCAACAGCAGCAGCAGCAGCAACAACAGCCGACCGCGGCAGCCGTGCAAATCATGACTGCCAAGATACCGCCCGTGGCTCAGTCCAAGCGAAGCAACACCGTAAAAGCAACGCCAATGGCTGCGGTCACAAAAGTGCAGCCGCAAGTAGTAAACAAGGTGATGCCGACGGCAGCAGGAGTGACAACACAACCGCAAAAGCAACAGCAACAGCAGCTGAATCCCAACAGGCTCACGATGCAACGGAATGCGAAGCCTCTAGTGTTGGATGCAAACATCGCGGTGACTGCGGTGACGCCGGAAATGTTGCAGCAGGCATTTACAGCTGCAGCAACACCATCTACGGCCACAACACCAGCTGCTGCAACATCGCTGGCGAAACCGATGCAAAACGTTGCACGGAAGACCAACATGATACGTCCAATCAATAAAGCAGAAATTAAGCCGAAAGTGATGAAGACAGCAGCTGGCGTCGTGCCTCAGAAGCAGCGACAGCAGTATGCTCAGCCGCAGGTGCAACAGCAACAACTGCAAGGACAGCACCTGCTCGAGGAGGCGGGTAAAGTAATTGATCATGAAGCGAACGATGAATTCAGTCAGCAGCAAATTCAAGCTTCAGAGCTCAATGTGGCCCAGCAGTGTGTCGCCGGTAATGTTGCGTCGACAAACCACAGCAACAACGGCATGCAGGCATACAAAACTAATTTTTACTCTCAGCAATCGTCCCCGCAAGAGCAACAACATAACAGCAGTGAATTCATTGCTGACGTGTCGCCGCTGTCGACCGACACCACTGACACCTTGTATCACTTACAGCAGCAGCAGCAACAGCAACAGCAAGAGGCTGGCAACAACTGTCGCTTACAATACCCTGCAAGCACACTGAACGGCAACACGTACAATACAAACGTGCCGACGAATATTGTAAACCCCTTGCAACAACAACAACAACTGCAATACAACGCAACACCTACAACGCAACCGAATTCGGCAACATTTGTGTCGAGACCCACAAACCGAGTGTTGCCAATGCAGCAGAGGCAAGAAAATATGGTTGCCAGCAACAAACAAGCAACGTCAGCGGCGGCGGCAGCTTCGAAAATGTCGCCGAGCAACTTCAGTTCGGCGAAAAGTTTTGACAGAGGCAGCAATCCCAACAACACGAGCCGCGTTAAGCTGGCGTACGAGAACGATGTGAAAAAGGATCAGCAACAGTATCTCGAACACGAACATGAACTTCAATTGCTCGCAGTTCAAACCGAAAGCGCGGCCGAATATGAGAAGCTCTTGTTGCAGCAACACGATCAGCAAATGGACGCCGAATCCAGTTCACCCAAATGCATCGGAGCCGATGAAATGCAGGTAACGGAAGCCGAAGCGGCCGCCCTCACCTGCCAGCAGCTCCAAATCTGTAGCAACGATCTACAAAATCTGGCCGCTAGCATTATTTGCGTCGGTGGCGACGGCGGCGGCGTTGACAATGACACAGAGCAATTGGAAACATCGTCATGTCAAGCTCTCTCCGAGGGTGCTGGTCTTGATCACGCGGAAGAAAACGAGGATGAAGAAGAAGAAGAGGAGGAGGAGAATGATGGTGGAGAAGATGACGACGATGATTTCAGCTTAAAGATGCCCACAGATGCCGACCAAGAAATATCGGATAGCGATGAGCCGGCTGTCAAGGAGAAGATCAGTAAAATACTCGATAATCTGACGAACGAAGACTGCGCAGAAGCGATGGCTGCAGTAGTGATACAGTCACCGCAAGCACCAACTTCAGTGGATGCTAATGGGACAACTTATCTCACGGTGAGCTTCGATCAGAATATGCAGCCGCTCAATCAAGGTTACAAGAGCGCCAGTCTAGCAACGGATTACAGCGATCTGCCCGCAGTCGATCAGCAAACATTTCAATATACTATCATAGAGCCACAAACGGTTGCCGCCAGCGACGTTGTTCCATCCACATCTGCCTCTGCAACTCCCACTGAGTCCACCAACTTTGTCGATCCCGCAAAAGCTGACACTCAAGTGAACCTCGACACCAATACCAATACCACGATCGCCACGGCTTCCTCGCCCATCAGCTCCTCCACTGTGGCCGACGCCAGTTGCCAACAGCAGACCGCCTACAAGCTTACGCCTCCTTACTACCCGGTGCGTGATCCCCAGAAAATAGTCGGTCCCCACTTACTTTATGAGATTCAGAGCGAAGACGGCTTCACCTACAAGTCCACGTCGATCGTAGAAATTTGGGAGAAGGTGTTCGAGGCTGTGCAGGTAGCACGACGCGCCCACGGCTTGGCTGCCTTGCCCGAAGGTCCGCTGGCCGATATGAGTGGCGTGCAAATGATTGGCCTCAAAACGAATGCCTTGAAGTACTTGATCGAGCAGCTGCCCGGTGTGGAGAAGTGCGTCAGGTACACGCCGAAGTATCACAAGCGCAGTGCATCAACAGCGTCCACGGCATTAGCCAATGGTGGTGGTGGTGTTGCTGTCGCTTCGGCAAGCAATGTAGTGGCAGCAACAGTGGCGGCTCATGATTCTTCTGCGCTCCTCGATTACGGGTCGGATCAGGAAGAATTTCTGGAGAATCCATACGAGAGTGCACGCTGCGAACCTTACTCCAAACGTTCCGACTATGATATGTTCAGCTGGTTGGCCTCACGGCATCGCAAACAGCCGATTCACGTGTTCGTGCAACCATCCGATACGGAGTTGATTCCAAGGTGAGCATACAAGTGTTTCTTAAAAAATATTACATTATAAGTTCGATTTCCCCCGAAACCGATAACATTTTGCTGGCTAGTTTAATTGTGCATATAATTCCAATTATGTTTATCATGTTAGGCAAAGAGCACACAGACACAGACGCACAATTTAAATATTTATCGACTTTATGGTTATTTTAACATTGATTTTAATTGTTGCAGACGCGGTACTGGCAGTAACTTACCCATGGCTATGAAGTATCGCACTCTGAAGGAGACTTACAAGGATTACGTGGGCGTATTCCGGTCTCATATACATGGGCGTGGACTCTACTGTATAAAAGATATTGAAGCAGGTTAGTAGATCAGAAAATCTGTAATCTTAAAAGATTTCATCATATTTTTCTCCGATTTAACAATTATTTCCCTCCGATTTAAGGTGAGATGGTTATTGAGTACGCTGGTGAACTTATACGTTCCACGTTGACAGATAAACGCGAGCGCAACTACGACAGCCGTGGAATTGGTTGTTACATGTTCAAAATTGATGAAAACTTGGTAGTTGATGCCACAATGCGTGGCAATGCAGCGCGCTTTATAAATCATTCATGTGAGGTAGGTTTAGCGTAGAATTTGGCGTTTTATTTTTTGTATTGTGTAGAATTTTATATAATCGAAATACAGATTCTCTATTTCGATAACTGCGATTATTAACAACTCTCTTCCTTCTCGTTTCCAGCCCAATTGCTACTCGAAAGTTGTTGACATTCTGGGACACAAACATATTATAATATTTGCACTGAGGCGCATTGTCCAGGGCGAAGAACTAACGTACGATTATAAGTTTCCATTTGAAGATGAAAAGATTCCTTGTTCCTGTGGATCGAAGAAGTGTCGCAAGTACTTAAACTGAATGCGAAGTACGCTACTCATTCTACAATAAGCTAGAACTACTCTTAATAACTCGTATTATAAAAATGTATTATTACAATTCGTAATCTGACAAAGAGGAAATGGCGCATACGTATTGAATACGATACCGATAATTGTCGAGGGTAATGATGATGAACTATCACACAATTCAGTGCTTGTAAAAACGAGAAATCAGTGTTAAGATGGCGAGAAGTATGTTGATATTATGCAAATTGAAGACGTCAGTATTCGCAGTAATATTTTTATTATTCTACTCTTAAGCTTAATAATTCTATTCAGATAGAATAGGCAGATGATGAAAAATATATATATATATATATATATATTAACTAAAAATCTAATATAACAATTCGCTCATTATGGATTGCTTTCTTTGATTATTCACAATTATTGTTCTGAGAATTTTTAGAAACTTAAGTAAAAAAACTCTACAGGGGTATTTAGAAATTGTAAATATAGAAATTATTACTTTTAAGCTACATACTATTGCAGAATTTATTTGGCACGATTATTGTCCTCTTTACTGTATTGTTTCATGTCTAAGAGTAAAAATAAACATCACAATTAAGCTAATTTTTTGCTTAAATTCTATTATTTATGTATCCTGTGTACTCTGTATAATTTATTTAAGTAAATATTTTGATCGGCAAGTTTCAAGTTGTAATGTTTTCACCATTCTTTGCAAGCGTTGTATTAGTATTTAAAAAAATTGTAATATTTTTTAAAGTGTAATTTCATTTCGTAGTTCTAGTTTGTATTTTGGTAATTAGAAATGAAATATTTATTTGTAACAATGTAAAAACAAAAATTATATGCATTTTTGGCAGCCATTTAAGCAAGAACTTGCACAGATTTTAGTACGGCAAGTGAAAGTGTAAAAGGAATTTTATATTTTTATTCCCTAAAGAAAAAAAATTTAAAATTTTACAATGGATTTATTAAGTTAATGATTTGTAAAACTTGAACTAATAAAAATGTTTTCCTTTTTAAACATCAGTCGAGCGGTAGTTTCTTTTATTACCGTGTAGAAGCGTAAAACACCGGACAACGTTCGAAGAGATGAACGTCTGGAGTGGACAGTCGTTGCGTTGCGCACGCCCAAAATTAACCCTCGATTGTAAAAACACTAAAGTCAGTTAAAAGGTTTCTGTATATTATTTGAGCGGAAATCGGGTTATAAAATTATGGCCGAGATGATAGGTCTAGGACAACATAGATTTTCGATTACACAAAGAAACTACAGTTTCCTAAAATACTGAAGAAATGCTTATATTGCTTTAAAAAATTTTCAGATACGTACTCAAGTCATATAAATTGTTCTTTTTTAAGTCCATTAAGAAATAGAATTATTGCTTCGCGCAGTTTTTAAGATTAAAACCAAATATATTGTACTGGAAGTGCTTGACGCAATGCTATTGTACTCATAACTTGAAGACGTTACACCGAAACGCGTGACAGAGATGTGATCTTCATTCAAGACATCAATTGTTTGGTGGTTTTAGAATTCGAAAAATGTCAACTTTCTTCTCGCTTCACTGTCGTTTAATGCCGCTGATGCTTCTATATGATGATTCCTGGACTTGGGTAGCATACGTCGGTTTCGAGATGCATTGTTTTTCGCTTCGTGTGCTGCATTCGCCGCTTTATACGCTGCTTGCTTGGTGTTGCCGAAATCAGCGCGTGCGGAACTTAATTGACGTAAAAGCTGTTCGACGCGATTTTTGGCCGCCTCCAGCAGTTGTGTCTTCTCGGTCATTTCCTGTTGTGCGCCACTTGCAGCCTGCTCGGAGTTGCCGACATTAGCCTGGGCCGTCTGTACGGCTTGCGTGAGGGTCGTCAGCTGCGCTTGTGCCTGTTGAGCAGCGTGCACGGCCGCATTAACGTTACTTTGAGCACTCTGCAGCGATGAGCTCTCTTCCTGCACCACGGCTTCGGCTTCGCGCACCTCCTGCTCCAGCTGCTCCACTATTTGTTGCTTGCCAGCCAGAGCGGCCTCGGCAGCCTTGGCAGCTTGCATGGCTTTCTCAGCGAGTTGCATTTTCACCTGATGAGCCGCGGCCTGGCCAGCGGCATTCTGCGCATCGGAAGCGGCTTTGGCCTCCATTGCAGCCTTTTGAGCGATGTTGCTGGCTTTCTGTTTGGCGTTGCCCATGTTCATTTCCCTGCCAGGCTTGCATCCAGAATCGGACGTTGGCGCTGCTGTGCCGGGTGAGTCGTCACCGGCGCCCGAGTCATCGGCCAGAGCGAAGTCTGAGTACAGAGGTGGTATCATGCGTTTAACATTCTTCTTGTGGCCCTGCAAAGGATTGAATGAGTGTTCATAATCAGTAATTATTACGTATTATTACTCGTAGCACTGCGTCAATTAGCGGGCCGAACTTACCCTGTGCAGCTTGTGATTACGCGCCGACACCAAATGCACCGCAAGAAAAAGTATCGTCAAGTGCGCTAGTTGCATTTTCTCGATTCGAAATGAATTCGAAGATTTGCCAAACAAACGATTCTATGAAATTTTCAGCTGGCATGACATTGACATTCTTTGCAAAGCTTGCCGAAGTACGACAAAATTAAAAACAAAAAAGTAGGGAGAATTTTTGAATTTTGAGATTTTGTTGCTTTCTGATGAAATTTATCCGCTCAGTTTGCACCTCCTTTCGTACCGCCCATGAACAACAAGCTGAGTTGCAATGACCTGACCGATCTTCGAAATTAACAGCAAACTGTAAAATAACAATTCAAATACCAGATATCAGTTGCATTTCACTTTCATGCCATCCGCGCAGCAACAACACACGTTGCACGTTCAAATGTACGGAATGGCAGAGGCTTCAGTTAGCGGTTAAAATTTGATCTGTTGCAGTGAAAGAAAGGCGCACAAACTTCTTCTTTAAGTTGCTGCGCCACCGTTACACGCTGGACGTATCCAAGAGGTAATTTTGGAGGCTCAAACCTCCTCCTTCTCCTCCTCAAATTGTCATCATTTAAGTGTTTTATTCACGTAAATCGAGAAAAAGCTTAATTAATGTGAGAGAAACCTTTCCGAAAAGATTTACTAGCTACCGCTACTTCACTCGCCGTTGCTTGCAAGTGCATTCGTACGCTTCATTTGCTTTTCAGCTTCCCGCCGCCAGCGATGAAGACGAAAGTGGTTTGGAGTAAAAGCGCTGCCACGAACTTGTTTAATTGGCATTGAATTTTAATTGTCTGCAATATTTCTCTGTTGCACAACTGAGTGTGCAGCTGCTGCGGATTCATTCAACATCCGGCAGCAGAGCGCAAAAGTTTAGCGTCGTTAAAGCAGTGCAATTTAATTTTAAATATAACTCGTGCTAAAAAACACAAGACAAACCTTACTTAATCTTCATAAATTGAAAATTGAAGGAAAATGTAAGTGTGAATTTCTTAATAAAGATTTTATTTAACGACAACGCAGTTTAATGAGGACGTAAATGATTTTCTCTAATCCGTGTAAATTGCTGTTAATCCGTTGTGTGCCTTCTTCTAATCCTCCAGTTACCGATTGTAACCATGTCACCAGTGGGGCTCATAATGGCTTTTCTCTTTTTTGGTAAGCGTGCAAATACATCCGAAACCCCCACCCCGCAACCCCCCCACTTCATTGCAGCCCGACAAAAGCCTTCCGGCCCGATAATCCTTCGCTGTTCAAACAACACTTTTGCTCCTCAAGCGACGCATTTTGAATCCCTTCTTCTAATGTCTCCCCAGATGCCTCCAGCTTGGCGCGCACGGCAAAACGACGAGAAAACTATCACTACCACCACCACCAGCTGAAGGTGCCGCCGCCGCAATTGCAGTCAGCAGCATCATCATCATCGGCGTCATCTCTGGCCTCACGACCAGCCTACCGCTACGAGGAGTTGGCGCATCACCAGGAAGAGTACGTCCTGCAGCCGTCCAGTCCCCACTACGAAGACGAATACTTGCAGCTCCACCCTGCAGTCCAGCACGAAAGCGTGAGCGGAGGAGGCAGCGGTAGCGGCAGCGGTGGTGGCGGCTTTGGCATCTCCTACCTCACCGACAACGGCCTGCGCAGCATCGCACACGGATCTGCTGTCCAGGCCAGCTCGGCGGTGGTCAATCAGAACGCAGCCGGCAAGCAGGCCGCCTACGTGGCCAAGAGCACCCTGGCTCAGGCCGCGGCACAGGCGGCCAGCACAGCAGTCGCGGTGCTCAAGGGCAAGGAGTTGCTGCTGCAGCGCCTCGACGAGCAGAACGTCGGGTCGCACAAAGCGATGCAGAGCGAGCTGCAGCAGCTGCAGCTGGCGAAGCGATCGGCCAAAGCGGCTCAGTATGCCGCTCAGCAGGCCATCCATCACGTTTCGGTGTTGACCGTCGCGCTCAATAATGCGCAGACAGCATCGGAGTTGGCGCAGAAGGCGGCCTCGGAAGCAGCCAGTGAGCTGGCGTCGCAGATCGATATGGTGACGCAGGCGAAGGCCAAAATGGAGCAGGTGGAAATGCATCTGCATGCGGCACGCATTGACTACGACGAGACCAAAGATGCCGTGGAGAAAGCCACGTACTCGGCTCAGGAGGCTCAAAATAATGCTAACGATGCAGCGGTGCATGCGAATGTGGAGCTCAGTGAGCCGGTGCACATTCCGGATGAAAGCGACGTCCGTACGATGGTGGATCATCGGGTACAGCACGTGATCAAGCGAAGGGAGAAGTAGGAGTTCAAAATTCATTTTGACACCAAAAATGCTTTTTCACACCCCATCGCTATCATTTAGAATGTCATCTTCAGTGAACAAATTAAACTTAAATATCCCTCTAAGCCACTTTATAATTTCACCAATCCTTTCTCGCTTTAAGGAAACAGTAAGTTATTTTGCATTTATTTCAATAAATAATATCTTAAAAAATTTCACAAAGATTAATAGAAATTAAATCTTTGAAAACCTGCAAAAGTTTTGAAATCATAAGTACAATATAAAAATTTAAATGGCGCACATGTGCAAGAAAGGAATCTGGAAATTCTTATGTTATTTTAAAGTCCCACATCTACAGATTATGTGTGCCAATTTTTACTGGATTCGGTGCAAACGTTTTCAAGATATTAAGTTTCAACTGAATAAATAGCCGAATTCATGCCAAGAATCACCCAAACTCAAGACGTCACAGCCATATGCCACTGAAATGTCAATAATATGCGACTGAAATATCTACGTTATCGCTCTTTTCAATTTCTCACTAAAACTCTGTAAAATACAGGGATCTCCCTGGTCCTCAAATATGTAGAAAACGAAGCGGGACCATAAATTGCAAGTCATCCGGAATCGATTTTGTGTGCAGCTTGGAATCCAAGCTTTGCAAGATGACAGCCAATCAGTAAGAAAGGAAAGGAAAGGAAAGGAATATAAAAGAGGAGTTCTTGGCACTCTACACTGCACACAATGAAGTTTGTCGTCGCCGAAGTAGGCGAGGATGACCCCGAAGAATACCTTGCACGGATGTCATACCCAGCTGACGAGGTGAAGCTAGCCAAATCGTCCTGTTGCGGATGACATTTAACGAGTTATTCAATTTCGCGTTGTTCACAATGCGCGAACTTTTCGAAGCAGCCCACGGTGAGGATTATTTTGTCATCACATCACCATCGGTTGCAATCGCGGGTGTTCAAGTTGAATGTGCTTGAGAGTTGGGGATGAGTTGGACTGGGATTGAGTGGGAATGCGGGAAACTTTATAAATTTCATTAAAAGTTTTCACTACCTTAATTCATTGAAAGTGATTTAGTTTAAAGAGTTGTAAAAAAGAGGGATAAAGTGATTTTTAAAGCACGAATTCACTTTGGTATGTAAATCGGAAATCGCATACAACAACAGATAGTAATTATTTTGTGAACATCTGAGAACATTTATAATTGTAAACACCTAAAAAGTAAAAAAGTAAATTTTGTTAATTAAAAAAAAATAAATTACTTAAAAAATAAAAAAAAAATTGGAAATGAACAAAAAATTAGAAAAAAAGTTTCTCCCCGGCGGGGAATCGAACCCCGGTCTCCCGCGTGACAGGCGGGGATACTAACCACTATACTACCGAGGACTGTTGGCTGTGACTCTCCACAGAGCTAATAAATGACGTGGGAATATTTAATGGATAAATAAGAACGTAAAGTACACAGTTATTGAATTTCAAAGCCTTGCTACGAGTCTAAGAGCATCAGATGCCAGTTTACGTTTTTGTACACACGTCAAATTGATGTGTCAAACACTAAGTAGGTTGATTCAAGCAAATGTCAGATTTAACAAGCTCTTTTTTCTGAAGGCATGAAATCATAAAAACGTTCAGGATTCTGTAAATTTGGATTAAATATTGTTATGAAAAAAAGCCCTCATCATCAATCATCGAGAAATATGTGTGGTAAAGAAAAAACAAAAAGAGAAACAAAAGATAAGTCACAAAAATCTGCTTATCTGAGAATTAAAAAGGCGCAGAAGATATTGGAAGCCATTCCTCTTTGCACATCCTATCGCTTCTACTGTATTTGTTCAGTATACAGATAAACGCAGACTACCAGCAGCTGAAAGGACGAAGGATTCTATAAGGGTTGAACAGATTTAAGTGGTTTGTTCTGGAGTTATAAGTTTGAATTATTCTCATTCTACTGATTGTGTTTCTCGAAACGAACGAAAATGAAAAACCCAAACGAGTTTAGTTTAAACTAATTCAATTTTGCAGTGTTGCAAGAACAATTAATTCGTCAGCCTTTTTTCCACTCCGAGAGCTCATTAGAAAATCATTCATGGATATTCTGTGGCCAGAGTTCTATTATTGTAACTGATATAAATGACGATAACGATGGCTAAACACGACCTTGACAAAAATTCACATTCAGGCTGTACGTGCCGTCAGCAGTCCAAACATTCTTCATTCACACTATTTATGGTTTAATTTTATTTTATTTCATTCGATTCAATTGCATTTTTGAGGTTTGAGTTGTGAAATCTTGTTGAAATCTTCTATTCTCAGTCTACGATATTTTTGCTGATAGAATCATTATTTTCATTATTTTTTCTTATGATGGACGCACATTTGCATGAGATATTAAATCATTTTCATCTGTCACATTCACGCGAAAACATTTTAATGTTTATTAAAAGAAATATTATTTTTTTTTAATTTTAGACGTCCTTGTATTTTCTGCAGAAAAAAATCTTTTTCTAGTAAATATCGGAATTAAGCAGAGAAAAATTGATATGATTTTGAGTTTTTGATTGGTACGATTTCGAGTTTTCTTGCAGATTTTCACAATTCTTTGAATATAAAGTTGGTCACCATATTCGCGTAAATGAAAATTAGGCCGCTTCCGTCTTTCTGGACGGTCCTTGCGTATCCCTTCACATTTTCCCTGCATCGCAAGTGAATTTTTGACACCACGACGAAATCAATTCTTGGGTTTCCACAGCTTGACTCATTTCAGAATCACTTGTCTTTCGTGTGACGTTATTTTGATTTTCCCACTCGTCGGATTTCCTTGCGTCGGCATTTCCCCCGCCCTTCTGCACCATTTGTTGATTTTCTCATGAATTCGAGAAGCGTTGCTGGTCCAGAATCGGCCGACGGCTACACTTTAGCAGCAACTAAATGTAAACGCGTTGGGAGAACTTTTAATAGATATTTTCTTTTTTTTTTGCGATAGTAATTGAAGTGCAATTCAAGTTTTTCATTTAGAAACTTTGTAGTTTGTGGCACGTTTTTGCTACTCCGCGAACTACCGAGAAATTTCTGTTGATGGTGTAACTGAAAGTGAAAGGATTGAAATAGGTTAAATATTTTTATAATGATTACAAAGATTTACAGCGAACAGAAACGTTTTTTACATTATTTATTTGTTAAATTAAAATAAATTTGTTCTATTAATTTTAACAAAATTTATAGATATTTTCAAGGTTTTTTGTGCTGAAAATATTTTCTATCATCAACACTAATAATTTTAATTTAATAATCGTAATTTTTATCACCATCAGAAACCTTGCAATCTGAATTACAATCTGAATAACAAACGCAGTTATTTACAGTTCATCAAACACCAAAAATTGTTAATGATTACTTTGTATTCTTAAGTCGTTTGCGAATATTTTTACAACTTAGCCAAATATTATGCGAATTGCGAATCGGAAAGTTTTGCCAAGGACTTTTTAAGCATTAAATATTAAATAAATTTTCCTCTCCTATTTTCAACGGGAAGGAATTGTCGGGAGGGGGGAGGAACATCTTGACCTTCTAAAGTTGTTGTCTAAACAGAGAAAATAAGAAAAATCTCAATTTAAACCGCGAAGTTTCCATAACAAACTACTTTTGTGGAATAAATGAACTTTCTTTCATATAACAATCAACACAAGCATAATATTTTGTCACCAATCGCAGCATTGGAGAGGCGAGGACTCAACAACACTGTCAATTTTCACGCCTAATCTTTCAATCCCACCCACTGTCGACGATGTTGTAATGATTTTCTTTCCTGACTGACAGGACGAAATTACTTGTGAATTTTTACGCTTCTTATAACATCTTTGTAAAATTCACTAAAGCTACGGAACGGAAACAGAAATAAAGCTTTTTATACACTGTATTGCCTGAATTTCTCACCAAGTTTCAACTGCGTTCCACTAAAATCCAAAATTTTGAATGACGACATTTCGAACGCATTCTCGATAACACGTGAAAATTTATATAAAATTCCTTTCCAATTCATTTGTTTATAGAATAGACGACGTCAGAAAACAGATTCGATGACAGCCTGAGAACGTGCTAAAATATCGAAAATGTCATGATGTCACAACGAAATCTCGTGTATTTTAAAGGGAATCGCATTTCAAGCTATAAACTTCGGTATGACGAAAGCGCACCAGCGTAATCTGCTGACAGCATATTAAATAGATGACTCAGCATTGACTCAATGGGGGTTTGAGTTTTTCCCGGTAGTATTTTAACAAATGTTTAAATTAAGCTTTAAATAAAATGTATGCAAATGAGAAATTAAATTCAGAGAGAAATTAAGCAGAAAGGATATGAGTGTTATACGAATCAAGTATCATACGAATCTTTTGAATGCTATATGAATCCTCTATATGAATCCTGTATATGAATTCTGTTTAATTATGCCTAGTCGATTGCTTAATTAAGCTCGGATAGAAATTATTTGAGGTGTACAGAGCTTTGCTAATTAACAGTGGTAATTTATTCACCCCATCGGGAGGAGAGGGTGGTAACGTTTATTAAGAAAAAAGCTCATCCGTTTTAATTGCTTTAAATCTGTAGCGTAGGCAAAGCGTGTTAACCCAACGAGCTCTGATGAATGAGCTGGCATTTCCGAAAGCCTTTACAGTGTCATCCCGCTTAATATTCCCCGCGCGGCCCACCCTCTCCGGCCAATTTATTGTAATAAATCTGTTTAATGTAGCGTACTTCAGCGAAAGTACTTTTTAAGTATTTTCGCAAGGGACATGGGGTACAATTTTCCACTAAAAATGAAGGCAGTTGAAAAATTAATGATACCATTTTGTGATTTTGTAATACTATTTCAGTATTTGCTGCAACAGAAATACTATACATGAAGAGAAGGGAAAAAATTTAATATGAAGATTCGGGAGAAATACAGCTAATGAGCAGCTGTTGTTAAGGATGCCACGCCTATTTTTTGTATATATTATACTAATTGCTACACATACTCAGAAATGCAATTTCATCTCAATCTTTTGGACCGTTTTCGAGTTACAAACGGTTAAATACTCGTACTTTCACCGAAGAACTACCACACCATCTGAGAAGAAGTGAATGCGAGATTCAATCAATCAATCGCCCCATTTCATCATAAATTATTTCATGTTAACCAAATTATAAATTGGTTTATTTTGAATAAAGTTCCTCCATAAAATTGAAAATAAAGCCAAAAAATAGCAAAAGAATTTAATTATTTATTAAATCTTTCGAACGAAGTTCTTCAAACTTTTCTAATTTCTTAAAATCCTTCTATAAACTCCCGGAAAAAGTATTTCTCAGGTAGAAGAAAATATTTAAATTAAGCAAACCTGAGGCGTTTTCTGTAGGAAATTCGCTATTCTGTACTTCGTCGCTGTTTTCAGTTATATTTCTTGTTCTCTTTTCTTTTTTGCACTTCCGCCTTAATAATCCCTTTTTAAAGCTTTTTTCCAACTGCCGCTACACTTCCGTTTCCTTTGTTTTTAATGTTTTTCTTAATTTTCCTTTTTATTGCTTCATATTGTGATTATTTTATTTTGCTTTTTATTTTCACCTACAAGCAACAGAAGCGACCACAACATGCCAGTGCGGGCAACAACTCAAGTTACTGATTACCATATCGACTTTGATTGCAGATATGTTACGAAATTAGTGGCTGTCATGCGAGGGGAACGCATGCAACGTTGCTGGTGTTGGTGTTGGTGTTGGTGTTGGCGTTGGTGTTGGTGTTGGCGTTGGTGTTGGTGTTGGTGTTGGCGTTGGTGTTGGTGTTGGCGTTGTTGTTGGGCTTGTATCTACACAACGTTAATTACTGTGCAATTCTTTACCTGCTAACAACATCCTGGGCCAACATTGCAGAGCGCAAGTTTACAAGGCACCGCAAGTACTTGCTTAGCAGGCAGCAATATTCAAATTATCGTCTTAATTAGAGGTTACGTAAACGCGATGGTGACCTGCCCCCAAGTGGTTGGGGGGGGGGGGGAATTGAAAGCCGCTTCTCAGATGAACTTCAGCTATTGGATTTTAGTTTGATTGTAAGCTCGATTAATTACTGAAGCGAACATATTTTTATTTAATATTAAATGTAATTTCATAAATGCAAATAATATAAAAAAATCAGTGTTTAATTTTATCCGAAATTAAAGTCTTCAAAACTTATAACACCGAAGGATTCTGCTGGCTGTGACAACCCGCGTATTTTACAGAAACCGCAAATCCGAACTCTACCACCAAAAGTTAACTCGTTTAACTGTAATCTGCGTATGAAGAAGAAGAAGAAGAAGAAGAAGAGGAAGAAGAAGAAGAAGAAGAAGAAGAAGAAGAAGAAGAAGAGGAAGAAGTATAAAATCATTTTCGACAACACAAAAAGATATCAAGGGGAAAAAGGCACCAGCAGAAAGCACTGCACTTCAACAACTCAGCCCAGATTATCTGCAAAGAATTTAATCAAGTCTGGGTTGCAGTGTTCAGCCAGCACCGGGGTTTCCATGGCTGGGTTTTCGGTATCCCGGAGACCCACAAAAATTCCATCCACATCCAAAAATCCCACTTTCTTTCAGTAGTTCCAGTATCGTCCTGAAAATTATAATCGAAAAATCATATAATTGAGACTGCAAAATAGCAGAAAAGTCGAAAATTGCAAATACAGGGATGTTTTCAACCTGATTTAAAATAAATGTGCTCAGGAATTTCAATTTAAAGTCTACAGACTGCATAAATTGTTTATTTTCTTGAACATTTTGCATTAATTGAAAACATATTTTGAGCCTCGAAAACCCCAAGAATCCAGAACTTCGGAATCCCTACTCAACACTCGTGCAAGTGCATAACAGCACACGAGTGTATGCATATGTTGAAGTCAATACATGTGTGTGTGTGTGTGTGTGTGGGTGGGTGTGTGTGTGTGTAGGAGCGCCAGACGTTCCTTAGCTGTCGTTGGTTTGCAAATTTGCATTTGAAATCTGCAATTTGCGATTCCCTTTACAGGCCAACACATGTTTTGTACGAAGGAGTGAGTAGAAAATTTGATATAAATTTTAACGTAGTTAAAAAACACAGAAAAGCGAAAATAAACACAGAACCACAACATCAACTTATTCATTCCACACTTGGCGGTTTTAAATGAGGTTTTCAATTGGATTTTTTATAGCGCTCATCACGAGTTCTTCCGAGTTGTTGACGTAAAAATCCAGAGATGCGTTAATATTTTTCTAGCTTTACAACTGCTGTGCTCGGTGAGATCGTACAAGGATGAGAAATGATAAAAAATCCGAAAATAACATTCATCAGAATTAGTTTTCAGTTCATACGCAAAGCAGTGAATTTTAATGTCATTTCAAGTCATTTCTTTGCTACAAGTTGTAAAACCTTTTTCACTGTGAAGACAAAATCTCATCCTTTGTTAGGGGATCCTTTCCCCCACCCCCCGCCCCCCACAAAATTTATGGTCTCTTGTCTCTGAGTGTCAAGTTTATGGTGGAGCATAAAAAATAACAGAGTTTTCTGTGTTGTTATTTTTGTAGGCCTCATAAAATTCGTAAACGTTTTAAAATTTCGCAAACTTTCTCATCTTTTCTGCTTTTATTTCTATTTGATAATTTTCCATTCTTTCAAGAACCGTTTTAAATTTGCGTTTATTTTTATGCCTAAAATACCTCTGTAATAATAATAATTTTTTACAGCCTACTCTGAAATCCCACAATATGGTGATGATATTTCGCAAGGCAGCTCGACAAAACGCATCCGCCCACTACTTTCATGACTTCCCTTAACTAACTCCAGTCGGTCAGGAGTGACCCATTGAATTCATCGACTTCACTGACCGAACGAATTAATTGACTTAGCTAATCGAGACGGATGCCTCAATTTCGCTTTTGATCGCTTCTTTGGATCGCTTGGGTTGACTGTCATGAGAGCCTTTTAAAACTGACTTCACTGACTGCCTTGATTGTTTAACTTGACTGCCTAATTTAACTATAATAACTGATTGCATTGAGTGACTGACTTGACTAACTCTCTGAACAGACTAACTCTCTGAATCTAACTTGACTGATTCTGTCTTGACTGACTCTGCTTACTGACATATTGGATCTACGGATATGATTGATATGATTGATATGATTGATATGATTGATATGATTGATATGATTGATATGATTGATATGATTGATATGATTGATATGATTGATATGATTGATATGATTGATATGATTGATATGATTGATATGATTGATATGATTGATATGATTGATATGATTGATATGATTGATATGATTGATATGATTGATATGATTGATATGATTGATATGATTGATATGATTGATATGATTGATATGATTGATATGATTGATATGATTGATATGATTGATATGATTGATATGATTGATATGATTGATATGATTGATATGATTGATATGATTGATATGATTGATATGATTGATATGATTGATATGATTGATATGATTGATATGATTGATATGATTGATATGATTGATATGATTGATATGATTGATATGATTGATATGATTGATATGATTGATATGATTGATATGATTGATATGATTGATATGATTGATATGATTGATATGATTGATATGATTGATATGATTGATATGATTGATATGATTGATATGATTGATATGATTGATATGATTGATATGATTGATATGATTGATATGATTGATATGATTGATATGATTGATATGATTGATATGATTGATATGATTGATATGATTGATATGATTGATATGATTGATATGATTGATATGATTGATATGATTGATATGATTGATATGATTGATATGATTGATATGATTGATATGATTGATATGATTGATATGATTGATATGATTGATATGATTGATATGATTGATATGATTGATATGATTGATATGATTGATATGATTGATATGATTGATATGATTGATATGATTGATATGATTGATATGATTGATATGATTGATATGATTGATATGATTGATATGATTGATATGATTGATATGATTGATATGATTGATATGATTGATATGATTGATATGATTGATATGATTGATATGATTGATATGATTGATATGATTGATATGATTGATATGATTGATATGATTGATATGATTGATATGATTGATATGATTGATATGATTGATATGATTGATATGATTGATATGATTGATATGATTGATATGATTGATATGATTGATATGATTGATATGATTGATATGATTGATATGATTGAAATGATTGATATGATTGATATGATTGATATGATTGATATGATTGAAATGATTGATATGATTGATATGATTGATATGATTGATATGATTGATATGATTGATATGATTGATATGATTGATATGATTGATATGATTGATATGATTGATATGATTGATATGATTGATATGATTGATATGATTGATATGATTGATATGATTGATATGATTGATATGATTGATATGATTGATATGATTGATATGATTGATATGATTGATATGATTGATATGATTGATATGATTGATATGATTGATATGATTGATATGATTGATATGATACTTGATATGATTGTCTGATTTGACTGAATGCCGTGACATGACTGATTTAACCATCACTACTGACGATCCTATTAAGCCGATATTTTTGATTGCCAATGACTGTCATAACTAACATTATTGTATCAATTGACTGACTGATTGACTTGATTGACTCGACTGTTTGATTGACTTGACTGACTGATCGTCTTGACTGACCGATACGTCATATACGTTTAATCGTGTTGTTTGTTTCCATACGACGATAGACTTGATTGACATGACTATATGACGTGACTGCCTGACAAGTCTTGCAAGACGGTTGACCCATTTTTTCTTCACTGACATGAACCACAACTGGTCACGATAGCAATAACATTTGAATGAAAACGAAGAAAAGTACTGAAGTACAATCGGTACAGTTGGGTTTTTGTACTGAAAACCGTTTGATTCAAGTTTTAAGGAAGGACTTCAATTCTTTATTTTCCTTTAATTCCTTTTCGAGAATCTTCAAAGTCAAACTTTGCTTGATTTCAAAAATCTTCCACTATTTCCCAGAAATACGAGCTTATATTTAATTTGAAAAACAAGCCATGACTGCCGTGTGTAGAGTGCCGAAAGCAACAACAATGGCATTTTTGCGCTAAATGTCAAACCACATGTAACAAGAGATGAAAGGACAACAGCAACTGCAACAACAGCAACTGCAACAACAACCACTGTAACAACAACTGCAATAACAACAACATTAACAACATTCAGGAAAAACAAAATGAACTCTCAAATGTTCTCAACAAGAGTTGTTAGCACTTCGAACAAAAAAGAAAAACTTAAAAAGTTTACAATTTATAAACGCCCTCGGCTGCTTTTTTATTGCGCTGGACGCTGTTTGACATCGAGCTGACATGAAGTGCCAGTCATTTTTACACGTACGAACGCGAATGTGTTGATTTCCATACGAACAAATTAACTCGGTTGCAACGCCGGGGGCGGGGGGAGGAAGGATCTCGGAGAGGCGGAAGGATTTCGAAGGGGCGGAAGGACCTCTTTCGGTCTGGTCATGGCCATTATTTCGCATGACGCCAAATAAAGGCGAAAATAAGAAAAAGAGTTTTTAATTAAAGAATCCACGCGGATGACACTACGATTTACGTTTTAATTGCTGTCTTCCAGTTCAACAGATGGAAATTGAGTACTTCTATTACGATATAACAGGTGCACGATATAGTTTTTTTAGCCTTCTCGCATTAATTAAATTTCTCTTTGCCTCTTTCACGGTTTTGAGTAAACGAATTGAACGAATTCCATATCCTTCAGAAATTGTTAACCCGCTTATCGATAAATTAGAAACACATCGAAAATTGACTTCCTATTTCAGAATTACAATATCTGACTGACCCCATTTGACTCAAAGCTGGGCAACCGTCTCAGCAAGAAAAGTGAAGAGTGTTGGTCAAATCTTGTTACTACATTGAGAGTAAAAACAGTACAACTTAACAGCTCCTTCTGACTGCTTTGTAGTGTCCTTGACTCCGCTTTTTGTACTACTTCATCCGGTACCACTTCACCTGTACCGCTTCGCCTACTCCTGCGGACACCATATTCGTTCAATTTGCTTGCCGAGCTTTATTTACGAGTGGGTGTTTCATTGCTTTGCCATTATATCATCCGTGATTTACGGCCCTCGACGTGATAAACACGCAAATAATAATTTTAAGTGCACAACTATATTTTGCGATGCTTGCAGGAGGGTGCAACGACCTTGTAGCGGACTTCAGTGTCCTTTGTGAGGAGTGGATGTAACAAGAAGCTGCTTTTGTGTATTTAAATAATAATAGTTTTTTAATGATGAGTAAAGAAGTCATCACTGCTTCCGCTAGTAGGCTCCTCAATAGCCTTACCAAGGTCAAAAGGCATTTAATCGTCGTTACTTACTTGAAAAAAAACAGGCGGCCACAGTCGCTCTCCTGAAAGCTTCCCCTCAAAAGCAGAGAAAATACTGGGTTTTCCTGCCTTTGTACGGCTTCTCTCACCTCTCTCATCCGGAAGCCTGCGCTCTAACGGTAAACAATTTTTGGCGCCATTTTCAGCTAACGTATCATCATTGTAAACAAGAACAGCTGTGCGGAGATTCTCTCTCTTTATTCTCTTTGGTTTTGTTTGTGGAAAACTTCCCTATATTTGGGGCGCGAGTGGGTTGCTGGTTCTCTTCCCCGCTTTTGATGGTCGGGGGGGGGGGGACAACGAATCAAATGCCGATTCGCGTTTGCCGATTGCCGACCTCAAGTGCCGAGTGCGGACTACACTGGCGACGAAGTTGATGATGATTTTTATGGTAGCTTCTTGAGCGCGCCTCTGTCGTCATCGCCATCCTTTTTCGTGTGAGTTGCAACATTTTGCATCCTGTCGTGCTTCGTTGGGGTTTCAGTTCAGTTTTAACCGCGAAAGACTTTGGGTGGCTTGAAGAGAAGCTGAAGGCAAAGAGTGTTAGAATAAAAAAGAAAACAACTAAATAAAATCAAAATAAAAATAATTAATAAATAAAAACAAACTAAAAAATTGAAAATATTGTACCATAAAAATAATTTCATTTTTTGTGTTAATTGTTTAATTTTATGTTAAATAATTTAGTGAAAAAGATCAGAGAAAAATTGTGAAAAAATCAAAAAAAAAATCAGAAAAAAAAAATCAGAAAAAAAAAATTCTAAAATTCTAGAAAATTATTAAAGCGAATTTTTTGTGAAAATCAAAAATTCAACTAAACATTTTAAAGTAAGAAAATAATTCAAAATTAAAAAATAGAAAAAAATACAAACGTGCATCTTTGTGGAATTCAATTGGACTGTGGAAGGCGTTGCAAATGTAATTAATTTAAAAAGTTCCCCGCCCCCCTCCCCCCTTCTCGCTTATGCGTGTCCCTTCGGCGACCTCAAATTTCTTGCTGTCTGTTCTGCGAAATTTATGTTCTCTTCCAACAGCGACAACTATAAATTTATCAAAATGCTGTTTTTCGCCCGCAGCGCAAAGTGTTGAATCCGCTTCTTCAAATGCAGTTTTTCATGCTTAGCCAAGGATACTCGGCTGCTGAGATGGTGGTTGTGTGCGTGTGTGTGTGTATGTGTGTGTGTGTGTGTGTGTGTGTGTGACCGTGTAATTACTAAGTTTGTATGCGTGTGTGGTTGCTGATTTGATTACAGATGAAGTGATTTTCAAATGTTTTAAAGCATTTGAAGCATAAAAATAATCACTAAGAATTCAATTATCTCAATACAAATAGGAAACATATAGGAAGAAATAAGGAAGGAAAAGATTGTAGAACAGGGAAAAGACTAGAAAAAAGATTATAAAAGACTATAAAAGATTATAAAAGATTAAAAAACTCTACAAATAATTATAAAATATTATAAAAATTATAAATATTATAAAAGATTCTAAGAGATTTATTATAAAAGAATACAAAAGATTACAAAGGATTACAAAAGATTACAAAAGATTACAAAAGATTACAAAAGATTACAAAAGATTACAAAAGATTACAAAAGATTACAAAAGATTACAAAAGATTACAAAAGATTACAAAAGATTACAAAAGATCACAAAAGATTATAAAAGATCATAAAAGATTACAAAAGATTAGAAGAGATCATAAAAGATTATAAAATACGAAAAGAAGTTTACTCAGTCCTCGTTGCCTGGTCTCTTCTGATAGTGAATTTTGTGAGAAGAATTTTGAAAAATATAACAGAATTGCATTCTCGAGAACTCCGCTTGTCAAAACTCGCATGCGTTACACAGAATTCAAGCGAGAAGCTGTTGATGTGTGTGCAAGTAGAATATAAATAACGGCAAAGTTATTGGTGTGGAAATGAAGGCAACAACTTGCAGACTTTCGAATAATTTAACGCCAAAGTGTTGCGGCTCCTCTCGTCTCTCTCTAGTATTTCTTCTCGCTTCTTCCGCATATTTCGTCCATTTTTAGTTCTGTGAGCGGCATATGTGTGTGAGTGAGAGGAATTAATTAACTAAAATTAACACATTCCGGTAGCTGAAACAATCG
Source organism: Sicus ferrugineus (assembly GCA_922984085.1). Classification (NCBI taxonomy): domain Eukaryota; kingdom Metazoa; phylum Arthropoda; class Insecta; order Diptera; family Conopidae; genus Sicus; species Sicus ferrugineus. Next base: position 2,626,421 of record OV277352.1, read on the forward strand.
CTTTTCTGGTTTAAATTACTTAAATTATTTATATTATATTTATATTGTATTTATGTTGCATTATCTTTCCTTAATTGGTTTAGCTTTCCTTGATTCTCGCTCACTCTCTTCCACTCACTTCATCACACACGCACGCAAAAATACTCCTGCATAAACTTCGATTCGTCCTTGAACTTGACTGCATTTAAATATTGGCATTCAACTTCCTGCTTGGCTTTCGACACACTGCGGCGTTCATTTTTTTTTTGTATTTGGCATTCATTTCACTTCTTTTCATTCACAAGTACGAGTTGAGCTTTTTATTTTTATCGCTCTGTTTGAACAACAAAAAGAAAATTTGTTTTTTTTTTTTTGAAATGAAATTCAAGTCGTTTTATAGCTAGAAATAGAATTTTTGTAGAAAATTTTTCATATTTCTTAATATCAAAATTTACACCCTTTCAGTTCTTAACTAGAAAATGCCTTCTTGCAAATTATCAGTGTCCTCGAAAACTGTTAAATTCTCTAATTTATTTTTAATATGCTGCGCTTAACAAATTCTTTTTATTGAAAAACTTTTCAAGTGTCTAACTTGGCGAAGAAAAAACTGTTGCCGCTTGCCACTCTGATGGATGGCAATGCGATGCCGCCCCACAACCACTCGACGTGCTATTCACTTCTCGAGTTCATAATACAGCAAATAATAGACTCTCGCACGTAAACTTCTCTTGTTAGTCCTTGAAAAACTCGCGAACTTGCAGTAATAAAGAGAAAACCACAACCGATTAAAGAGAAGATGAGAAAAACTTTTGATTCGATCCAACGAGTTTTTGATAAGAAAAACACGTTTTCTGGAGAAGTTGAAGTACTTTCTTTCCCTCTTTCCTGAAATACTTCGGATCGAAGTAAATCTTTCTAAAAATTCTTGATAAAGAATGAAATTGAAGCTTGAATGTAAATTTACTTCATTCAGATTTATCTCAGATCAGATGTTATTTTTATTCTGTTTAACTTCTCGTCTAACAAATCTGAGATTCCTTAACCATCCAGCAGCTGCTTGAAGTCTCGCCCCCCCCCGCCCCCCTTGAAAATTAGTGTCCCCCTGTACCTCATTCTCTCCCTAATTCCCGCGATACTCTGATGACTCTATTAATTCCAGTCTAGCGATTTCTCAAGTATTTACGTACGGAATTCAATGATTAAGAGTGGGTAAACAAGAAAATTGTGAAAAGTTTGAATTGAAAAAACTTCGAACGGAGAAGTTGAATTCTTTCAAGAAATGCGGTGTGGAAATTATAACGCCAGTTTATTTAAAAAGATAAAATCGAATTGTGTTTTGCTTTGACAAACAAACGAAGGCACCGCTGATTGCTAATGCAAAATTGTATGCATCCTCGTTCGCGCTGCGCTGCCCTCGGAGGAGCGCCAGGACGCCACACCTTCGAATCTCTTCAAATCAAGCGCTCGAACCTACAATGAAATGCTTTTAACGCGAAATACGCAGCGTTAATCGGGTCAGGAGCAGGCAGCAGCTGTTCTGCTGATGTTTGATGTGTTTGTGTGTGTGTGTGTGGTTGGCAGAGTTGGTGGTAATCGTGGAGGTGGTCGTGGAGGTAGTCGTGGTCGTGTGTCGCTCCAGCTGTCAGAGCAGCGAGCTCACATGCCGCGCAAGCAGCTGAAAGCAAGCGTGCAAATGCGCTCCACTTTTTTCCTGCTACAAATTTTGATTTATTTACAAGAGCCACAGCAGTGGAGCAGCAAAAACGGAGCAACAATAACGCAACAACAACAGGGGAAAAGAAACAAATAAAAATTTGAAGCCAGCCAGACATTGATGTTCACAGATATGCATCAGCAGCGACGACAACGGCAACGGCAACGACAACGGCAACGGCAACGGCAACTGAAGTTGGTGGCAGTGGTGGGCGGCAGCATTTTCGCACACACTTCTTCCATTCTCTTCTACTCTTCTGTGAGTCTTTCTCACTCACTTTCTTCTTTGCAACTTCTAAATGGCTTCATTTTATGTGAATCCTTGCAGCCGGGAATGACTTTGTTGGGTTGGCTTTTGCTCGAGAGTTAAAAAGTTTCAATTTTGTGTTGTTTTTCCTCCACTTTTCGTTTTTCCTTGTATTGCATTTTCTACTGGTGGCATCGTTGAAAATGTTTGATTTAGAAATGATGAAGAAAAAATAATTAAATAAGTAAAAACAATCAATCCGTTAGATCTGCATAGAAAAAAAGAGATTTTATTATTATTATTTTTGTTTTATTGAAATTTTTTTATTATTTTAATTTTTTCTTTTTTTTTATTTTTTTTTTATTTTTTTAAAATTTTTTTTTTTAAATTTTTTTTTTAATTTTTTTTTTTTCAACTTTTTTTTTCTTTCTTTTCGATTGGAAATTTCATTTATTTTCTTTTCACGGATTTCAACGAAACCTCCTTTTAAAATTCCCCACAGTTCTTGAGTTATAAAATATTTTTACAAAGAGATTCCTCTACATTTAGTATAAAAAGGGGGTGTGGTAATGAACGGATATCGCTCATTTTTAGAGTCAAATTGCCCTATGAAACAAGGAATATTTGTGCGAAATTTTACCGTGATATCTCTTCACACAACCGACTTACAACATTCCCTTCCATCGTCTACACAGCTAAAAGTGAAATTTTTAACTATTCCCTTAATTATTTAAATATGTTTGCGCGTGTAAACAATTAAAGAGTAATAAAACTTCCTACACGTTTACCATCTGAGGCTGGTTAAACGCGAAATGGCTAAACTGCAAATTCCACCAACCCAATGGATTCGAATTCAAACAACTTTTAATTAAATTAAAAAACTTTTCAAGCACCATCGCCAACCAACGCATGCAGGCAAAAACGCTTCTCATTCGATTGCTCCTGCTCGAGTGGGCGTGGCATAAGAGGCGACCTAGCGGAGTAAGTAATACAAACACACGTTTAAATTTGGTGTGTGTGTGTGTGTGTGTGTATGCGATTTCAGCTAATATGCGAGCAACTTCATCGATATAAATTAGAAAATAAAAGGGAAAACTTTTTCCCAGAACTATTTTGAAACTTTACGGTGCAATTTTGTTAAATGCAATCAAATGACTTTTGTTTTTCTATTCTTTTTTTATTGTTGCTAAATTAAATTGTTGTAAATTAAAGTGAAAAATAGCAACAAAAGAAAATCAAGAAGAAAAAAGTAGCAGAGAACGAAAAGTTTATCTGGAGGTAGAAAATAGTAAAAAATATAGAAGTTGTCAAGCAAAAAGTTGACACGAAAAGTGAAAGTAAAAGTTAGTAAAAAATTTCTAGTCGTTGGATAAAAATGTCGTGAGGAAAAAGTGCGAGAAAAAGGAAGAAAACGTAGAAAAATTGTAAGAAACTGCAAAAATAGTAATAATTTTTTTTTGTAAGAATTCGTTGAAAACCAAAAAAACATGAAAACTTCGGCAGATTTTGCTCGGTTTGTCGGTTCGTTGATTGCGTTGCAAATTATTATTCCACGTTTCTGTTCTTCCGATTGTTCTAGTCTTTGTTGTTGTTGTTGTTGTCGTTGTTGTTGTTGTTGTTGTTGTTGCTGTCGTTGTGTGGTTTATAGTTTTGCTTATAATTCTCATTGTGTGGTGAAAACAAAGCGAAAACAATTGCTAGCACAACAACAACAACAACAAAGAGTCATGAGCATACATAAACATGAAATAAATGTTCTCACGACCTTTACAAAGAACTGTTGTTCTTGTCCTTTCTGTGAGTGTGTGTGTGTGTGTGTGTACTGCAGAGAAACAGGAAAGAGTCGCTCTCAAGAATGACCGGGAAACCTGTTCTCCGCATTGCTGGTCGCAGTGGAGCGCATAAAATATTCTCACAAACCAATCGCAGTTGTTCAACACGCTACTGGGAGGTGTCTCTCCCTCTCCCTCTCCCATCTCTTCGCTCACCCGTCCTCCCTCCAGCCAGCAAAATTCTCAAACCAACCGAAGGAAAACCTAATCAAAGTAAACCGCAAACAACACAAAGTCAACGCAACGTTCTGAGTTGCACAAACGTACACAACTCATTACACACACAAACACACACACACACACACACACACACACACACACCTACGGTGAAATATGCAAGAGCAAGGAAACACTGAACGACAACAATGCAAAAACTAGAACTTCATTTGTCCAGAAGTCCGCAGTTAGACTTCTGATAAACTTTCACAGTTGGTTGACCGTGTGGCTGCTGGTATTTATTTTTCAATCTACAAAATGTTTGCCAGTCAGTCAGTCTTTGCTTGCTCTCAATCTTAAATCAAAAAAATTAATTCGATGATTTTTCGCCTCGCAGGCTGACCGTCCACCGTCCTCGCATCTCAGCGTCGCACCTGCCATCTTAAATATTAAAAAGAGAGCCGAAATATTCCACCCAAAAATGATTCCACCCGTCCGTCCGCTTTTTTGGCAACTGAAGTTTTGGTTTTTGGAAGTTCTTAAACGAGATCATTTAACACGAAAATCATTTAACACGAAGCGAGAAGTGGGTGTGGACATCAATCGATATTATTGGTCATCTTCACAATGCTGCCGGCAGCGAAGAAGCGAGAAAAACGTATTAAATTTTGTTAATAACGTGGAGAATTCACTTTCGGTCGCCTGCTTTCAAATGCGGGCGGCTGAATGGGGCGGCTGAATGGGGCGGCTGAATGGGGCGGCTGAATGGCAGTCCGTTTTGCGCTCGACGACCACTTTTTGGTTAACGCAAAATAATGTCATCGACATCGACAACAAGAGGAACGAAGGAGCAAAGAATTCGCGGACTGCCAGCATTGCAGTAAAAGCCTAAAGCCTCCCTCTGGCATGCCACGCCCCCGGCCACGCCACGCCCACCGGTCACATGGTCACCACGTGTCACTGTTATTGTCTCGCGCTCGTTGTCGCCGCTATTAATTGCGCTTGTTGTCTGTTGTTGTTTCAAATCTGTGTCGCCTCATCGATGTCATGCCACCACCATCCCCTTCCTTCCCCTCCCTCCATCCCTCCCTCCCTCCCTCGCTCCGGTCATCGCTATCACGACGCGTTCTTGTTATGCGGCAACATTTTGTCATCGAACATCGGCAGCAAATCGGCGCTGGTTGCTCGGTTTTTATTGGCGTCTCTGGCACGTTTTTCCATTTAATTTAATTTCGCTTCACCGAAGCGACCGACGCGGCTGACGCGACTGACGACTGCAGTGTCCTGACAATCGAAGGACATCGCGTTGCGTTGCTTAAATTTGGCTGCAAATCATTTCTGGCATTTTGCCCGAAAAATCGTCTCGATAGCAATTAAGTGGAGCAACTGTAACTGTAACGGTAACGGTAACAACAACAACAACAACGATAACAAATGAAACAATTGTTGTTGTCGTTGCGTGGAGGGAGGGAGGGAGGGAGGGAGGGAGGGAGGGAGGGAGAGCTGAAGAAGGAAAGAAAAAGCGGATGAATAAGTTAATCAGGAGCGACAACAGGAAAAATTTGCAAGAAATCGGAAAGACCAAGAAAGAAAAAGAAAAAGCAAATAATCATACACACACTCAAACACACACACACACACACACACACACACACACACACACACACACTCAAACACACTCAAGCACACGCACATGCACACCACAATTTAGCATTCAATTTGCAATAACAAATTGTTTTCCCAACTTATTTCCTCCACCGGCTGCAGGAAGTCGGGGGTTTTTTTTTCTCTCTTTCTTTTCGTTTTCTTTTTTCCTTCTCTCACCACTAAATCTGCACACGAGGCTGAAGTTCATTTTAAATTTGAATAAATATGAAAATAACAAAATCTCATTTCCGTCGACGTCGTTTCCGCAAACTCTCTTCTCACAAGCGCTGCCAACACCTGTGTGTGTGTGTGTGTCAGTCTGCCTCACCTGCTGGAAAGATGCGAGAAGAGAGAGAGAGAGAGAGAGAAACAAAATGTAATATGAAAAACTCTGCCTCTCCAGGAAATTCACTCCCATTCAACTTTTGCTACTAATTTTTCATATTTTCTGAGCTCACTTTTCACTCTCGGCAGTCAGAAACTATTTTTCTCATTATCCATCAGATTTTTATGATGTCCTCCGCCAAAGAAAAAAAACTTCACTCTTTACAAATATCCTTCCGTTCATTACTCGCTCTCTTTTCTCCGTTCTCAGTTCTCTTCTACAAGCTTTTCGACATTTTCTTCCTCAATTTGCCTGTTAAGATTCATTTATTTCATTCCTTCAAAGGAACGAATTGTGGATTGAATAAATGAATCAGTGAATTAAGAGACTTTTATTTTAATTTTTTTTAATTATTTAAAAATTCTCGTTTCACTTTCGGTGGTTGTTGTCAGCTGAAAAATTGAAATTTATTATAAATTTTCGCTTAGTTTTCTGTAACATTGGAATTTTCACGAATTCCTGCTGAGTCGTATTATTGTATTTAAGGACTTCATTCAGCAGGGAAATTGAAGCGTTCAATTCCGTTCTAAATTCACCACCAAGGAGCGCAACATCACACACACACTCACACATACACACATACACAGGCACACCCACACACACACTGAACTGTAAGCTGTACAAAGATGTGTGAAAAGAATTTGAAGCTTCAGAAGATTGACGGGTAATCAGATAATCAGAATTTTTTTTTTTTTTTTTTTTTTTTTTGTTGCTCCTTAGACATCTTCAATCGTATAAAATTGTTAAAAATAATTAAATAAATTCGCGTCCTTACTGAAAATATGACTAATAAAACATATAATATCTTGTTTTTATTTAAATATTATTATTTATATCTACAAAAATCTAATTACAATTTTCACATGAAAATGCGATAATTTTTCTATTTACATGAAAATGTTATCTCAGAGTAGTCAGGAGTAATAAAAGTCGGGAATGGATGTCAACTCCGTCAATGGGACGGCAGTTGGAGAGCAATTTAGGAATACAAATGAAGAATACACACACACGAATGAAGAATCTATACACACGAATGAAGAATACATACACACGAATGAAGAATCCATACACACGAATGAAGACACAGACACGCAAACTGAGATGCAAACACACGACAGATCAGACATCACGATATCGCATCTCATCTCACCTGCTGCTTGAATTACTTTTCCTAACTGACTTCATAATTAATTTACGTGTTAATAAGTGTTTAGGAAATTCTCTCTCTCTCTCTCACACACACACACACACACACACATACATTCTACATACGCACACCTGTATCCGTGTCTACATTGACACTCTATTAAGCAGGAAGATGAATTGATGATCTTTGCCACTTCGAGCACCTGAATGCGATGAGTTGTCTGAAACACCCGAAGTGATTGATATCCTCCCAGCGAGGAGTGAGGAGTGAGTGACGAGTATCCTTTGAACTGAATTAAATAGCTAAATTGAAATGTTTTGTGTTGCTCATAATAAAATGTCTCTCGAAATTTCCACTTAAAACTCTTTAAAAGGCTTTGCAACTAAAAACGCGCGCTTTGAAATTAAAAATTATCAAAAATTTCTTATACAAAAAGTTTTATTTTCTTTAAAAATTTTGTATATTTTCAACAACTTTTTATTTTCCCCTTTCCCTTCCTTTGCAAGATGATAATCATTGAAATGAAAGTGTGGCAACTCTGTGAAAATTGTTGACAATTTGTTCGCATATTAATATCAACAAACTCAACGTTTCGAGCCTCGCTATGGCCATCTACGCTTTTCGCACACGTACACACGCACACGTACACACGCACACACACCCACACACACCCACGTACACACACACAGAGAAGATCCTGGCAACGTGTTATTAATACACTGGAAATTTTCAATAATAACTTGTAATGTTTTTTAATACGGAGTTTCATGTAACAATTTACATGTGGATGGATGTGTGCGTGTGTGCGTGTGTGTGTGTGCGTGTGTGTGTGTGCGTGTGTGTGTGTGTGTGCGTGTCCTTTGTTCTCTTATTTGTCTCAAGAGAACACATAATTATTATGCAGTTAATTAAAATGAATTTCCTGCTGCTGCAGCATTTCTTCTTGTTGCAGTTTTTAATTAAAATGAACTTCATAATCTTGCGCGTGTGTAAGTAAGCGTCTGTTTGGTGGGTGTGTGTGTGTGTGTGTGTGCGTGTGTGCGTAAGCGTGTGTGTTTGGCGTGCTACATGAATGCAGTTATTATAACACGAACTTGAGGATCATTTTTCAGCTTGTGTTGTTTTCGTGGAGTTGCTGTGGTTGTTGTTGTGGTGGTGGTAGTTGTTGTTGGTTGTTGTTGGTTGTTGTTGTTGTTTTGCAGTTTTTTTTTATACAACATTTTAACAGATTTCAATTCTTGTATCTGAGAAAATTTACAGGTAAGAAAGAACAACGTAAGTCACATAAAAAAAAATTTAAAAAAAAATGAAAAAAATGAGAAAATATTAATTTCTGTTTAATTTAAAAAATGACGATGAGGATGTAGTTTCAAAACTATGTAAATATTTTAAGAAAATTGAATTCTGACGGGAAATGTGGATTTTCAAATTTAAAGAAACCCCAAAAACGTCATTAAAATCAACGTCATTTCAATTCGCATGTCACAGTCACACCAATCCACGTCTCAAGTCAGTCACGTAGCATCCTCAAGAATTTTTGCGTTACTTCAGTGTCAGCTAATTGAAGAGCGACAGGACGTGCGTGTCCTCGAAATCCTGCCATTTCACTTGACAAGCATTTGAGAATTTAATATGATTAAAGGCAAAACAAAATGAAAACCATAAATAAAAACAGAAGCGGCGGGGAAAACACAGTTTAAAAAAAAAAAAAAAAAAAAAAAAAAAACCAGTCGACTTCGCCGTCACGTTCTGTGGTCGTTTATCACGGACGGCAAGAAAAAAAAAACGGAGACGACCGGCGGCTTGGATTACAAGAGATAAACTGAAGTCAACACGAAAACAATGAGAAACATTTTTGCCAGCCTTGTCGTCCGTGTGTGTGTGTGTGTGTGTGCGTGTGCGTGCATGCGTGGGTTTTCTTCTCGACTAAATTAAATTCCAGCATATGGAAAAAAGGCATTTGAAAAATAATTTAGTAAGCTTTGTATCTTCAACTGCTGGCAACTTTGGCATGCGGAGCACAACAATCCATCCCCACTCGCAAGCTACACACACACACACACACACACACACACACACCACACATACACACACACACACACACAATGAACCTTCATTTGCATGGCGGCTGTTGAATGTGTAAAATACAACGCACATCCTTGTTTTCCTCTTCACATCCCGGCAAAGCGAACTCTTTGCTCCGACGTGATGCTGTGCAGTGGGGATTTCTTAGTGTTAAATTGAAATTAAAGTTGATTGAAATTATGTAAAATATTTAAGGTTAAAATTAAAATTAAATTTGAAAATAAAGTAAAAATTTAATTTAAAATCAAAACTCAGCTAGAAATTTATTAATTAACTAGAAATAATGAAAGCGAAGAATACATTTTTATAAATTTCGCCCACTGTGCCTCTCAGACAGGCAATGAAATACCGAATTAACGACTCGATTGTCGCAAAATAAACAGCCATCGGCAAGCGACGAGTGTGGATTCTGCATGTAAGCCGCACACAAACGAACGAACGTGTTGCTGTATCGGCATGAGAGATGAAGTGAGAGAGAGAGAGAGAGAGCGAGTGCGGGAGTGCGTTGATGTGCGGGAGTGCGTTGATGTGCGTACGTGTGTGCGTTCGGCGTATATTTTCGGTTACAGCAGATCGAGCAAAATCGAATGAGTGAAGAAATTCCAACACTGGCTGCAACAAAATAATTGATAATCCGTGATCGATACATTAACGCTCGCCCGCAAATGGGTGTGTGTGTGTGTGTGTGTGTGTGTGTGGGAGTGTGTGTGTGCCTGTCTATCTCGTTCTGGAATTCGCAAGGATAATTTAATTGCAATAATCGTATTATGATTTCATTTAAATTGTCAATTACAATTCATGTTCGAATTTAATCCGAATTTGTTACACAACTGAATTTCAGTAAATAAGAGAAAACAGCAGAAAATTTTAGTAGATAAGTAAAAATAAGAGAAAATTTTAGTAGGCAAATTTTTAACCAAAAAAAAACTAAGAATAAAAGTTGAGCCTCAAAATTGAAAATTCGAGAAGCCAAAATGATTAATTAATACAGATTAGAAAACCCCTTTGCAGCCGAGACGATGTCTGGTTCGCAGATTCGGCCTTCGCAGTGGACGACAGACGACAGACGACAGACGACAGACGAGAGACGACAGACGACAGACGACAGACGACGCGTATCGAGTTTAAGGTCGAGCAGAAGAAAAGGCGGGATCGAAAGCATCCTTAAGTAGACCGAAAGGACACAACTTGAGGTTGATTCGGCTCATTAAAACAACGTCAGTGAGTCGCTTCTTCTTTCCGTCGACCGTCCGTCGGCTGCGTCTGTCGGCATTCAGTGGACTGAAATAATAAAACGCAGAAGAATACAGAGAGAAAAAAAAACCACGATGAAGCAGCAAAATAAAGTTAAAGAAATCGAAGAAAAAAATCCAGCCTAACAATAAATTTCACGGCGGAGACGGACGGACATCAAGGACGAGCACGAAATTCATATTTACGTGTCAAGGAAAGTCTTTAGTTCTCAGTTGAGGTGAGGCACAGACTGAATTTTGAGAACGCTTCAGCTTTCTTATGCTAAAAAAAAAATTAAATAAGAAAAAAAAAAAATAAAAAAAAAAAATAAAAATAAAAAAAAATAAAAATAAAAAAAAATAAAAATAAAAAGTAAAATAAAATTTAAAAAAAAAATTAAAAAAAAAAAAAAAAATTTAAAATCAGAACTTCCGAAGAGAAGTTGTGAGCAATTTCGCCGAATTTTGCTATTTTAGCTGATTCTCTTTCCACCAGCAAAAATCAACACCCACCCACACACACACACACACACACTCTCTCTCTCTCTCTCTCTCTCTCTCTCTCTCTCTCTCTCTCTCTCTCTCTCTTATAGCTAAAAGTGTTGTGTGGGAAAAAAAGTGTGACCGTCGTTGGTTAAAATGTTTGCTTGCTCAATGGAGAAAAATAACAACCGACACCCTCAAATGACCACAAATGACCACACAATCGAGTGGCACGGAATTGGAAGCGGAAATGAAGCCATTGTTGGCTTGCCAAATATAATGCCAGCGGATACAGAGTAGGAAGCTCAGACTCAGAATTGTGCTTCCCGAGCGGAAGTTGGGCAGTCAGTCAGTTTACCGGACTGATTTGTGTTGCTTTTCGAGGTCATAAAAGACGGCAGAAAAACCACCAAATTTTGGTGTACCAAAAGCACCCGCTGACGTCGTTCAATTCAAAGAAATTGTGATTTTCAACAGTATCGCCTCTCTAAATTGTTAATTTAATTTAATAATAAAGAAGAATAAATTGAATAAAGAAGAATAAATTGAATAAAGAAGAATATATTGAATAATTTTTAAAATAAAAATAAAGAAGAATAAAAAGAATAATTGAATAATAAAGAAGAATAAAATGAATTGTTAATAAAGAAGAATAAATTGAAAATTACTCTCACTTATTTGCAAAATTATTTCTTGTTGAATAAAATAGAAAACTTCTATTTTTTTTTGTTTTTACTATACGTGGTAATAAAAAATTCGCGTGAAGTGGAAAACTCGTTAAAATATCATTTTAACTTTTCGCGTTTTACAAAAATAATTCAATTTTATTAAATTCCTCTACTTTTTTCAATGCTATGAAAATCGTAATAATTTTAACTACTTTTTGTAAGCTTGAATAGAAGTATTTTGATACAAAGTAGAGAACACTTCACTGCTCGCTCAAGAAAGTCGCGACAGAGGAGTTAATAAGACATCCAACTTACTTAGGAGTGGATATTCGGCAACATATGGCACCCTACTTTTATATTTTTTCGTAATTTCGTCTATAAGAATTTTATGTTCACTTGATACGAGTATAAAAAGAAAAACTTCGAATTCCGGAAGATAAACAACTATTTTGGCAGAACTTGAAAGAACACGCTTGTCAAAATAATAAGTTTCTCTCTATCGGTCCTCTCTTTCTATCTCTCCCTCCCCGCCTCTTCACACACACACTCTCTCTCTCTCTCTCTCTCTCTCTCTCTCTCTCTCTCTCTCTCTCTCTCTCTCTCTTTGTCTTTCCTTTTTGTCCTTTCAACTCGTGGTCTTTGAAGGCAACAACGAGTCAAAGCAGTTAATAAAACTTGTAAGGATCGCTAAAGATAAAAGGATATTCAGACGTCTTAAACCGCAACAACTCAACACAAATTGGGGGGGTGGGGGGGGGAGATAAGGAGCAAAAACAGTTAAGAATAAATAGTAGTAATCAAATCTTTACGATTCACAAAACACTATCTTTCCACCCAAACGGATGTATAATGATGCTTCCTCTGCTTCGTCCTTGCACTACGTCGTCCTTTCACTACTTACTTCCTTCTACTCCGCTTCCTTTTCCTTGCCTTGCTTATTTTGTTTCTGTCTGAATTGGAGAAAAACAAATTGGTCATCTCTGTTGGTGAATTCGAGCTGCAACAATCGCGTTGGTTTAAGTTTTCTCAGGTCACGGGGCAGTAAAATGGGGGGGGCATATGAAGGGCAGTGGGAGAGAGAGAGAGGCAATGGGAAGTGGGAACGTGACAACATTAGGGCACCTCTACGAAAGAAATATTAATGCCTGTTTAAATAAATTGACAACCTGTCGAGATGGTTTCGAGACAGCACGATTTTTCTTCCGAAGTTTCACCGGTCCAGCTCGGAAACGGACGCCGCTATTGACGAAATTTTTGGCAATATTATAAAATGAACCCAGACACACATACTACGCTCGTACACACACACATAACTACGTACATATATGGTATTTTGATACTAGATCACTGGATCACTGTAGATATCGATTTAATTGATCGCCCGGCACTACGGTCGCTACTAACTCCCCCCCCCCCAGTACGGACCCGTGCACCGAGCATTACTTGGTCCCTTCTCCGAAATGCGTATTAAGTCACTGGTTAATATGATGGTCCGTATTTTTCAATTATTAAAACCCCCAAACCAAACCAAGATGGGAAGGAAGACATGGAGTCGCTCGTCCCTCTCCCACTGCAGATGCTATCGCAGCAAATAAATTTGTGACTAACATAGAGCAGACTTTAGCCAGGCTAAGGAGCTTCTAAGCAGCCAACAGAAGGCATGCGAAGGCAGCGCAGGCAACGGGGAAGGAACTGCAATTTAATCCGGAACCAGTGAAGCCATTTAGGTTTCACTCCGCTACAATCGGCCCACGTCTACACTACAGAGTGAGGACGAGCCACGTCCCAGATGAAGGTTGGGGTGTTGCTTTTCTCTGGGTTTGTCATGATAACGACGACGATGATGATGATGATGATGGCGATGATTGGTGATAATGGTGTTGGAGGTGTTGGTGATGAGAATGGTATGGAAGATGATGATGCCAACGACGAGGATGATCATGATGGCAACGGCAGAAGTGAAAATGATGTCGGTGATGATGACCCGATGTTGCCACATAATGGTTTCACTTGGAAGGCAAAGTTCAACCGAGAAGCTACTTCGGTGCATTTATTTGCTCGTCACAAACCACCGAGATGGTGGTCACACACAATTGCGGCGAAAGGGATGGAGTGGTGGGTGGGTTGGTGGGTTGGTGGGGTGGTGGGGTGGTGGGTTGGTGGGGTGGTGGGGCGGTGGGGGCGGGGGGTAGCAGGCTTTATTGAAGTTAAGTCTGTATTTAAGTTAAATACAACAACTCACATCGACTCATTGAAGCAGCCGCGGGCAAGGAAACTTAACTCGAATCTCGTTCCATATGTCGTCGCGTGGTCGGTCACTGTATACGTGACTCGAAAACTTAATGAAAGTGCGGGTGGAGGGGGTGGGGGCGGTGTAGGGTTTCTTCTCTACCTCACTGCGTTGTGTGTAGCGAGATATTATTTGAAAAATATGGTTTACTGTTTACACAGCAAACTTATATGAGGCCGCAATAAATTTCCTCTCAACCTTCGTTCGAGATTTTCTTTCTTCAGGCGTTTCTGCCTGTCGATTGCCACGAGGAGGGGATTTTCAACCCCCAACTAACTTGTCTCGAATATCAGCTCGCCCGAGGAGGTCAATTCGAGCAGGATTATCGTCTAAATTTCGCGCGTTGAGAAGGAAACGAGACGAGAGATCGAGGATCTCGACTATCAACTCAATAGAAAAAACCATCGTTTCGTTCTCGATTGTCGTGTGGATTTCGTTTATCGTCCCGACTTTGAGACGAGAATATAACGAATAATCATTCGTTGATTTTCACGTCCCTTCGTTTTGAAATTTTCCCCTTTTTTATTAACACTTTAACACACCAAAACTCTTCTTTTAACACCAAGCGATACTTTTTCTCATTTCAGAGCAAAATCAACGCCCTCCAAAAGCATGAAACTCATCCGTGAATCACCAGCTGCAATCGCCGACCTCATCAATGATGGGAAAACAAGAAGGTTTTCGCAACAAAAGTCAACACGTTCAGTTCGAAAAAATGCTCAATTCTAAGTTAATCTTGGCTGAACCGACTGTGATGCGATGTCCTCGCGTGCTGACGTCGCGTGATTAATTAAGCAGCCAGCAGCAGAGCAACAAACGCACGCACGCACGACAGACGTCGCTGGCATTTCTGGAAGAGCAGCTCAGACGCGCGAGCAATGATTACGCAAAATGACGATGCATCGCACATCGAAAGGAGCAGCAAAAACCACAGCAACAACAACCGCAACAGCAACCGCAACAGCAACCGCAACAGCAACAGCAACAGCAACAGCAACAGCAACAGCAACAGCAACAGCAGCAGCAGCAGCAACAGCTACAGCAACAGCAACAGCAACAGCAGCAGCAACCGCAACAATTGCAGCCGCCTCAGCCAGTCCCCTCCGATTTATTGGCCCTTCGCTGCCACTCAACTGGCGAGCGTGGTGGTGGCTGCTGAATGCGCGCTCGCCTTCCCGCAGCTGCGGCCGTCGCCCCTCCGCAGCGCCAACCAAACAGCCGCTCAAGGTGAGCCGCCGCCACCGCCGCCACCGCCGCCGCCGCCCCTCTACGCCAGCTACAACATCTCGGATGAACTGTTTGGCTACTTCGACGGCTTGCTGGACGTTGCCACCGCGCAGTATCAGCAGCAGCAGCAGCAGGAGCAGCAGCAGCAACACATCTTCTCCAGCAGCTTCTACAACTCCACGGCCGCCACCACCGCCGCCAGCAGCACCGGCGACCCCGTATTCTCGGAGATCCTCGAATCGCTGCCCAACGATCGCGTGAGTCTGCTGTCCTTCCTGCTGCTGTTCTCGTTCGCCACGGTGTTCGGCAACACGCTGGTGATCCTGGCGGTGGTGCGCGAGCGCTACCTGCACACCGCCACCAACTACTTCATCACCAGCCTGGCGGTGGCCGACTGCCTGGTGGGCCTCGTCGTGATGCCCTTCTCGGCGCTCTACGAGGTGCTGGAGAACACGTGGTTCTTCGGCACCGACTGGTGCGACATCTGGCGCTCGCTGGACGTGCTGTTCAGCACGGCTTCGATCCTGAATCTGTGCGTGATCTCGCTGGATCGCTACTGGGCCATCACGGATCCCTTCTCGTATCCGATGCGCATGACGGTGAAGCGGGCCGCCGGCCTCATCTGCGCGGTGTGGGTGTGCTCGGGCGCCATCAGCTTCCCCGCGATCGTGTGGTGGCGCGCGGCGCGTGACGGCGAGATGCCCGCCTACAAGTGCACCTTCACCGAGCACCTCGGCTACCTCGTGTTCTCCTCCACCATCAGCTTCTACCTGCCGCTGCTGGTGATGGTGTTCACGTACTGCCGCATCTACCGCGCGGCCGTCATACAGACGCGCTCGCTCAAGATCGGCACGAAGCAGGTGCTGATGTCGTCGGGCGAGTTGCAGCTCACGCTGCGCATACATCGGGGCGGCACTACGCGCGAGCCTTCCACGAGCGCCCACCATCAGACTGCCGTACTTGCGGGCGGCGGCGCCAGAGGTGGTGGATCACAACGTCATTCGCACTCCCATCATCACCAACATCATCATCAGCAGCAGCAGCAGCAGCAGCAGCAGCAGCAGCAGCAGCAGCAGGCAACGCATCACAATCACCACGTGACGGGCACAACGACCGCGACGTCGACGCCCGAAGAGCCGGACGACGAACCGCTCTCGGCGCTGCACAACAACGGACTGGCGCGCCACCGACACATCGGCAAGAATTTCTCGCTCTCGCGCAAGCTGGCGAAGTTCGCCAAAGAGAAGAAGGCGGCCAAGACGCTGGGCATCGTGATGGGCGTGTTCATCGTGTGCTGGCTGCCCTTCTTCGTGGTGAACCTGCTGTCGGGCTTCTGCATGGAGTGCATCGAGCACGAGGAGATCGTGTCGGCGGTGGTCACCTGGCTGGGTTGGATCAACTCCTGCATGAATCCGGTGATTTATGCCTGCTGGAGTAGAGACTTCCGCAGGTGAGTGGGGGGGGGGGGGAGGCGGGTTAACATTAACACGTCGAGAAAAAGTAGTTCAAGTCGTTTTAAACTTTTTTAGAAAAGATTTTAAAAAGCTTTCTCGCGTCTTAACGACGTAACCTCACTTTCGTGCAGTCAAAATGATTCACTTCGAGACTCGTAAGCCAACAAGTTTCAGAAGAACTTCTAAGATTTTTGATTAGAAATTTCCTGCAAGTTTTTTTTTTGATGTTTATGTTAGTAAAACTTTTCACATAAATTCATCAAGGAGTCTTTTAAGACTCACTTGACACCCCTCGAAATCAACCGACTTGAATGCCGGGAAACCCAAATTAATTGCGCATTTTCTTCTGCTCTCATTTTTAGAGCGTTCTTGCGTCTGTTGTGCGTTTGCTGTCCGCGTAAAATACGCCGAAAATACCAACCAACCATGCGTTCCAAGTCACAGGTAAGTGTTGAATTTTTCGAAGGTATTTTCGATCTTTCTCGTGTCTTCTCAACCGAACTGAATTAAAAAACTCTTTCTCTTCAAGAACAAAGTAAGGTACACATTTTTTCTTCCATTCAAAGCTGTGCTGTGAATACACGATCTGCTCACAAACACCACGCGAAGCTGTCGAAACTTCCAGGCTTTCTAACGCATTTGCGTCGATTTTGAGACCAGAGATCAGCAATGAAAACCTGTTTTTAATTGCAACTCTCCAGAATGCTCGGAGATTCTTACTCTCATATTTCTCATATTTTCTCTATAGCGGTTCCTCTTCATCATTTTGTTTTGTGTTATCTAATCTCGCCCGCCTTTCTTTTTTGCAACAAAAACAAACTTTTTCGCTCTCATTCAACTAAGAGGCAGCCATTCATGTTAGAAAAACTTTTCCTTTTTCCAAAAGTATTGTAAATGTAAAACTTGCAGTAGAGAGAAAAAAAAAGAGTTTATTGTGATTAAACTGGCATTTTTGGCTCTTAAATTAAAGCCGTAGAAAGGCTAAAAACTTCTCAAAATGTTTACACTCGGAAAAATCGTTCGAGTTTTTCGTTTTCGCTAAATGAATTCCTTCAGTGTTTTTCGTTTGAATTTCATGTATTTTTCTCACGGTTCTCACGGTAATTTTCTCTCTTTTTTGGAGTGCAAAAAGTATCAAAGCCCTTTTTTCTGAATTTCAAAAAACACACTTCTGTGCGGGAAAAAAGTCCGATAATCGCTCAACAAAAATTCCCAAAAACTTTTTTGCAGAGATTCTCCACCAGACGCCGCTGCTACTCGACGTGTAACTCCTGCGAACAAACGTACATTTAGTGGTGGAAGTTGGCAGTTAGTTTTGTTGTTGTGTAGTGATGGTCTCGCTGCTCGCTGCTCACTGCCGCCTGCCGCCTGCCGCCTGCCGCCACCCGTCGCCGAGAGCCGAGTTCCTCTCACACACACACACTTAAACGATGCTGATGGCGATGATGGCAACGATGAAGTGAAGCGCGAACAATCAGAAAAAAGCAAACGAAACTTTCGCTGAAAAGGGAGAAAAAGTAAAATAAAAAACAGACCAAAAAACTTGACATGAAGTTTTATGCGAATCAATTTCGAATGTGGCAACACTGCGTTTTGCACCCAACAACAAGCACGAGCACTACTGCACACACACACACACACACACACACACACACACACACTATTTAACCAAATTTCGCTACCATCCAAAAAATCATTCTAAAAATGTTGGTAAAATTCGTCTTTTTACTCGTTCTCATTCAATTTTTCCCCTTCTAAGTATTCAATTCCTCAATTTATTAAAATTGAAGCTACTTTTTTATCCAATTTTTTGTTTAATTGTTGCACAATGACTCTGCTCGGTTGATTCACTTTTTACTCGGTCGCTTCACTTTTCACTCAAATGATTCAAGAGATGATTCACTTTCAAATGTTCCCCTCCACTCGTTTATTGGATTTTTCAAATAATTCACTTTAAATTGTTGTTTCCCCTGTTAACTGTTTCACCTTGAATGTAAATTTTTCCAATTCCAATTGTTCCATTTCCAATTGTTCCATTTCCAATTGTTCCATTTCCAATTGTTCCATTTCCAATTGTTCCATTTCCAATTGTTCCAATTCCAATTGTTCCAATTCCAATTGTTCCATTTCCAACTGTTCCATTTTCGATTGTTCCACCTCTAATTGTTCACGTTGCAAGTCAAACGTTGCGAACGTCAAACAAGCAAACAAGCAAACTTTCACAGACAAATAATTGTACGACTATTTTTTGTCTGTGGTTTCCATGCAACCAAATGAGTTGTCAATGAATGATGAAAAGTTTTGAAAAGTTAGAGAAAAATCCGAACCGAACCAAAGAAAATGAAAAAATTAATCACAAAACTTTTAGTGAAAAATGTAGAGAGAGAGAGAGAGAGACAGATACAGAGAAAAAGTTGAGTTTTTCAGTTTTTGTAAGTAATTAAAAAAAAATTCAATTTCTTAGCTGACTGCAAACAAAGTTTCAACTTAATTATTACTGCTTTTCTCTCAAGTTGAGTGAATTTATTTATTGAAACGAGCTTTGGCAGCACTGAACGAAACGTGCTTGAGAAGAAAAGAGGTGCAGCAAAAGAAAAAAGAGCGCCTGGCATGCGATGGAGAGCATAAAAAAATTGCAAATTGTTTCCGCCAGACAGATGGGAGCAGACAGCCGCGTGCGTCTCTTGCATTTCGTGATGCATAGTTGAAAATCTTGCAAGCACAACAGTAATAACAACAACAGCAGCAATAGCAACAACAAATTTATAAAGCTGCAACTGAGCCAAAAAATAAGTCAAGGGAATTTGAATTAAAATATCAAAGAAAAAGAAAATAGGATTCAATCGAAAAGTAATTGAACTAAATGCACACACACACACACACACACTGATCTCTTCATTAGTTGCTCACCTCTCACTTTCATTGGAAAACCAACAAAGAAACCAACTCGATTCACACACTCGCTGTGCGTGTGGCAAGAGAGCGAGAGGTATCAAGAAATTCAACTTACTTGAGGCTACACAATTTGAGAAGAAAAGCATGAGAAGCAGAAGAATTACAGAAAAAATTATGCGAGTTTCCGTTACCACAGCCAATTACATTTTTCTCAGCATTCAAGGAGATGTGGGTGAAGAGCGATAGAGGGAGAGCGAAAGAAAGAAGGGATAGATAAATGAATGGGAGAGAGAGCAGTGAACAATATTACAGCGGTGTGTTAGTTAATGGAATCGCTCACGTGGTGTAAAAGAGGAGGGAGAAGATAGAGTGGTGAGGTCAACCACCCGGTCGGAAAAGAGTCAACTATGTGGGGAAAATTAATCTCATAGGAGAGGAAGAGTAGAGCGAGCATTTCTTATCGCTTAACTAAGGCGATTATGAACAACTTCGACTTTCCTACAGGGAAGTTCGCACCCGCTCATCCTGTTTCGTGTACTCAATAAAATACATTTTGCTGGATGCCTCAAATGAATAACAACTCAATTTCATTCTCTAATCAGGGTTGAGAGAGGAAGCGTGTGTGTGTGTATGTGGAGATGTGTTTGTTTGTGTGTGTGTGTGTGTCTTATGTTTCCATTATGCTTTTCCACTTCAGAACCGCAGCCACTGCGTTGTTGTTTGTTGTTGCTCTTTCAGGGCTTCGTTTGGCGCTTCGTTTTTCCCTTCAATTACACGAGTTCTTTCGTCTTTCTGGGCTGCCTACCTAAAACAACAACAACAAAAACCAGGAGGCTCTCCATTGATTACTTGGAAGTTTGGCGAGCGAATTTTTCGGTTCCATTTGTGAAATTCCAAATTTCTCACTCAAGTTCGAAAATTCTCAACTCATCGCATTTTCGTTGTGCGTTTTACTAACTGAAGTTTCCACTTTTTCAGCTGCAATCACAAACGCCAAGTGAAATTTTGCAATTCACTCACGTAGAAGCGAATGATTTCTAAAAAACAGAAAAAAAAGAAAAAAAATAAAGACGCTGGCGCACCACGAGTTTCGTTGGTAATTCAATAAAATCTAAACGATTGCAAAATTACGTGTTTAATATATAATTAATCGAAATTAAACTATTGATTGAATTCAGATTTACGCTTCGTTTGAGCTGCAAACTGCACATTTTGAAATTTTATAGCTTTTTTATTAGAAATTTAAGGCTTTTCTGCTTCATGATTTTCGCTTAATCGTTACATTTGAGTGAGATTTTAATTGTTAAATAAAGATTTGAGTGCAATTTAATTGTTAAATAGCAAATTTTCTGGAATGAATGTTGATGGAACACACAAAATTTTCTAAAAATCCAAATTTTTTTTACTTCATATGAAGCAAAATAGTGAAATTTAACAAAATTAGAAAATTTTTGCAATCTTTTTTATGAATTTCTTCGAAGCCTTTAAGCTAAAAATGAGAAATAAATGAGAAAATTCATTTGAAATTAAATGTTTTTGTGCTACACGACGTATGAGGAAAATTTAATATGCTTCTGATTTTGATTTCCAGAAACTTCTGATTCCAATTATTTTTTGATTCTATTTAATGATAAAAGTTTATATTAATATTAGAAAACTGCAAAAGTGTTTTTTTTTCACTTTTTCCCCCACATTCCTGCTTAACGGTGAAATTTCTAATGAAATGAAATGCCAACAGAAGAGAAAAAAACACTCGCACGCAACTAGTTTTTCTCTTCCAATGCAATAAATTTAACTGTGTGAGTGAATTCTTCTTCTTCTTCTTCTCTCCCAATGCAATAAATTCAACTGAGGTGAATTCTTCTTCTTCTTCTCTCCCAATGCAATAAATTTAACTGGAGTGAATTCTTGAATTATTTGCTGCAAATAAAACGCGCGCGAGTTGGTAGTCAAAATTTTGACTTGGCAAAAAGAAGAAAAAACAAAATCGGATTCTCATATTCACAGTTCGTTTAACTTGTTTGCGTTCTGAGTTAACATTGAGAGCAGAAAACTATTTACAGTTATTACTAGCGGCGTTTAAATATTTATTCTGTAGAAGAAGAGAAGAGAAGAGAAGAAGTGAGTGGAGAGAGGCAGTGGGAGAGGTTGAGCGAAGCAATTTCAATTATTTTCTTGCTCTATTTCAAGTTTGAACAAGTTGAAATACAACTTTAATTGCAAGAATATCATTTCTAAATAAACAATAAAATAGCAATATAAAAAGGAAACTTCGCTGAAAAATCTATTAATTGCATTGAACTGAAAAATCTATTTTAATTCCATTAAAATCTATTAATTTCACTGAACTGTTTTTGAGTTCGAAAATATAAAAGAAAATTAATAGAAAATTAATCTGCTTGCAAATTTTAGATGCATTTAAAAATACGATAATTTTTTTTCAACTCGCATTGAACTCTCTAATTGAATTAACTGCTCGAATTCAGCTGACTGAATTAAATAGAATCGTTTAATGCAAATTAGCACCGCTTTGCCGCATGCGAACCAGCGAGCGAAGATTCAGTTGGCCACAATTCAGTTGAATGCGATTTAAAATTAATTAATTAGCTGGCTGCTGCCCGCGGCCACCAAGACTTCGGTCAGCAACAATTGCTAGCTGCGGATGCTGAAATTAAATAAATTTCAACGCATTTAAACGCATTAAAATTTAAAGGCGATCTGATTCTGTTTTTCGCATTGGAATGTTTATGAAATTTAATGAAATATTTTAAAATACAAAATTAAAAAAATCAAACTACAGTTATTCGAACAGCAGAGAGAGAGAGAGAGAGATAGTGATAATGAGAGAGGGATTGTGAGAGAGAGGAAGTGGAAGCAACGAGCATAAATAGAAAAAAGATATTATCACTCAAAATTTTCGACTAACGGCAGATTTTCATGTGCCATTATTACAATGCAGTCGAGAGCGCAGCAACTGAGATGCTAGCAGAGAAATTCTATTTATGCTCGTTGGTGGAAGAGCGAGTGGGCGACTAACAACCGTTGAATTTGTAGAAATTCATAACGTTGAATTTGTCGAAATTTATAACGTTGAATTTGTCGAAATTTATAACGTTGAATTTGTAGAAATTTGTGACTTTTTTTTATTATTATCGTGAATGTTATTAAATGTGCTTTCGCTGCTGCTGTTGGCCACCTCAAGTCACGCATGATTGCGTTGTGCAGCCCGTGAGTTCGAGAGCTGCTCAGTGGTCGAGAATGTCATGTTTTTCGTTCGTTTAACACGCGCCTTGATGTTCAGTGTTGCCAGAATGTTTGAAGAATCTCTTTATTCCGCATTCATTTAAACGCGCACCGCACGAAAAAAAAACACAGTGGTGGATGTTGGCATTTTAAAGGGCGAGGAAACCTCTAATTTTATTGTTATGTATTTTTCAAAAAAAAAAAAAAAAAAAAAAAACAAAATTTTTCCATTTTAAAGTAAACGTTAAAAAAAATTTGCATCTTCATGGGGAATCCAAATCCCCAAAATCCCCCTTCCCGTCCGCCACTGAGTACACGCAATACACGCACACACTCTCACACGCAATTGCTACACTTTCAGCTCTCTCATCGCTTATAACTGTTTTTAGATTCTAAAATTTAGAAGCAAAAACTTTGCTCCAACTTGACTCACGCCAGTCTCTTCCTATCTTCCATCTCTTTCACGCGCCCAACAACAACAACAAGCAGTGTCACGTTGCAGCCGCCATGGTGGCCGCCTCCACCTCCTTCGGCTACACGTCGGTCAGCCAGTTCGACGCCAATCGCTCCATCATGTGACGTCAGCTCAGCAGTTGCAGCTCCTGCAGCAGTGGCAGCAACTGCGGACGCAACAGCGCTCAGCACCACCACCACCCGCACCCGCACCCGCTCTCGCTCACGCTCCCACACCAACACCAACACCAACTGCAGCCGCAGCATCAGCACGAGCGTAGCTGCACGCGTTGCCAGAGCTTCCACAGACACCATCACCGGCAGCGCCGACGCAGCTCGGACGTCCAACAGGTAGCGCGGAACGCCACCTTCTCGGCCGCGGCGGCCGCGGCGGTCGTCAACAGCGCCACCCACGTGACCAGCACAATCCAAGCCGTCGTTAACATTGCGCCGTCCCACGAAGTGTCGGCGGCGACCGCAGGCCTGCAGGCGGTTTCATGTTCGTCGCTGCCAAGCTTGCCGCCCGCTGCTGCTGCAGGGGCGACATCTACACCAAACACGCCTGCGTTGACACCTACAGCGGAACCACAACGACAGCAACAACCAAAACAACATCGCATCACCAAGCGCTGCACCTTCGCTTTGACGCCGACCGCCAAACCGCCATCAGCAGACCAACTTTCGTTCCTGGCCACCGCTCGCTACCATCGCAGTTCGCGTCGAAAGTCTTCGCTGTCACTGAACGTGGCTCAGACTGCGTCGACTGCGCCGGCTGTCACGCCGACATCAACAAACGCATCAACGCCATTTCTCACAGGGATGCCAGCATCAAAGTCGTCGCCAGCCGACTGCAGCCAGAATTTAAGCGGCTCATCGCTGGAGACTCGAGAAGATGATTCTGGTGGTGGTGGCGGCGGTGACGGTGGTGGTGGTGGCGCTGGTGGTGGTGACGGTGGTGGTGGCGATAAAGTCAACACTGAGGACCATTATATCGACATGGACGACATTGTGGAAGAGGCATCTTCATCGTCCAGCATGTCATCGCTGAGTCTGCAGGCGGTGAAATGATTGAACAACAGAAACAACAACAACAACAACAAACTACTCATTTAACAGACAATAAGTAGCTGAGGTGAAACGTGGTGTGGTGTGTTCAAGTAGCCGAGGTGAAATATTAATGAGTCTTTCTTTTTTTTGGGAAAATTTTAAATCAAAATCACGTCATCCAGAAAAACATTTCGATCAAAATTAGTAACTTCAAGAAATATTCAACTAGAAATATTACGCGTGTAATTATATACAACTATTAAATATTATTAGGAAAAAAGGATAAATTAATAGAAACAACTGTACTGATTTGATGTAACTTCGCTTTAATTAGATCTGAAAAGTAGTGAATATATAAAAAATTTAATAGTTTTTATTTCTACTTTTTCTTTAATAATTTCAGAAATATTTCTAGCTAGCAAAAAGTTCAAAAAAATTCAGTTCTCTCAAGCAGATTTCATTGAAACATTTTTTTCCAACAATTTCTAGTCAATTTTTAAGTAAATCATTTCTAGTCAATTTATTAATAGGAATTTTAACTGTACAGTTTTTCATATTTACATTAATTCTTTATTTTTTCTAAAAATTATTGAGAGTTTTTCTATTTACATAACTGAAATATTAACAAAAATCTCCGAATTAAAAATTAAAATCGCTGCAACATTAATTAAATTATAAAAATATGACTTCTTATTAAATATAAAGTGAAGAACTTTCAAATTCAAAATAAAATTAGCTTACTTTAGTGATTTTGTGTGTGTATAGAAAAGTTATTAGAAAATTAAAAACGTACGATTAACAGTGAATATGAAACAATTAACTGAACCAACCAATTTTAATGTTTAGCTTTAAATTAAGAGAATTTATTATAAAATCTTCTAATTAATTATAAAATCAAACCAAATAAGTGGAATTGTAAAAATCTATATATTTACTATATTATTAGTTTTAGAAAGTGTATAAATGTGCAATAACTAACTAGAAATCTTTACTAACTAAATTAGGTTCGATTTTCGGTGAAGCAAGAGAAACTAAAATAAGAAAACCTAAAAACTAATCATAGTAAATTAAAGAAATTACAAATTACTTAAAAACAATTAAATTAAGTGTAATAAAATCGCATTTAATTCATTTGAAATTATACTTAAAAATCTTTAATGTTTCTGAAAGTGTTTCTGAAATTGTTTGCGTAATAAAATCTCTGCTTTTGCATATAAAATTGTAATTATTTTGTATATAAAAGTGAGTTGTGAGATTTTTTCCTTAACTTTGATACGTATAAATTATTAAAATACAAAAAATAAAGCGATTTTCTAGCGGCTCATTAGAATCTCGCTTTGTTACAATTTAAATGAAGTCTTTTAATGTCACTAAAAGACTTCATTTAGATAAGAAAAGAGAAAATTACGCAACGATTTCAAAAACGAAAGCTAATAAAAAAAAATGACCTTCAACAACTGTATAGATTAAATCAATTAATTTAAATTAGTTTTCGCGAAAATACTTCAAACGTTATTGAAATTCAAATTCGGGTGCGAAACCGAAATTTTATTTTAAAAATTTCTAAGACTCGAAGAAAGCAAATTGGAAAATGTTACTCTATATTAAATTATAAGCTGTACAAGTCCTGATTAAAAAATAAAAACTACATTTATATTTGTATAAAAGATTCGCAGAGTTTAATTTAAAAAGACTTCAGAGACTTCGACTTTTTGGATTTCTGAAACTACTACTGAAACTACAACGGAAACGGAGAGAGAAAAATTACAATTTCAACCGAGATTTCAATAAATGCGACTTCAGTTTTCCACGCAAATGAATTCATGGCGAAAAAGTAGAAAATTGCATAATTTAGTAGACTTAAAATCCAAATCGTCTATTATAAAATTACTAAAAAAAGAAATGAGATTTCCCGCTATAAATTGCAGAACCGCATCGCTCGCCATTCCTGGCATTGAAGCAGAACTACGTAAAAATCGAATAAATCTCAGCTGGGTTTTCTTCGTTGTGTCGGCTGAGAGCCAAAAATTGAATTCAATTAAAATAAATCTTAACTTTTGCTAACCACCGAAGTCGGCCAACCAGGTTGGCCTTGACCTGCGTCGTGGTGTGCCAGCGAGGAAGGGTGCGTCTGCACACAACTAAACGGGAACCGAAGAACTTCACACACTGCGAACGTTTTCACTGCTGGTTGTCACTTTGAATTCCACATCCTGACGACTGACTTGACGGATTTTCTCTTGTAATTCATTTCGTGTTGTGTTGTGTTGCGTTGCTTGGAACAACAACAACAATTCTTTAACATATCAAGGAAAATAAAAGGATTCCCTAAATTATTTCTTTAATTTCTTTCAATTTATTTCTTAAATTATTTGTTTCTTTAAAGGAAACGATTACAACTATTTTTCGGAGTAACATTATTTTTTTAATTTTTTTTTCTCTTTTAACTACTCATTAAATTAAGACGAGGACCAGTTGCCCCCTCCCCCTCCCCCTCTCTGCCAGCGCTCATGGCGAAAGCAGCGAAATGCAAAACTCCATCTCAAGTTGAAAAAATTGCAATTTAAGAAATTTCCTTCCTTCCTGCCTGCAAAAATGACATTTTAATTTCAACCCCTGAAGTGAAAATCTGTTTCTCTTTTAAATTATTGCACACTCAACCCACAGCAATTTATTTCCTTTTTAACTAAATAAAAATGTATATAATTTTCTCCGCTAGCGTTGCATTTTTTTAATGCCAACAGAAGAAAACCGAGTTAGTGATTTTTTTTTTTATTCAAATGTTGAATGTTTTGAATTTCGTATTTTAATGCTTAGTGAAAAAATTTTCCGTATTTTTCACGGGAAATGTAGATTTAAATCAATTAATAAAGAATTAAGAAATAAATTAATAAAAAAGAATTTCTTTATTTAATTATTTAGAGACTTTCGCAAACTTTCATACGTTAATTGAAATCACAATTGCAAGAAAACGGATGGGAAATTCCAATTAATCTCGAATTATTCTTGCTTCCTAGAGAAATCTCAGATCGGGAATGGGTAAAATTGATTAATAACACCCGCCCACATTTTATATCTCATCGGAATACGAAAGTTTTTTATGAAATTCTTTAAAACAGCATAACTTCGCGTCTACGTGAGATATTGAGTTAAAACTTGATGACTAAGTTTCCGATATCAGTAGCATACTACAAGCAAAAAATGGTCATCCTGCGCCCACTGTATCCTTAACTGTTCACAGTGGAATTATAAGAGATAATTTAGCGATTAATGCAAGAGAGGAATATAAAATTCATCATTTGTATATCAGTTATGCTTTCATGAAGAGAAAACTAAATACACCGCGCTAATTTTTTATAGCACGCCAATTTCACCAAGAAATTTATTTCTAATATTCTAAAGTTCGCAATATTTTAGATCCTTCCAACTTCTAAAATCCACAAAATGAACAAAAACTGCGTGCAGCTAAACCAGTAGAAACATTTGTAAAAGTATGTGAAACTATGTGAATAACGATGCGTCAGTGTGTGAGAATGGCAACGACCATCGCAGTCTCGTCTCATCGCACTAACTTTGAAAACTGTAGCAGTGCACGAAGGACATCCTTCGCACGGAGCTGAAAGTAGTTAAAGCTGAAGGAAACGAGAATGGAAGCTGAGCAGCTCGAACAAAACGCAAGACAAATAAGGGAATCCGAGTACGATTTGGGGAGTGAGAGGGGGGAGATGATGGGGAGATGAGGGGGATCAAGGGGGATCAAGGGGGGTCAAGGGGGATCAAGGGGGATCAAGGGGAATCAAGGGGAATCAAGGGGAATCAAGGGGGATCGAGGGGAATCAACGGGGATCGAGGGGAATCAAGGGGGATTGAGGGGGATCAACGGGGATCGAGGGGGATCGAGGGACAACAACCCAAGTGAACCCAACTGATGAAGTCCTTAACCGCAAGTCCTGCGTTTCTTCCTCGTCCTGCGTTTCTTCCTCGTCCTGCGTTTCTTCCTCGTCCTGCGTTTCTTCCTCGTCCTGCGTTTCTTCCTCGTCCTGCGTTTCTTCCTCGTCCTGCGTTTCTTCCTCGTCCTGCGTTTCTTCCTCGTCCTGCGTTTCTTCCTCGTCGTTTATTTGTTCGCCGACCCCGCTCAACACTAATTCAGCTGAGGGTCTCGTATTTCCAGCATTTCTTGTATTTTCTATTGCATCTTCGGTCGATATAAACTACGACTTTTTTTTTTTTGGTTTTGTTTAGATTTAGATAAGTTTTGAGGATTCTGTCAGAGAAGTTTTTGCAATAAAATGGTTGAGTTTCAGCTGTATTCAGCTGCCAACCGCAGCCGTGAATGAAACTTTTCTTGCAAGAGCTTTCGGAGTGACAGCGATTTTGTAAGAATCAACTTAACGTGTGAGTGGAAAGATAATTCAATATATTTATTGGTTTCGCATGCCGCCGCTGCATTCATTTACACTTCGATGATTGGTTTCGATGTTCAATTCGTTGCCACTTCAACGGGCAATCAGACAATTTCAGCTGTACGAATTTCTTATGAATTTTATTGCAATGACAACCCCACGCGCGAACCAATCACATGAATTAATTTCAAATGCTTAACATTTAAAAAATTTACTTCTCTTAATAAAATTAGTATGCAACTTCAAAAAAGAAAAACGAACTACAATTCGTTGTTAACAATTGTTTTGCTAATGAATTTTTAAGAATTCAGTAGACAAGAAAATTGTCTATCAAGAAAATGTTTATGAATTTATGACGCAATTGTTCACTTGTTCCAAAAACACTAGAAAGCCTTGATGTCGTGTCAAAATATTAATCCCTGAAAACCTTGAGAATAAATGAATTCTCTCGGTAGTAAAAATAGAAAAAATTCCCCAGAAACTTCGCTCGACGGTCGCGAGTTCCCTGCTAGACTGCTATAAAATTGCAATAACAACAAACGCACACTAAAATTTAATACATACAAATTTAATACATACAAATTTAATACAACACGTCATGCATGTCAATATTTCCAGAAAACATGAGTGGATAAGTCGACAATCTCTCTGCTAAGATTCGATTATTGCGCGTTTAGCGAAGACTCACCGTTATGTAAGTCCGTTAATAACAATAACAATAACAATAACAAAAACAATAACAATGACGAGGAACAACACAAAACACGAAGAGCACGATTAATGTCGTCCGTAGTGTGTGTAGAAGCAACAACAATGCAAATACAATAATAAATGCAAAGCAATCAAAAACGAAGACGTTTGAGTTGTGGATGGAGTGTAATAATTTATAAGCAGAGTTTCTAGTGAATTTAACGATGAGCTGATAGACTGACACACTGACAACACGAAACAAATCAATTAAAATAGAATTATTTAATAACTGAGATTAGAATAGCAAAATATGATACAGTTTGTGATGACGAAATCGTTATTAAACGACTTTTAGAGGTTTAATTTTCTACACTCAAGACACGTTTAAAGTGGAATCCCCACTTCTTTTCAACTCAACTTAACAAGTAGTTTAGTTATAAACTACTGAAAGTTTATTCGGGGAGAACTTTTTTTTTGGACTTTTTTTTTTTTAAGTCATCCGCGAAAGTGCGCTGATTTCCGCTGCTACGCAGAAGGAGCCACTTGTTGCTGCTGCTTGGAAAAATTAAGCAACGCTGAAGGCTGAAGACTTCTTCTCAACCACAAAGTGAAATGTAAAACTGCCGCTCCCTCCGCTCTCATCGCTCACTAACACTTTAATCCTTCTCTACGAAGCCACGATTTTCCCTCCCGTTAGCGAGAAATGAATATCAAACACAGCAAAATCTTGTGAGAAACATACCGTTTTAGCAAAATTATTTTAATAACACGAACTCCTCGTGGGTCACAAGTGTTGGTGTGACAAGTGGCTGGGAAGAAGAGCGAGAAGGAGAGAGAGAGAGAGAGAGATGAAGACTTGAAGAGATGTTGGAGTGTGGGAAGCAGAGAGTTAAAGAGAGCGAGAGTGAAAAGCAGGCAGCGGATCGTTAGATTCACCCTCCGGCGAAGAGGAAGAAATGAAAATAATTTAAATTGCCCTGTTACTGCTGCAATTTAGAATTCACAAAAACCGCGCAATAACAATGAAGCCGCCTGCGGTCGCTTCATCAATGCGATGCTCGCAATCCGTGTAACGAACAAAGTGCGCGATAACCAGTGCGTGTCAAGCATTCCAAGCGGAGAAGCGAAGCAGAAGCAGAAGCAGAAGCAGCAGTAGAAGCAGCAGAAGCAGCAGCAGCAGCAGAAGCAGCAGCAGCAGCAGAAGCATTTAAGAAGTTGCTTTGCGTCGACTGCGCTGCCATTTTCGATGGCGTGTCGTGGCCAACCGAGCAACTTTAAAGCGAGCAGATTGCGGATTGAAAAAATTACAAGGAAAGAACGACGTTGCGTGGAGATGAGCTGCTTGCAAGGACATTTTTTCGCACTCACCAAATTAAAACTTCGTGGTTCGTTTAAGGAGTCGCCGCGTTCAAATTCTTCGCAGTCCTTGAGATGGAATTTCTGATGGGTTGTTGGACTCACGAAGTTCGTAATAACTCACTCACACGCTTCTCACGCCCCTCACTCACGCTCGTCGGCATGAGCGAGATGGGTGACTCGCTGCATTCGAGTTTCAGTTACAATTACAGTTTCACTGTTAGTTTCGTTACAAAAAAAAAAAAAAAAAAAAAAAAAAAAAAAAACTCGATTTTCGCCGTCATGATTGATTACAATTCCTGTTTTGGGAAAATATTTTGAGCCTCTTTTTTGTGTTTTTTTCTCGAGAGCCTGCGTGAGTGCGGGAAGAACATTTTGGCCCGAAAAAATTGGCAAACCTCAAGCTAATTAATTGACTGTCACATCTACGGAGGTTCAAGGAATTCATTACGTTGTTTTTTTTTGATTACTTGTTTGGCATTTTTAAGCAACCAAAAAATTAACAGATAATTTTTTCCGAGAATTCTCTAAAATCCTCTGAAATTAAGACGAGAAATTCAAATTAATCGAATATTCTGAAGTCTCCAACACTGGAGACCAACTGAAGTATTCTGAAATCCGAGATTGGATTGGATTTTTTGCAACATTTTCGAGGTTTCTCGAATGAGAAATTTGACAATCTGAAGACCAGTTGAAGTTATCTAAAACCGAAATAAAGTTCTCTGAAATCAAATTGAAGTTTCCTGGTAGAAATTTCGATAATCTAGCGATTCAAGTGCAGATTTTGTCGATTGTTCTCCTTCGCATTAACACGTGAAGACACAATTTAGCAGACAACGCTTGCCATCCAAAATCTGTGAACGTGAATTCACTTCTAATCAACGACAAACATTGAGACGACTTGCAGTCCCGCCCACGACACGACTTTGGATGGGACGGGATAAACCCCACGCACCCATTTCCACCCACACACTCCCTCTCCCCCCACCCCCCGCATGT
This sequence comes from Sicus ferrugineus, assembly GCA_922984085.1. Lineage (NCBI taxonomy): Eukaryota > Metazoa > Arthropoda > Insecta > Diptera > Conopidae > Sicus > Sicus ferrugineus. The sequence goes on from OV277352.1 coordinate 2,658,052, forward strand.
GTAATCAGATCGTGACGTGCCATTCACGACCATTCGTTCGGCAGTCGAGAGGAATTCCATTCACGAAGATCTCTCATTCTGTTTATACAGGCTTCGCGTTCCTCACACGTGCCGCTTGTGAAAATCAATGTCAGCAATAAGAGGCAATAAAGCGACAACAACAACAACAACAACAACAACAACAACAACAACAACAACAACAACACCAAAGACGCTTATCAATTTTCAAAGGTTTTCCAAGGTTTTCAAATTTTCCCAGCATTTCCCTCGCACAACAAAAATCACGTTGTTTCGTACCTTCTTGAGAAAAACGATGACTCTGAAATAATCGGCCCGGATTCCATTTTGTCTCGGCCCGGATTCCATTTTGTCCCTTTTTAAGATGGATAATCGGGCTGGATTCCATTTTGTCCCTTGTTTTATGATGGATAATCGGGCCGGATTCCATTTTGTCCCTTTTTTATGATGGATAATCGTGCCGGATTCCATTTTGTCCCTTTTTATGATGGATAATCGGGCGGGATTCCATTTTGTCCCTTCTTTTTATGATGGATAATCGGGCCGAATTCCATTTTGTCCCTCTTTAGGATGGATAATCGAATGCGATCTGTGGTGTCTCTCGATGTCGAGGGTCTCGGGTCTCGGGTCTCGCGTCTCGGGTCTCGGATCTCGGGTCTCCGTTTTAATTTGATTTTCTTATTATAATTCTTGTGTTCGCTTGTTTATGTTGCGTGCGATGGGTTTTTTTAAGCGTGGCTGACAACAATCGTCGACATCAGCATGCCAGACACATCACATCGACTGACACGCAGGAGGAGTCAGGAAAGTCATTCCGTGACTTTTATTTCATCCTTCGCGTTACACATGAAGTTCATTCAGTCGCAAAAATTTGCACCGATGTCAAGTGTCATTTCTGACATTCGGGAATATTTTGCGAAGTTTGGTTAACGCGGAGAAAGTGGATGGGGGAGGGAAGTCGAAGCGCTAGAGAAATACAAGATGTGAAAATTGATGTGTTAGCCAATGTGTCGGCCAAGAGAAAATGTGAGAAATGAGGGGGAAAATGAGGGAAAAAATGAGGGAAAAAATGAGGAGAAAAATGAGTGTAAAGCGGGTGCATCGTGAGTAACATCGGTGACACTCTTTCGCTGCGAGCAACATTAGCTGAATTTCCATGTGCTTCCGAAGTCGTGCACGCGACCCGAAATGGTGGTGCGAATTGAAGTTTACGCTTGAGTTGAGCAAACGTCGTCGGTCGCAGGACGTGCGTGGGTGGCACGGCACGAAATCATGTGTGCGAAATCGATGGGAAGAAATGCACGCAAAAAGAAGTGAAAGCAAAGTAGAAAAAAAAAACCGAATGTTGTCAACGATTTCTGGTCACAAATACACTCGCTCGTATATCGTTCGCAATTATTTCAGCGAGTTCGTATGCTACTCGTGCATGTGAGAAAATCGAAGTGCCAGCGAGTAACGATTTTCATGCAGCAACGAAAGCAAAATGAAACTACAGTTTTTGAAATTTAAACGTCGTCGTCATCGTCATCTTCAAAGAGAATAAATTGAAATCAATCGAATTCATCCACTTTGAGTTGTTTAAATAAACTAAATGCAAAAAAGAAAAAAAGATTTCTCGACCGTGATACAGCAGCATCAGAGAGCTTCAAATTTAAAGTAGATTTTTAGAGCAGCTTGATCGCTTCAACTTTTCGCGGTTCTCGCTGGCGAAAGCATTCCATTAAAAAGTTGAAATCCTTTGAAGAACTTCCTCTTCTTCTTCTTCTTCTTCTTCTTCTTCGCAATGCGAAACGAATGTTTTGAGTTTTCCAAGAAACAAATTTAACTTTTCACAACTGCTTAAATAAAACAAACGGAAAACTGCGATTGTATCCTCGGCGAGATTCAAAATGTAAAGGGAAAACATTGTGTTCGCATTTAAAAGGAAAAAAAAAATTTAAAAAAAAATTTTTAATTTGATAAACTATTTTCGTTGAGACAAAACTTATCTCGAATCTTGGCCTGAACTTTCAATAAACTCAGCAATTGCTGGCTGCAGAACGGCGCAAAACGAAGCGACACTGGAAGGAAATCTTGAGAATGCGATTGCAGATAATAATTAACCTCGATAATTAAAATTAGAAATCTCTTTGAATCTTTAAAAACTTTGCAAAATTCATAGTTATTTCACAATTATTTTCGTGAAACCCACAAAAGAATTCGGAAATTTTCAACCAGTTGAACAGAAGAATTTTCCACACTCAAACGAAGTTTAGTTTTCACAAGAACGCAAATATTTTCGAGTCTCTACTTTATTTTGTTTGTTTCTCCCGAAGTCCTGTTTGCGTTTTGCCAATACCAAACCTCTTGGTTGTCGTCTTCCTGTCGTTAGCAGGGCTCGCAAACAAGGATCGCAAACTATTTTTTAAACTATGCAAGCGTTATTTTGTCTTCTTTAGCCATTTATTTGTCTGTCTTTTGTTTGTTTGCTTGTTTGCTTGTTGTTACACCTGCTTTTCTATCAAACAGCTTAATTATTCGTTTGTTGGCTGGTTTATCTGTTTGTTTTCTTGTTTGTTTGCAAAAAACAAATTAAAAAATAAGCTAAAATCAAGTTTATTCGTTAATTAAACTTTCACATTTCTTTAATTTTATAAATATTTTTCGTTTTTTAATTTCTCACACATTTTTTAATTTAAAGTCTAATTTTAATTTAAAGTCTAATTATAATTTAAACTCTAATTATAATTTTGAGAAGAAAGCAGAGAAACACTTCAAGTACTTCAATTTTTCCAACCACATCCATCGACAACAAAGAATCCGAACTTCTAGCCGCCGCCGTCCTTGTTGTTCAGTACGTTTTGGGTATAAAATTTGTTAAGCTGCTCCAGAATGATAAAAGTCAGAACCGTGTGCGGTCCCACGCGGTACAGATACGGCGTGAATCCCTTCCACAGTGCGAGGATCCCTTCATTCCGCACAATCTTCGTGAGGACATCCATGGCGCCGCTATACTCGGGCACGCCATTCACGACTTTCATGTTTTGTATGCGCGTCTTCACGATATCCACCGGCATCGAGGCGGTCGTGGTGACGATGCCGGACAACATGCTGGCCGCGAAATGGAGCCCAATGCCCTCGCCCATTCGCAACTGGTCCACCAGCAGTACCTTGGACTGCGTGTACGTGGTCAGCTGGGCCATGTTAACCACAATGGCACGCATGACGGTCGGTCCGGAGCCGGCGCACAGTGCCAGCGCTCCCTCCTCCCGCGTGATGCGTCGCAACGCGTCCAGCACGTTCTTGTAGTTGCGTCGCTCGGCGGCCGGCAGACGCCCATCGGACGACATACGAATGAGCGCCAGTTCGGCGGGGGTGCCCGCGAAAGCACCGATCGCTCCCGCTATCATGGCCATCGCGGCGAGAACCAGGAAGCTCGGTTCGCTGTGGTGCATCTGCGCGTACTTCTCGCGTAGCAGCGTGTAGACGCCCAGCCGCGTGGTGGTATAGGTGGCCTGCCGCAATAGAGCTGCACCGAGTCCTTTGTACAGCGCGAGGAAGCCCTCCTTCGTCACCACCGAATGCATGCAGTGCAGCGAGGTCTTGAATTCATTCTTGCCGGCGATTTGCATGCGCGTCTTCAGCAGATCGAACGGCTGCACGAAACAGGTGGCGCCCATGCCGGCCACTCCGCCGAACAGGAACTTCATGCCATTCGGGATACTTTTCCTCTCCGACATTTCAAAGTTCGCACATTTCAAACGAGTGAGCGATGGAATGTGAAATTTTGTTTAGCAAAATTCGAGAAAGACAATTTTTAACTGGGAATTTAATTTCAACTTTAAGCAGAACTTTGAAGTTTGACGAATCTGACGTGGGATTGATTTGAAATAAGAATCCCAGTTGGGGGAATTTTGAAGGGTTTCGGGGCAAAAGAAACAAGTATAGAATTTCAAATTCAAATAAATCTACACGAGCGTGAAGCTGAAGTCATCCATATACGGGTTCCAAATGGTATTTTTTACATATTATTTATATTTATCGTTTGATTTGTTTCGGCGGACGTTGATAAACTTTTGATTAACTTCGTGTGACGGTGGATCGCAGGATTTGCGGGACGTTAATAAACTTTTGATTAACTTCGTGGGACGAAGGAAGGATCGCAGGTAAAGCAGGACGACGCAGATTACATCCGCAGCTCGAAACAGTTCGATAAAAACGCTCGAAGCAGATCGATAAAAACGTATAAAAATGCAGTTTAATCAAACACTTTTTCACAATTTTATTTGCAGTTTTGCCACATCAATTCTTTACATTATCGTGGGATTTTTCTTCCAAGTGGGATTTGGTGTACAATCTGTTCAGGTGCTGCCACAGGACAAAAATCACCACCGCATGCAGTCCGTGCCGCAGGAAGTAGGGCGTGAAGCCCTTCCACAAGGCGCGAATCCCTTCCTGCTGCACCACCTTTCGCATGACGTCGAGGGTCCCGCTATACTCGGCCTTCGCGCCCTTCGCGCCCTTCACGCCCCGCACGACGCGCGCGTCCTGCAGTCGCGTCTTGGCCACATCCACGGGCAGCGACACCAGAGCCGTCAGCAGGCCCGAGCACATGCTGGCCATGAAGTGCAGCTGGGCGCCCTGCTTGATCTTCCAGCGCCGCTGCAAGTAGCCCTTCGTCTGCGAGTACGAGGCCAGCTGAGCCGCGTTCGCCAGCATGATGCGACCCACCGTAGCCAGGCTGGCGCTGAAGAGCGTGACGAAGCCCTCGTGCCGCACGATGCGCACCACGGCGTGCCCGAGATTCTTGTAGTTGCGACGCTCGGCCGGTGGCAGCCGTCCATCCGCCGCCATGCGCACGTGCACGACTTCGGCGGGCGTGGCAAGGAATGCGCTGCACGCGCCGCACACGAGGAACATCAGGGCGCGCACATTGAAGGGCGGCTCGCTGTGGTGCGACTCGCGGTACCGATCGTACAGGTAGATGTAGATGCTCAGGCGCGCTGTGGTGTGCGTGACGTGACGCAGCAGTGCCGCGCCCAGTCCGCCGTACAGACCCGCGACTCCTTCGCGCGCGATCACCCTGCGGAAGCAATTCAGCGTGCTGCGGTACTCCGGCGTGGGCAGGAGTTGCATGCGTGTCTTGATTAAATCCAGCGGTTGCGCGATGCAGGTGGCTGCTGCGCCCGAAATGCTGCCGAACAGGAATTTCATGCCGTTCGACATTCTATGGTCGCCATGTTTGGCCATTTTTTTTAATTACATATTTAATTTGCAGGAGTGGAAAATATTTTCGAATTTTTCATTTACAAAATAAAGTTATCCGATGTTTGTTTCAAAACGTTGACATTTGTAACTCGTCTACTTAATCAGCCAAAAATTAGTTTTAATTTTCAGCTTCTCTTAAATTGCGCGGCGCGGTTTTTGTGTCCCTCCAACAACTGAAAGAAAAACATTTTTTCTATAATAAAACCGACGCGACTCTGACTCTCACTCTGCCTTTCCGAACGAAGCATCGACGCCGTCGCCGCCTGTTGACGACAATCAATAAAATTTCACGCTCTTGTAATCAAAAGCTTTGCCATTCGAACAAAATTGAGATAAAAACTTTCTATCGTTAAGCACGGAAAGCATCTGAAGGATAACAACAACAGCAGCAGCCATCAGTTATCTCGAACTGGCTGGTTGACTGACTGGTTGGCTGGTTGACTGGTTGGCTGGTTGACTGACTGACTGGCTGGTTGACTGACTGGTTGACTGACTGGTTGACTGACTGGCTGGCTGGTTGGCTGGTTGGCTGGTTGACTGACTGGCTGGCTGGTTGACTGGCTGCTTGGCTGGCTAGTTGGCCGACTGGTTGACTGACTGGCTGACCGGCTGACCGCCTGACTGACTGAACACCATTCAGCTGTGCAACAAAAATAGCAACAGCAGCAGCATGAAGGATATTCTAAATTTTCCTGCGCCTCACACAATGTCACTCGTATTGATTTCATTGTGTGACACAAGAAATAATCAATAAACGGGATGGATTGGGTTGGAGAAGCGGATTCACTTACCTGCAACAGACGAAGGAAGCTATTTTTGAGCTCAAAAGACTTCCATTTCACTGTGATTTCTTGAGCTTTTCGTTCTCCTGGCGTGTCACGAGGCACGAGAAAGCGTAGCGCAACAGATCTCATTATTTTCCTGGTAGTAACAAGTTATTCGAGTTGTTATTTTTCCCCTTGAATGGCGCTTCAAAGAATCTTGAAAATAACAACGAAATTCTTAAGAATCCTCGATGTGGCAATTAAAATTTTCCTATATTTTCCTTTTCTAATTAGTTTCATTTAGTTTATTTTTAGTTTTAATTATTTCTGAATGTTACAGGGAAAACTTGCATTATTAGGCGAATTTTTTTTCATTTCTTTTTCTCATTACGTTTTCTGCGATGCAACTTCTTGCAATTTATTATACTTTTTATTTTTAAATAACCCAATTTTTGCATTTTATAGTACTTATTTTGAATTAAATAGAATAATTCGTTTTCCTTTTTTTTAAAGTATTTTTTTAATTGCTTTACAAAGTGGATGTAATAAAACTTCTTTAATAATTTCTGTTTCATTTCTCGCTTCATTATTTTTACTGCTTCTTTGTTTTGTTTATAAAAAGTAGGAAATGCAAATGCTGGAAATCCAGTTAAGTGTGAAAAAGAACGCAAACTTTAATTAACTTCTGCTGATCGTAAAAGATTTGTAATTTCCTATCCGTAATTTAAGGAAAATTCAGAGCAATTTTTCTCTGTTTGTTTCTTGTCACAGCAAACATTTTGAGTCATATTAAAATTTATATTAACTCTATTATTTTAAATTATTTTTTTTAATATTATTTAAATTATTTTAGAATTTATAAAATAAAAATATATTAAAATATGGAATTCACACATTTGTTACTACAATATTTCTCTATCCCGTTTTAATCATTCCTTTTTTCTAAAACTGGCAACCCTGAAACTAATTGAACGGAAATATGATCAAAATCGTGGTGAAATAATGTATGGTGAGTTCTGTATTGAAGTTCTGTGGCTGATTACTGCTTTGCTTTGTTTTGTTTGCACGTTTGCTCATTTGTTTCCACACTAAATGAGATTTTCAAACGTTTATATTTCATATTATTAAAAGTTTCATATTATTTCAAATGTCAGTTTCCAGTTTACTTTAAACTTGCGCGGAAAATCTAACAGAAAAGCATAACAGAATCTCTCTTCTTCCCTTTTTTTTCAAGAGTGCGGTGAGCTCACCATTTATAAATTCACCACCTAATGATTTATTTTTATTATTTTTTCGATTCGTTTCTCTCAGAGAGAGCATAAACAAAACTTATTTATAAAAAAAATATATGACTCGTGTTAATTACGCTGCAATTTCAAGATTATTAAATTAACCGGGTTTATTTTCACTTTTCTTTTGTTTTTGCATTCCTTCTTCGTGTTTAGATTTGAAATGTTGTCGCAGTAAGTTAAAAATAAACTTTTAGCTACAGCAAAATTGCACTTAAATTTGTTTTTTCTTTCAATTGATTGCATCCACAAATTCACGGCACGTCAGCAGATTCCAGTGTGATTGTGAATGACACGCGACAAACGAAATAACGGTGCCAATTTGAATGTGGAACTCACCACGTCCACGCTTTTATTAATTTATAATTAATTTATAAGTTGTTATTATTATTTTTGTTGTTATTGGTTTTCTTTATTATTTATTACTATTATAAACTTTTTTGTGATTTCTTTTTATTGTATTTATTTTCTCTGCGTGTTTAGAATTTCTTTTCTTTTTTATTGTGAAAGAAGAAATTTGTGAAATATTAAAATTTCCAGGAATATTAAAATTAAATGAAAAATAATGGAGATTTTATCATTTTGAAAGCAAAAGACACAAAAAATCGCTCGCACATCAAACAAATTTTAACTCCCGTTCTAAATTTTGAAAACCACAATTAATTCCGTTATGCAGACTTGAATACCAATTTGGTTTTCATTCACATGTTTGTCGCTGGATGTGTTGATTTTGTTTTGATCAAAAACAACAACATAACTGTAGTAACCTCTTTTACCGAAATTTATGCTCACTTCCGACTTCTGTTATTTTGTGGCAACTCGCTCAACTCTTTCTCTCCCTCTCTCTCTCTCTCTCTCTCTCTCTCTGTGTTTCCCAGCAGTTACAGTTTGCTTACGCATAAATTCCATTCTAAACACAGAATACATTCGCATTTTAACGCACATACGCACAAATTTGGCTAAATGTAATAATTTTGAGGTTAAGCGATTTTCAACATTCTACGTTTTATTTTCAATTTCCCACGTTTTATTTTGTGGTTGCCTCAAAATAGACTTTCTTTTAATTTTTCCTCTTTATTTACTCGTACAAACTCATTTTTATTATTATTATTATTTTCTCTTTATCGTGCGTATCGAAAGAATTAGAAAAACATAACAAAAACGCTATAAAAAAAACATTACAATTTTTTACCTTGCTGATGCAGAGCCGCCGTGCTGAAGTTCTTTGTGTAAAATTTTTTGATGTACAGTTTCACTGCATTTACAACAAACAACTGTGAAAAAAATCAAAAGATTCCATATCAACTTGTAAGAATTTATAAATTTTTTAATACTTAAACATTTATAAACTTCCATTCAAGATTTTTAAATTTCCAGCACAATAAACGTTGCATCGTCTAATACCCAAAAAAAACAACAATAAATCCCTGTAATCTGTAATAAAGCGACATTTGCGATAAAAACCCCAACGAAACCCCAGAAAATCCTTTAAGATAACAGTTCCGAAAAGTGTATAAATAGCTTTATAAACTGCTTTTGTAAATAAAGTCTCGTAAATCACTTTGCGTTTTTCTTCTTCCGCGCCGTTATTAGTTCTCGCTTTTGTTGTCCTCCGTCATTATCTGGTGTCGCGTTTTTTTTTGGCAAATTAAGTACTGAAATGCGAAACTGGCGGCGTTCATGGCGGAGAGAAATTGAAGAAGAAATACCGAAAATGGGTATCTTTAAGTAATTTAAGACTCATTTTAGAGGAGTTCGGTCGTTTTCCCCACGCCTCCCACTGTTAACGCTGAAGCTGTGTGCGATGTGAACTCTCTTCGGTGTATTGATGCGGAAGAGACTACAGTTTTTTGTTTTCACCAGCAGTGTACTTTCCATTGAAACGTACACACACGCACAACACACACACACATACACCACTGAGTTATACTTAACAGAGGGATAAATAAAGAGGGATTGCGTAAACTCGTGGGATTGTGTAAAAAAATCCGAAATCCCATTCGCACAAATGAAATGTGAATGACTTACAATACACACACACACGTACAGACATCCGCCATCCACATTTAAGCAACGGAAAAAGAAACGGAATATTTAGTGATTTTTTTTTTTAAGGCATTTTGTGTTTGTAGAAAAATGTTTTTTAAACAGAAGTTAAAAAAAAAGAAAAAAAAGAGAAAAAGGGAAAAGTGAGAAATAAAGAAGCTCAAAAACGCTTTCAATAAAAAAGTGAATATAAATAAAAGTTGGCTTGGAATGAAGAAATTGATTCCTTCGTTGCGTTGCAACTGTCGAAATTGATGGCAGGATTCGCTTTTTATTACTCCACGGGTGGTGATAACGACTCATTTCGGGAAAATAAGAAAACTCTGTTCAGTTATGCTCAGTTTTTTTGAGAACTTTTAATTTATTTTCGTTTTATTTTTGTTTATTTTCCACTATTTTCCATTTATTTTAGAAGAAAAAGTTAAGGTCAAAATTTAACCAGTCTGTTTTTAACCAGCATTGCAAAAAAATCCGTAAACAATTTTGATGTTTATTTAACCGAAAATAACTTCATCAATGATAGCAATTAATTTGAAGTGTTTTCAGTTATGCTGGAAATTCACAATCCGTGTGTTTTTGTAAACATCACACAAACCCACACACACACACACGCAGGCATGATGACATTTTCCCCACCGGTTTTTATTGTTCGCTCACACATTTTTTTCAATGCTCACTCATTGCATTTCAACTCCTCCGCAGCGAGCATGAGGATGGAATCAAGAATTCAAATTTTCCACCTCGATTTTGTGATGCGTTCATTCATTTTCAATTTTTTTTTGTTTTCTTTTTTCTTCTTTTCAGTTAACAAGAGCGAATGAATGGATGCAGCATTGCATTCACCAATTCAATTCTCGATTCCAATAAAGGTGTGAAGCGAAATCCCTAGACGCACACACACACGCCCACTCCAGTAAGCAGCACAAAAAATTTCTTGAAATCCCGTTGGGCCGAATAGAGTTAAATCTGGTTTTGGCGAAGTAGGGGAGTGGAGGGGGGAAAATTGATTTGGAGTGTGGTGAAGTGAGTGGTGTTAACTTTAAGTTGTGTGTGTGGCTGGTGAAATTGTGGAGCACGCAATGAATGAAAAAGATAGCAAGAGCGGATAGCAGTGAGTTACTTCGGAACAAATTTTGCAAAGTAAATATTTATTTTTATTTTAGAAAATTTTTTAAAAGAAAACCTTAATGGTCACAATTTTCACTTCTTTTATATTTCATGACAACTTTTAATATCATTCAGACGTAAAAGCCCTACAAAAATGCCAACAAACTTATTGCCAAATTTCAGTGAAAAATAAACCAAGTTTTTATTATGTTAATGAAAATTAGCAATAAAAAAACGAAAAAAAGCAATAAAATCCTGGCTTACAAACCTTCGTAAAAATAATCGTCGTAATAACAAAATTTAATTGAAAATGTATACCAAACACCAACCGAGTTGAATCAAATTACCCAAGAGGACGAGGGACAGATTCGGCCGACACGTCTGCACGTCTAAACGAGACGTAAACCGACCAGACAACAAAGCGACGTAATAAAATTTTAACTCCCTGATTTTTTGTTTGCATCTTAAAATCCAAGAATGGAATATTTAATAATTTAATTTTCAGATTTTCTTTTAGTAAATAATCCGCTCATTCATATCTTCTGTCTGTTTGCAGTGGCGTAACTAGTAGAATTTTTCTTAAATAGAAAGCTGAAGGAATTTAAATTTTAGAAGGGTTCAAAACAAGCCTCCCAAATCCCCTCTCTCGCCACGCCACTGCCAGTTGCTGCAGTTATCTGTAGCCTTTTGTGTTGTGTTAATTTTTGTGTGTTGATTTCTGTTTCTGGCTTTTGTGTTCGCCTCGATTTTGTGGTGCACCATGTGGTGCATCTCAGCGTGTTACATGGTGAGATTGCGTTGCCAGATTTAAAGCGACAACTTAAGTGACGTTTAATCTGTGAGGATAAAAAGGAATTTTTTGTCTCAAATTGCGGTTGGCTGTTCTTTGTTAGCTAAGTGTACGTGTGTGCATGTGTATTGCTATGTGTACATGTGTATGTGTGTGTGCAAGTTTTTGGTATTGTAGTTCTCGTTGTACTTTGTTTTGTTATCACAAAAATTCCCACAATATTATTCTGCTAGAAAATTCCTATAGGATTTCAAAGTTCCTGCAGGATTAAAAACACATTTATAATTCAAATTAGTACAATAAAAGCCAAAATCTAAAAAATAAATTCCAAGAAAAAATAAACAAATAGTTAAAAATAAGTCAAAATCCCCTTTTTTAGGAAAATTTAAAAACCAACGTGTGTATTTCCATTTTCCCCACAAAAAGTATTCAACTCACCACGGCTGTTATGTCTGAAAAATAATGTTGGCAATCTTTACTTTTTAGTTTCGTTAGAATTTAAACACTCAAGCCTAAAATTGTAACTTTGCACACTTTTTAATAACAACAATAAAATTCCAATCAATCAGTTTAATTTTAAATTAATTCGAAGCAACCCACCTTCCACACAAAATCTCGGAAACTTTTAATTTCATTTTCATTTCTGAAATGAATAAATGTTGAATAAAATTAATGAATAAAAACAACATTCAAATCACTTTGAATCTTTTCATTCCCAAACTAAATCCTCTTGATGCGGCAACACCTGCGCTTCAATTATTTGTTGGTAAAAAATTAAGCTGTCAGCAGTAAATGGAAGAGGGTTGCCAACTGCTGCGATTCAGATAATAAATTTCGTGCCTCCTTCGTGTCTTCTTCTTCTTCATTTAAAACTGCGAAAAGTTGTTACTTATTTTCTAAACAACAAAACCTAAACAAGAAAATCTGTATTTTCTTAAGTCTTATTTTTTTAATTTTTACTTTTTATATACAAAAGCCTGTAACACCCTCATGCTCTTCACCCTCATCGAGTCCTCGAGCTCCTTCTCAGCCGCAAGTAAGACTGATTTTAAGTTCCTCCGCAACCATTTGAAAACATTTCACACTCCACGCTAGAGTACGTGAAAAATTCAAATTAAAATTATCTCGAGCGCGTATATGAAATTGAACGCTTTTTAAGTGGTGCCAATAAATCAGACTGTCGTCGCCGCCTCCTCCTTCACCACCGCCGCCTCCTCCACCACCGTCGCCGCCTCCGCCACCACCGCCTCCCCCTCCAACACCGCCACCCCTGTTAAATTAACTGCAATAAATTTTAAGAATAAAAGGGATTCCACTACTTTTCTACACGTTTACTGTGTAAGGGATAAAAATAAGAAAAACAGAAAAACAATTTCAACTCTGAACCCAAAGCGTGCTGCATGAATATTTCGTAAACTAAAAAACAGAAAATTGAGAAAAAAATGCTTACATTTTTCCCCACTGACTTTCGATAACAAAAATCGAGCAACACAAAAAAAAAAAAAAAAAAAAAAAAAAACTGTAAACAGGATAAAATAGATATTAAACCACCTTAAATTAAAAACAAGTAAGGGCGTTCTAGCCGGTCTAGTTTGACTGTGAAATACGCTACACGTATTCAAATCTGACGATTCCTTGTTGAAAACTTTAACAATCCGTTTGTACTTGAATTTTTGCCCTCGTTAATTCTTGTGACTTGAGAGACCCTGCTGAACTCTTCTCAACTCATCGAAAGTGGTGAAAAAAACAACAGAAACGACGACGACAACGAGAAAAACAATAGAAACGACAACAACAACAACAACAACACAAAACCCGCTGTCATCACTACTGTATTAAAGTTTCCATCAAATAGCGAACTCATACACACACGAATATCTCACACAGGGGAGCAGTAAATTCCTGCGTTCGGCAGAAGGATGCGTATCCGCCAAAATTAAGGATATTGAGAGATAATTTATGTTTATCGCTGAAAACACTGATGGAAAATCGTCATTTTTACTTTAATGGCGGTCTGCAGTTGAATTCAATTTCAAGATAATAAAAAGTAAAATAGCATCTGAATTTTGATATTTTATAAATAACATTGAAACATTAATGAAAACCTTAAAAATGAAGAGGAAACACCAAAAATAAATGGTTTTGCAATAATTAGCAAAATATATTATTTCTGGAAAATAATAAAAATTGCTAGAAAAACTTAGCTTAAATATAACGAATTCGCCCGCGTGAAATATTTCTGCCAACTCTGGTGGCAACATTAAAGATCCGCTATAAATTCTGGGTATTTTCATGAAATTTATGGGAATAGCAAAAAAAAGCAGAGGGAAGAAAAAATAATGGGTCAGAAGAAATAAAACTTTGGCACTGTTTTAATTCACGCAAAACTGAATTAACGACCTTTTCTCATGCGGTTACATTTGGGAGGAAAATCACGTAAAACTAATTGTTCTCTGCATCGCCATCATTAAGAGGGCCAACCCACCTTCACCACGCCGCCATTCCTAAATCTTTACTAACCCAGATTATCTTCTCTAAAATGGTGTGGTGGGAAGAGGAAGGTATTCTCTCTACAAAAAGAAAGCTTAGAAAAAGAAAAGCTTAGAAAAAGAAAAGCTTAGAAAAAGAAAAGCTTAGAAAAAGGATCGTGAAAGGGTTTTATAATGAAGATTAAAAGCGAAAAACCTTATTAATATTTTGCAGACTTAAAGAAAATAGAGATTTCATGTTTAGTAGTTGGCTAACATCAAAAACAACAACTAAACCTCCATTAAATATGCACACCAGGTGTACCAACGGAATTTCATGCTTTCATTCGATGTTAATTAAATTGTATAATAAATCGCTCAATAAATGCATGCGGCCAACTAGGAAAAGATAACTCGAAACTCAAACAAGCTCAGCTGTAGGCAAAGTTAACGTCAAAACAGTGAGAAAAAGCGGCTTCACTTCACGGAAGGCAGTTTATGATTAGGATTGCAAGGACTTCACGCTGTGAAAGCAAAGCAGAGTTGTGGCAGCCACTGACTGAGATAAGAGATTAAAATGTGTGCGAATCAAATATGCATGAGCAAGTCAGAGAGAGAGAGAGAGGGAGTTTTAGAGAGTGAGAGTGTTTTGTGAGATTAAAAAACATTATTTTTCTGGTGGATGTTGTTTCACCACTGCAACCCTCTCCCTCTCCGCCCGACACAAATTTATCAAATTCGCTCCAGGCCGTGAATTATACACAACGAACCGGTTATAATCAGCTGACCACCAAGCTGATTATTGTGCCTGATTACCTTAGTAGTTGAGCGTTGAGCGCACGCATACTATATAGCGAGGAACTTACACAACAAATGAATGGGAGGGGGAGCGGGAGGGGGCGACGTACTTTTTACTGCAACCCTAAGTTTGCGTTTGAAAACGAAAAGCAACTCCAGCAAACGTGATACCAAGTTTGTTGCACAGCTTAACGAGATGATGTGAACATCGGTGTGCATGTGATGCAAGTTGCTACCTTTGAAATGACCTTGGCTGGCACACGATACATGTGCGGACACTTGAGCGTGTGTGTGTGCGCGCGCGCGCGCGCGTGTGTGTGTGTGTGTGTGGTTTTACACAGCTGCCTGTGTGTGCCAAGCGAGGAAACATCAAGTTGACAAACAATTTAAAAGGGATTCAATATTTTTCTCGTTTCATCCCTTTCATTTCAATTCAATCAACACAGATAATAAAAAGCGAAACCTCTCATTTGTGGGAGTGAGAAGGATGTTTGGATTAATATTTCAACGTAAATGTCGACATTTAATTTTATAAAATCCTCCTCCGCTTTGATTGTTCGTGTCAACAAAGTCGAAACAAAATTAAAAATCACCATAAAAATAAAGCATTAAAGTTGGTTGAGAAACCAAAATTTCGCTTAACAACTTAACACATTTTCAATCGAAGCAAAGAGTCCTCGTTATTTTATTAGGTTTGTGTGTTCATCCAACCCAAGAAGCGTTAAACGGTGGACTTTTCGAGTTAAAAGGTGGACCTTCACGCACATAAACGCACTTAAAAAACGCTGTCCCACTTTTTCGATCTGTTCAGCAGAGAATCCTTTGTCATCGTGCTTGTTATCCTTTTTCGATTCACTGCCATTGTTGGCGGGAGAGGTAATTTTGCACAACAAAGTGGCATTCTATCGGTCTCATTGACGTCCTTCTGATGGTGTTGCCGCTATTTTTAGTGTCGTTTTCATTACGATGTTTTGGCCACAATAATAATGTTGTTGATGCTCTTGCTGTTATTGTTATTTTTATTATCGTTACTGTGACCCTGAAAACTTTACAAAGGTTAAGCAAACATGTAAAACTCGTGTAATTTTTTTTCTTTTCTGCATTTTTCTATAAATATTTCACTGCCTTACGCGGAGATTTCTAAAACCATAGAAAATAAAGTTTAATAAAATTTCCATACGTTGCCCTTTTTTAAGTCGTCTTCTGTCGACTCCGACGCTAGAAAAAGTCAAGTCAAATGGCCCCATTAAAGAATAATCCTGCATGTTTTTTCTTTAAATTCCTAACAACCGAGTAAACAAAATATCTTCCCACCTATTGATCCCCCGTCCTAACTAGTTTCGGGGTAATAAAAATACAACAAAGTGCTATTTTGCATACCCTCGTTATATCTTGCGAAGAGAGCATGTAAAATCTTGCCAAAACAAAAAGGAAACAATATTGCTGCTTTTACGATTCGCGTTTTATGGCATCTAAAATATCCATCTAAAATATCCATCTAAAATATCCATCTAAAATATCCATCTAAAACATTTCAAACGTTTAGTTAAGGCCATCATCATAAACTTGGGCAAAAGCATTGCCAACACTTTGCATCGTCAACAAAGTGATCAACATTGTAGAGCAAACTATTGTGTGTGTTCGTGTTATGGAACAGAAAATATTAAAGGGCTTTCCATAGTTTATTCTGTTCTTTGAAAGATTTTCATTAAAAATGGTGCGAATTCCTTTAGATAAAAGATCCTGAAAGCAGTCTACGCAAACTGATTTCCCCAGCACACTTAATATCCAGCACACGTTACGATGTTCAGTAGGATAGCAACGTCAGCACAGAGGATTCCATCGATCAAACGAAAATGTAGAAGCAGAAGAACGCGTTACCAACATTCCGATACAGCTGGTGCAACAAAATAACTCTACAGCTAAAGACTTGAATTTGCAAAAGAAAAGTCGAAAATAAAGTCGAAGTTAGCTTTCTCTCAAAATTCTTAAATGTAGTTAACAATATCAAAAGTCTCATCGGAACTTCAGCGATTCTAGGATAGCGACATTTGAAATGAGTTTAAGTAAAATTTATCTGCGCTATTATCCGCCGGGTATGTTTTTCAGTTTGAGTCGTTACGCCTTTAAAATACGGATTTTCCGTACTGTGGAGTATCGAAATTTATATATTAAAAGCTTGATAAATTCGAAATTAATTCGACTTAAATTGTTTTCTACTTTAATTCGTTCAGGAATTGCTTTGGCCTACAGCAACAGCAGCAGGAGCAGCGACAAGGAAGACGAAGAGGAAATCCGGCACATCGACTTGTTGGACTTGAATTCGAAGTGAGTGGAACACATTGAACGTCAACGTGTTCGTTGGTTGATTTGCTGTTGCAAGAGTTTCGCTATAGTAATCGTTAGAGTTATAATTTTAATAAGATTTTAATTCTTTACGGCAAAGATAACAATTATTTTTAATTAGTTACTTAAAAATGTTCATGAGATGTAACTACTTTTCACTCAGCGGTGTTTTAAAGTCTACATCCAGCTATATGTAAACGTAATAATTTCTTGATTACCATTTTTCACCCTCCCACTGCCACCAAAACCACCCCACCGGTCGTGATGTTAATGAACTATTAGGAGTGACCCGGATCAAGTGGTTCGCTGCATAAATGCAGCCGCTCAAGACGTCAGCAATGTCAACAACTACACGCGATTTGTCGCCAACGCAAGCACAGACAATCCAACGACCTACACGTGTATCTCCGCAAATACAAGCGGACTGACATTACAGCCAGAATCGACAGCAACTCCTGGATTATCTGCTACTTCGGTTGTCCCCCCCTCAACAGCTCCGACGACATCAACATCAACATCAAGAACAACAGCGTGCTCATCAGCATTATCGATGCCATTACCGACATCATATTCATCATCCACACCCCATGTGGCAGCAACAACGTCCGCCGCAGCATCGTCGTCGTCGTCGTCGTGGTCGTCGTCGTCGTCCTCATCATCATTATCGCCGGATATCCATGCAGCACTCAAGCAAGCTGTCCGCAGGCTGCAGCAAAAACAGCGGGAGCCACTGAAGAAGAAATTCTATCTGTACAAGTGTTTGCGGGCTCACGTATTGCCGCTGACGAACGTCTGCTTCGATCGCAGCGGCACGAAATGCCTCACCGGAAGCTACGACCGAACGTGTCGCGTAATCAACACGCACACCGGCGAGGAGGAGCGTGTCCTGGGGGAGCACGATAATGTCGTTTTCTCGGTTGGTTTCAATTTTCCAGCATGGTAAGTGTGTCGGCGACAAACGGGGCGTGTGTGTGTGCGTGTGTGTGTGTGTGTGTGTGTGTGTGTGTGTGTGTGCGCGTGTGTGAGTGCTGCTTGGATAAGTTGGTGTGCGTGTTCAAAAGCATTCAAGCATGATATCGCCGCGTGCCTCAAGCATCCAGGCTGCTAAATGCAACAGCAGCCCGACAGGACATCATCGCCTGAATATTATTTTCAGCGCAAGTAACCGTTAAGTAGTAGTAGAGGTCTGTGAGCGGCCAATTCACTCAACATTTCCCGCTTATCCAATTTCTGCCACAGTTATCATTCACTTCATTCATCACATTCATCACATTCATCACATTCAATCGACAGCGATAGAATCGTCACCGCTTCGTTCGACACGACCGCTAAAGTGTGGAATGCCTGCACTGGAGTCTGCCTCAACACACTGCATGGCCACACAGCCGAACTGGTGGCCGCCGAATTCCATCCCGTGCAGTCGCACACGATAGCCACCGCGTCCATGGACGGAACTGCGCGCATATTTCACGTGGAGACCGGCCAGCAATTGCAAGCCCTACACTCGCACGGCGCCGAAGTCATTGCCAGCAGATTCAACCGCGATGGAAATTTATTGCTAATGGGCTCCTTCGACGGGACATCCGCACTCTGGGACAATCGCACGATTGGGTAATCGCAGTTCTGTGCACAAAATAAAAATCAATTACATTCAATTCTCGCTGCATGTAATCCATATTTGTTGCACTTTTACACACCGCGCACGGCTGCCAGCGTAATCGCTCAACTGCGCGGCCACACAGCCGAGCTGAGTAACTGCATTTGGAACTTTGGTTGCGACCGCATTGCCACCGCTTCGCTGGACAGCAGCGCGCGTATCTGGGACCTGCGCCGCTTGGACCAAAGCTTGTATCACATCACCGAGCATCGTGATGAGGTGCTCGACATTGCGTTCGATTACACGGGCCGTTTGCTCGCAACAGGCAGCAGCGACTGTACAGCTTGTGTTTGGAGTGTACGTGGAGCACTGGATCTGGTATCGATGTTAGTTGGGCACAGCGACGAAGTTTCAAAGGTTTGCTTCAGTCCGCCAGGCGGCGTTGTGATGACAGCGTCAGCCGATCACACAGCTCGCCTGTGGTTAACAGAGAGCGGTTTGTGTTCACAAATCCTGACCGGCCACGAAGCAGATGTTTTCTCCTGCGCCTTTAGCTACAGCGGCGATGTGATCATCACCGCTTCGAAGGATAACACCTGCCGACTTTGGAGATGATACGACTGGTATACCGTCAAAACAAACGCGAGCGACTATGAGAGTCAATGTTCAAGTGAAGTACCGTCCTAATTTTTTGAAGCCATATCATTATTATTTCAGTGTAATAAAGAAATCTATTTGTTCAGAATGAATACAGACACTGAAAATAGTTCATCGTTGCAACCAGTTCGTCTCCACGCAAAACCTGACGAAAAATTATGGAAACCCGGAACCCGTCGCCGGGAACTGACATCGCCATTGGCACAGATTAGCAGCAGCCAACTACTGACAACATCGCTTAGAAGCAGAGATCCTCCATTCCTATGTAGTTACGAAAAAAAGATGCTTTGTTAATTTGATATTTCTTTTTATTAACATATACTACAAACTCGACCGTAATTTTCTTCAGTTTACATTTTTCGGGTTTTCGATTTTTATTATGTTTTAATTTAAAAAATGTAAAATTCTTCATAAATATCATAGATTAGGAAATTGTTTTTCGTGATTATGGTTCACTTAGATGGTATAAAAACGTTATGTAGGTAATGCAGAGTACTATCAAATAAATAAAAAAATTAATCTCAGTTAATACAAAAAGTAAAATCGCTTACTATTAAAAAATATTAGAGGACTTCTAAATTATAATTGGGTTTTGGGCAGAAACTATTATTTGACATTTTATCAGAAGCAATATTAAATTTAGCTGAATATTAAATTTAGTTTATTGCAAACAACTGCTGAGGACTTCTGTCTACTGTAAATGCATTGTTAGCGATCCGCCCTTACGGTTTAATATCAATTGAAACCATGCTGTTTTTGTGCACACGGATTGTTTTTTATTGACCTCCAAGCAGCATAAATACTTCCATTCGCTTGGTGTGTACATAAATAAGCTTACAACGAAAGTTAAAGCACATAAAAATACCTTAAAGACAATATAAGTGTAGCTGATGTATTGTCCTAGTAACTCAACAAAGCGTATTTGGTAGCAGATTTAAACTAGGACTGCACATAGTATCGGAATAAATGACAGAAACTTATATACGTCTCTACTTAAGGAGTTACTTCGCTACTCTTTACAAAGAAAACAAATAAAAACAAAGATGTAATCGCGTTTTAGACAAGAGTTTTTACGTTAACACAGAGGCTTGGAAAAACAAGGTAGCTTCATTCCACAGACACAATGCGCCTAAATGTATTTATATGTAAGTATGTATTTTCTTGGCTTCTGTTAAAAGTATTATTCAGATCTGTATGTTTCTGTTTGCGGTTTTCGAGTGTTTCTTATATTTAATTTATGGGTTTTATGTATGTATTGTTTGTTTGTTTTTTTTTTTTGGTAAATCCATCTGAAGTATAACCGAAGAGTTCAGTTTGATGAGATCTGAAAATATTGCAGATGTAGAAATAGTTAAAATTATTTCATTTTATCTTTACTGTTAGTATTAGTATTTGTAAAGTAAATGCATGCACACGACGGCGTATATATATCAATAGAGGTAAGGAATACTATATATAATACACATGTGCAGTTAGAATTATAAATGAGAAAGCTATAAATCATAGAAACATCTTCGTACATCGCATTGTTCATTTGGGCAAAACTCCTTGAAGATTTTTTCAATAATTGCATATCTGGAAAAAGTAAATATTTATGTAGATTAGATGTGATTTTTATCGCATTTCATATGACTTTTATCACAAGAAAACTGTTAAGAAATCGCTTACTTTGAGTGTAAACCACCACCAGGAGGTATGCCTTCAATTTGCCTGGTATCAAAAGCTCCTAGTAAGTCATAATATTCTTGAATTTCACCAGACTCCATCTCCTCTGAAATAAGAAACAAGAATTTCGTGAGTTATGTTGATATGTACAAATAAATTAAATGTGTTTGTACTTAATCTTAAATAGTATAATATAGCAATGAGAATTATAATGTAAAAATAATACCTGTATAACAAAAATTAAAAAAACCTTCGAAAAAGTTATTGTTTGCAGGTTAATTCTTGAAGATGCTAGAGCTATTTATCCTGTCTTCACATTTTGAGTTTGTATATATTCTTGCTTAATATACAATCTCCTTTTACTTTCTTCTTATTTTAGAAGTCAAGAAAATAAAACTGCTTTACTGTTTTATTAATGCTCTAATAGTTCAAGGGTTTCTGAATATATAAAAAAGAAATAAAAAGCACATCGCAAAGCTTAAACTAATGTTAATAGAACTCATTTCTAATAGATTGAACAAGAAAGCATTAAATCAATTTGTTCCGCTGTCTAATAAACATTCTTGCAAGACGTTTAGATTCCACTTTGATACTCTACTTATGGTATTTTTGCATAGTTGAATTATAAGAAAGAAATAAACATACTATACAACCAAATGGATAAATTTATATAAATCTCACACAATACAATGCTATTGCATGCACAAAATGCATCTCTAGTAAGCGCGATAAAAAAATAATTGCAAAAAGCTGTTAACGTACCTTATGCTCACTTAAAACTCGTATCGCCGCTAAAATGTATACTTTGCTCCGAAATGTGTAAACGATTTCCAAATATTTCACATACAGAATGATAATTTTAAATGTTTGAATAAAAATACAGCAGTGCCAGAGAAGAATTTAAGCTTTATATTAAACTGGATGGATCAATAGACATGTGTGTGGATGGAATCTGATGCTTACATAAAATTAATGGCTGATATAAACACTTACGGACAGTTAAGAATTATCATATTTAACAATTCTTAATAATATGGTAAGTATAAATTTTCTAAATATTTAATTTAAGCTTACATATGTTGTGAGCATAAGGTTTTTTGGACATTCCTGCAATAACAGATTACTTAACATTAAAGTGTACTTTTTAAACAAATAAAGAGATAAATACATAGAAAATAAGTTCCAAAATAGATAAAATATTTGGCTGTTAATTACATAAGAACATCCGAGTGAATAAATTGCTCTATTATACTCTGTATGTTTCTTGTCTTTATTCAGCTTTTAGTTACTTTTAACGATTATCATTGGGAGTACAAAATTGTATATTCGTACATAAACGTTTCACTAAAGTAGTGTTTTTTCAACTGGTGGTCCACAGAAGTTTTGTTTCGAGATTTAAAGTAAACGTTAGTTTTTAGGAATCATCAGTAAAATGTAAAATCTTGTCCATTAGCAATTCCTGAAGCAAGACCGCAAACTTCATTTAAGATAATTTTTAATTGCTCGAAATAAATTTATTAACACTTATAAATATGATGTTTACAATTACAACCTCGTTACGCATGACTAGAGTGTGTGTTTTTTGAATGTTAGAAGGAATTTTCAGTAAATATAATGGCTGCAATTAATCCCAAATATCCTTAGAAACTAACTATAAATTTTAAATTGACAGGTATTTCAAATATTTCTTTTACCACTAAATACTGGTTTAAGCTACAACAGAAGGAACATCAGTTAAATGGAAAAAGCTATGAGGCTTCGATTTGGCTAAAGGGTTTTAACAATTTTCTAGAACTATTAGAACTCCTTCGCGGGATCACCTAACATAACTAACTACTATTAGCTAATTAATACTGAAAGCATATAAGTCGATTAAAACAACCTCTTGCGATTTTCTCAATTTGTTTTTCCAACTGCTTCTCGGCTTCTATAGCCTCCTCAGTCGGCTTAGGTGCTCCGGGGAAGGCAATTATTATAATGCTCATATTGTCTTTGCTGCCCTGGAACGTGAAATAAGATATATCAGTGCTTCGGTTGTTTCCTGTGAAGTGGGTTCTGTGCTTACCTTGTGTAAACACGTATCAATAACCTGATTAGCAATATTCACCAAATCACTAGTGATTTTCAGCCTCGAATGAATAAAACTGCATACGTCCTCATTGCTCATGACATCCCAGATTCCATCGCATGCTAACACTAGGAATTCATCAGCATCCTGGCGGCTTTGGCAAAATATGTCCGGTTCCGGCGAGACCAATTGCTCGCACTGGCCCTTCTCCTTCACGTTCTTGAAATCGTAGTCACCCAGCGCTCGAGAAACTGCCAGTGAACCGTTTACACGCTTGATCATTACACTGCCGCCAGCGTTACAAATGCGCTGCTCTTCCTGCGGCAATATTGGTTTGTGGTCTTGTGTGGCAAACACGGGTGTCCCTTGGCGACAAAGTACCGCGCGTGAATCGCCACAATTCGCAATGTACACCTGCGTCGGCGAGATAAACGCGCAAACGACTGTGGTTCCACCGCCGCACGTCTCGTCATCCTGTTTTAACTCGGGCAGCTCTCTCATCACTTCGTCGAGGCTCAAGAATCCGGTTCGAATTCCTTTCACATGATCACCACTTTTGAATTCTTCAGTGCTCACAATGCACTCCAGCAGATGCTTGGCACAGTGTTCGGATACCTTGCAACCCGCGTGGCCATCGAAAACCGCAAAGAAACTCCAGTCCTGCAGATTATTTCCGAGGCCTGCGCGGGCGTAATAAGAGTCCTCCATTTTGCAGCGCCATCCCTGCATCGAACTGACGCCGAAATTAATGTTATTGCCCTCGCCGAAGTCATTATGCTTTTCTGTTTTCGGTTTATCTAGAAACGAGCCCATCACTCTCGTTCATCCATATTTTTTTTAAATACCTAGAAATCTGACCAGTATGTTAAGATATAATACATTGAATCTAAATTAAAAATGATACTAAACAAATAATTATAACAACCTAGCAATACATCTGTTTAATTATGAAGTGCGGTGTTGATAGTGGCTTTGTTTTTTTAGGGTTAAATATAAACAGAATCATTTTACCAGATCAACTAAACCTCGAAGTTATTATGATTCATGAATATACACATGTATTGATGCAGATTGCAATGCATACTTCAGGGTTTGCAATTGGTTGCAATGACCTCATGTCTGGTACAAAAGCAAGTGCTACGTTAGTCATCGTAAACACTTTATTGCTCCGAGTTATGTAATAAAATTAATTGTTGCGAACAACAATAGCTGGTAATGAAATAAGAAATGATAATCTAAGCAGTAGCCTGCACAATTATAAAGTTATAAAGTTATAAAGGTTATAAAGTTACAGATTTTGGGTAAATGTATATGAAACTATACAAATTTTTTGCGTATTCAAGAACAGTTCGGATTCTGAAATTATCATTTCCTAAAGATGTTGTCAAAAAAGTATTAAATACATAGGTAACCCACTCGAACTAGGCATTCATAATATGAATGCGGCCTCTTGATTTTAAGTTTTTTCAAGCAACTGCGAAAATGTTCTCTAATATTTCAAATGTGTGATCGTGCGTACAGTTGTGCAATCCTTATTTTGATAATCTATGAACTCACTTTTCTTAATGGAAGTTGAAAATGACGCGCAATCACTTAAGAATTCGTTTTATTGAAAATTATTCATTGCATTCAATAACTTTCCTCCAAAATATAAACACGATTCTGCGTTTCTAATACACGGTGGATTAGCACTTGAAACAATTGTACGCAATTCGCTTTGAACAAGCAAAGCAGGCGCTGTTTAACAACAAAAACAAAAGCTAAAGAATACAAAGCTTTAGCTGCCAACCTCGTGGAAAAAATCCCACGTTGGTATTTTTAAAACTCGTGAACACTGAGATCTGCTTAGATATTTTTTATTCGCGGTATTTGTCGTGTGGTGAGCATTATATTTATATTATTTATTATTATATTACCACTGTATTTAGTGACTAAAGTTTTAGAATCTAACGTGACTTTTATATTTATATATTTAAATTTTATATTTATATATTTAAACGAAGATCATGTCCGATTTTCATGTGTAGAAAACATCACTATTAAAAAAAACGCTTGGAACTTCAAATCAATTAGAATTACTAAAGTTTAAAAATACTAGTACGTTCATGTTTAATTCTAGCATACAATTGTCAAAATTATCATATGTAAAGATCTTATGATATCTAAATAGAAGGAATTTTGACAGGAATTCCGGACGGTCCATGGGGTGTCAAGATCACCATATAATTTCAACATTTTGCGAAATGCATAGAATCTCGTTACATCTCGCAGACAGGTAATCCAAGAATGTTACGTAATTTTTCTTTACATGATCGACAATTTTGATACATTTAATGCTGATTTTAATTTAGAACTTGAATGGGAAGAAATGGAATTTTTTGTGAAAAATCAGAGTGGCAAGTAGGCCAGCAAGAAATGATTTTTTTTTAACTTTGATTCATACCGTAGCTGTCGAAATGCTGTCTAAATTTAGAATATTTCATGACAACATTGCTGGCCAATAGCGGAGTATTGCAGCCGTTCAGTAAGGTGATCACTGGGAATCTCCTTGGCCGAGGCGAGGATTGTCGAATGGAGCAACATACAAACTGTTCATCACATGTATCATTTGATTTTATGTATTCATATGAAGAACGGTAGCTACATATTTTTAAAGCCGGAAGCAACCGATATCTCAGCACATTGTTTGGTTACACCCCAGCTGGATTTCGCTAGGAATCCCGGCTCTCGAACTGCTCAGAGCAACCGAGTCTTGCTACTTTAACTAACATTTTCAGTAATCGGACTTATTAAAAATTAGATTTATCAACTCTATTAGATTTTTTTAATTCTATAATACAATAATTCTTACCTAAAAACCGTCCTTTCTCTGGCTTTGTCAGCTAACGGGACCTTGGTTGTACTTTCCAATGCGGAATCTCTACCCTCGCTTTAAATTATCAGCAGCAATTTAATGGCAAGAAACAATGTTATGAAAAAATTAAAAGAATTTGCTCGTAGCGGCGTTATGCTTAAAATTTATTTTAGAAAATTCGAAGCAAAAGCCCACAGCATTTCAGCGAATGAAAAATCGACTGAGAAAAATGGAGAAACTTATTCGTTATTTCCAGCAGGTTAGTGTTGCAACCATACTACTCGATATTTTAAATATATATCGATAGTTTTAATCCTATTTCAAGAAACTTACGCATGCCATACGTAATGTTAGGATTTACTCTGTACTGGAGGAAATAATTTACATATTTGAAGTAATCTATGAACCTATTGTTATATAATCTCCTACTCTTTTTAGTATAAAATGTAAACGAAAGCGTCTGGTTTATCGTAATATGCAAAAGTTATTCCGACGAGCTAGTAGGTTACACTATAAATAGGCCAGATCTTGTATGCACAAATTTGTGATATGATTGCAAAATATCTGCAGTATAATAAGTATAGCATATTAAGGCAGTTAAAGTCAATTACGAGCCAATGAGCTTTTTGTATATTCCGTTTTTATATCACACTACATTTGCACGCAGCCAAAGGAATTTTTTAACACTCGTTGTTTTTATAATTGTTCTACATTTGCAATCTATATAATGTCAATATTCCTACTTCATTACGTTCCATAAATGCCATTGTTAAAGCATCGATATTACTAAAATATTCTTGCATCACTGAAAACTCGTTTAAAAGTACTCGTTCACTTATTAAGTTGTTCGAAGAATAATCATCATAATTAACTTCGTTCGAGAACTCTGTATTTAAATTAATTTCTTAAAACTATAACTGAAAATACTTTGGTTATGCTAAATGAAAAATTTTTTACAGTCACAGGATTTTTTACAGGTCAATACACTGACCTTATGTATTAAAATTTTATTTTCTTCTAATTCACTTGTATTTTAAATTCTTTACGAAAAATATATTTTAATTAATTAATAATTAAATTAATTATATTAATCATTATGTGAAGAAAAAAAACAATAAACTGCTATGTAATTTTCCTCTTATATATATTATATTTCAAACACTTTTATGCCTGATAGTAACTTACATTTAAACAGTATCATCCGAATTT
This sequence comes from Sicus ferrugineus, assembly GCA_922984085.1. NCBI lineage: Eukaryota > Metazoa > Arthropoda > Insecta > Diptera > Conopidae > Sicus > Sicus ferrugineus. The sequence goes on from OV277352.1 coordinate 2,684,975, forward strand.
TTTTATATTTCTAATGTAACATTTTCTGTGCTCTTTATATATAAACTGTTTCTATCTACTACTGGCTGCGAAATCAAGTGTAAAAAATAAGCGTGTTTAATTTTTCGCTTCGACAATTACATTTCAATGTCAAACTCCTCTAGAAATCAGCGTGTTTGTACCAAAATCATCGCAAATCATTTATTACTTTTTCCTGAAATCGTTGTTTCAAAGGGGAGCCAGACAGACGAAAGCATAGGTTTCAATCAACTCAGAATATGACGTTTAGCTTTATATATAAATAAAGCCTTAACTTCTAAACCGTACAACATGAGTAAACGAAAGTAACATAATAGTAGATCTTTTTTTCGGGTATTGGATATAAAAACTAATTTACAGTAAATACCCGTACAAACCCATACAAATAAGTACTAATGCTGTGTTACAGAACAAAAAACATTATTAATCATCTTTCAAACAACCTGCAAAACGTTAGGAATTGTCAAAAAAATCCTTGCATCGTAGCGTAAGCAAACGGAAGGTGTTTGATTCCTTTTAAATACCTGTTTGGAAAGGGGTACCAATAACAGATTTCGTCACTATTCAATGAAAGTGGTTTTTAAGAGCGTAAAAACCAAAAACTTCCTCTTTGCACACCGGACGAATTGGAACAATGCCGGACATAAAAATTACGCCTTTAGGAGCGGGTCAAGATGTGGGACGTAGTTGTCTGCTTCTTTCTATGGGCGGCAAGAATATCATGTTGGACTGCGGCATGCACATGGGTTACAACGACGAACGACGGTTTCCAGATTTCTCGTACATCGTTCCAGAAGCTCCAATCACCAGTCATATTGACTGTGTGATCATATCGCACTTTCACCTGGGTAAGCAGAGATGACTGCAAGGGTTTACAGTTTTATTATCTGTTCTTATAAATGCAGACCATTGCGGCGCTTTGCCTTACATGTCTGAGATCGTGGGGTACACGGGTCCCATATACATGACGCATCCGACAAAGGCTATCGCGCCAATCCTTTTGGAGGATATGCGTAAAATTGCTGTGGAGCGCAAGGGCGAATCCAACTTTTTCACATCACAGATGATCAAGGACTGTATGAAGAAGGTTATTGCGGTGACTCTGCATCAGAGCGTTATGGTGGACAACGAACTTGAAATAAAGGCTTACTATGCGGGTCATGTGCTAGGTGCTGCCATGTTCTGGATGCGCGTCGGCTCACAGTCTGTGGTGTATACTGGCGACTACAACATGACGCCAGACCGGCACTTGGGAGCAGCATGGATTGACAAGTGCCGTCCTGACCTCTTAATTTCAGAAAGTACGTACGCCACAACCATACGTGACTCCAAGCGGTGTCGAGAACGCGACTTCCTGAAGAAGGTGCACGAATGTGTAGCCAGAGGAGGGAAAGTGCTGATTCCAGTGTTTGCGCTGGGTCGGGCTCAAGAACTCTGCATTTTACTAGAAACTTACTGGGACCGTATGAATCTTAAGTACCCGATATACTTTGCTGTCGGCCTGACGGAGAAGGCGAACACGTACTACAAAATGTTTATTACTTGGACCAACCAAAAAATTCGCAAGACGTTCGTACAACGCAATATGTTCGAGTTTAAGCATATTAAACCCTTCGATAAATCTTACATCGATAACCCGGGCGCGATGGTGGTATTCGCCACTCCAGGAATGCTGCACGCTGGACTTTCGCTGCATATTTTTAAGAAGTGGGCACCCAACGAAAATAACATGGTAATCATGCCCGGTTACTGTGTACAGGGCACAGTGGGTAACAAGATACTAAGTGGTACCAAGAAAGTGGAGTTTGAGAACCGCCAAGTTGTAGAGGTTAAGATGTCAGTGGAATATATGAGCTTCTCGGCGCATGCAGACGCCAAAGGTATTACAAATAGATTTATATTAAAAGTCCCACATTACAATATAACGAGTTTTAATAAATTTTGTCTATTGCTTGTTAGGAAGTTTATTTCCTTTCCTATACGAATCCCTCCTTATTACCTTCTTAACAGATTTACTTCTTAACCCACAGGCATCATGCAACTCATACAGAACTGTGAACCCAAGAATGTGATGCTCGTTCATGGTGAAGCGGACAAAATGAAATTCCTGCGCACAAAAATACTTGAAGAATTTAAAATAGACACCTACATGCCAGCCAACGGTGAGACTTGTGTTATCACGACTCCCATCAAAATACCCGTCGATGCATCTGTATCGTTGTTGAAAGCAGAAGCACGCATGTATAACGCACAGCCTCCAGATCCAAAGCGCCGCCGCCTGATACACGGTGTGTTGGTCATGAAAGACAATCGCATAACGCTGCAAAATCTCACTGAGGTGTTGAAAGAGATCGGCATAAATCGCCATGTGATGCGTTTCACGTCGAAAGTGAAATTAGATGATCCAGGACCCAAGGCTCGTACTGGGGAACGTCTACTAGCGTTGCTTCAGGAAAAACTGAATGGTTGGACGGTGACCCTGCAGGAAAGCTGCACTATTGTCGTAGAAACAGTAGAGATACAAATTCAGGAAGACGAGAACGATGCTAAGCAGAAAACCATTCTTATAACGTGGACAAATCAGGATGAAGATATCGGTGCCTACATTCTAACCTTACTACAGAATATCAGTTAAATTATATAAATTCATAAGTGAGTTTCTGAATTTATCACCTTGGTGTGTGCAAGTAAAGTAAACAGCATTTAGTGGCTCTGGAATTTAGAGAAATCCAATTCACTAATGACATCGTTTTTCGATAAACGTTAGGCTTGTAAGCGATGTATACATATTTGTTAAGACAACGCAAAAGAATTACTCAGCACCTGAAGATTCTATTAATAATCTGAAATGTAAATTTGGTTTATAAAATCATAATGCAAAATACTAAACTTGACTTTTTGTTGCCTAAAGCATCACTTTCACCTGATTCTAGACAAACCAAAGCTATCAAATTATTTCGTGTAAAGTGTTTATCTCGAGAAATTACATCTTTGTAACATAAAACTAAATACATTACAAACTACAAATTAATCTTAAAATTATCAGAAGATTACGTTTAAGTTATGAAAACTATAAATTGTTATGTGCGGTCGCCTGAGCCGCACCTTTTCCGCGTAAGAAATTCGAATTTGCGTGCGTGAATAGCAAAGTATTGACGGAGGGAAGCATTTGTTGCGTGTTGCCTAGTTGAGGATTGATAAGAAGCGGCATGCTCATTGTAATAGGCACATACAGTTGACTGAGGAGAGCTTGAGCGCTTGGTAACGGAGGAAACTGTTCTTGCTGCGCTGCTATTTGCTGTTGTATCGATTGAGCATCGGTTGCAGCTCCATCTGGGCCTGTAGCTGTAGCTGTCATTACCCTCGGAGTGCTTGTTTTAGAAGTGTTTGAATTCAGATCAGTTTTTGAAGAATCTGAATTAAGTCTAACTGGATGAATAAAAAAGGAAGTAGACGTTGTGGGTGTTGACAGCTGTAGCGATGCTGTTTGCGAGGCGTTGACAGCTGAAGCACTTGTCACCACCACCGACAAGTTGGCTGAAGCGGATGCTGGCGAAGAGTACGGCGATGATTCAAGTGACGAGGGTAAGAATTGGTTGTTAGCACCTTCTCCGAGGTTAACTAAACGAGGGATTATTAGTCATTAATTATTAAAATACAAAATATATAAAAAATAATTACAACAGACTGAGCAACTTACCAAATTCTTCGTCAATGTCGATATATTCATTTTTTATTTGAAAATGTAAAGCTGCTGCCGCATCAGCCGACACTGCGTTATCTGTATCAAGTACTGAAGATGCTACCTGTGCATCGTAAAGGCCACACTCTTCCAACTCAAGTGCTTGTTCCATGATCAACTCCTCGGCCGAAGTGATGCTCAGACAGTGGAGATCGGGGAAATGCGATTGTGCTGGATCCTCCAGGGGCTCATTCATTACTATCGGTTCTGCGCAATCAATTATTTCTTGCTTAATAACCGTTACGGGAGGCGGAGGCTTTTGCACTTGTTTAGGTGCTGGTTGCTTACGCTCTCGCTTCGCTTTTACTACTTTAGCAGGGATTGACTTGTTGGTGGACACCACAAGAAGCTGTTGCTGCTGTTGCAGTTGCTGCTGTTGCTCCTGTTGCAGTTGCTGCTGTTGCTGCTGCTGCTGTTGTTGTTGTTCTTGTTGAGTCTGTGATACTTCAGTGTTTGCGTTTGAATATGAAAACGCATCTGAAGCGATAATGGGCTGCGATTCTGGTTGCAGAGGTGTGGCTTTTTTCTTCCGTTTTGCTTGTACTTTCGGTGGAGCAACTTCAGTGACATTAGCATTTTCCAATGTGGTGGCCGGAGGCGGTACTGAAGTGGGGGCTTTGGCATTATTGGTTTGAGGAGTTTTGTCTACTTTTGCAGTCGCTGACTTGGACGATTTTTTCGAACAATAGGACGGTATGTTTTCCAAGTGTTCCCCGGTCTTGTGATCGACTTTGTGACGCCTGCGTGTGTGCTTCAGCCAATTGGGGAAATTGGTGAAGTCGCGTGGACAGTAGTTGCACTTGAACGGCCTTTCGCCGGTATGGATGTTCGAATGCTGCTTCAGTTTCGAATTGCTAATGAATGATTTCTCACAAACTGTGCACGCAAAGGGACGCTGTTCTAAATGTACGAGATTATGAACTTTGAGACATCGCTCAGTTTTATACATTTTGCCGCACTTTTCGCAGCGATAGGAACGCGTCTGGGCGTGATACTTTTGATGACGCTGTAGATGCGACCTTTCCTGAAATCTGAAAAGAACAAGCAAAACGGTTAATAAAGCCGGTAATCAGGGATTCCCTGCGAGATCATCCTTAAATGTTCTTACCTCTTTTGGCACTCAGGACACTCGTACGGTTTCTCCGAGGTGTGCACACGCGAATGGTGCGTTAGATTTATTTTCTGTACAAATTTTTGGCCACAGATATCACAGCCGTATTTTTTGTTATCACTGTGGATTTTGCGATGCATCCACATACTGCCGAGCTTGAGGCTGAAAACAAGGAAACGTACATTAAAAGATTTCAAAACAGTTTCTTATAAACTAAAAACCCACCACTTGCCACAGTCGGGACACTTTTTCCACGCATCTTTTCGCGACTCGACTGCACGGTGGGTCTTCACGTGTTTCTTTAGACTGGCTTCGCTTTCGAATTCCTTCTGGCATTCGTTACATTTATGGAGGATTCTGTGTGACAGGGCTTCATGGACAGCGTATGCTTGCCGGCCTTGCAGTAGAAGTCCTTCACAATCCTCACACTTGAAAAGCGGCTCTGGTGTTGGTGCGCGTTTTTCGGCTTCTCCTGCTGTACTGGCGACAGTAGAGCTGACATCGAATGCTCCACCAGGGAGCGATTGAACGCTCGTCGTTTTACTTTCTGGCGCTGACATGCATTGTTTGTTGCTTTGTCCGTCAGTGCTGTTATTATTGGAAGCTACTGATGGGACAAGTGAACTAAAACTATGCTTTGAGATCATTGGGGTGACGCCTTCTACGGTGCTCAAGCTGTAATTATTTTCCATGTTGTCATCATCAGCCAGCAGTTGTTCTGGTGGCTCCTGCTTTACTAAGAGCGGAGCACAATTCAAAGTTTTAGTTCTTTTGCACTCTGCTAATAGCTGATCCGAAATAATTGCAATCGTTGAAGGCATTTCTTTGGGTTTGCGAACATGCTTGTCTGAACACTCTGCGGGGGACACTCTGGTCAGTTTCTTCAGTGGCGACAATGAGATTAGTGCTGGAGGCTCTGGGCGCAAAAAGGTGCCGCTAAATGTATTCGGACGCTCCGTCTTTACAAAAAGTGCCACATTCCCCTCGCTGCTGCCATTGGACACATTGCAGCAATTGGACCCTCCAGGGTTGGAAGCGTTCCCACCATTCACGGCGTCGTCGCTATTGTTAGTCACGTCGAGATGTGCGCTCTCGTCTAGAACACGCCAAAAGTCACTGCTCGAGAGGCTGTTGCCGTTTATAATGCCATTCGGATCAGCGCTGATGGTAACGCAGGCGGACAAATCGATGTCCAGCGACTCATCCTTGATACTCGATATCGAATCGAAGTTGTTAATCCGGAGTAGCGTGCTGAGAATTTCATCGCTGGTAGCTGCTCTGCCACAGTTGTTGCCCGAGTTTTTTACCGGTGTTCCGCCACCACCTGCACCAGCAGAAATTTTGGGCGGCAAGTTCTTTGTTGGCGCTTCTTTCATTTTGCTTTTATACACTTTTCGCTGGATTTCCTACTCGCGTTGTAGGTTATGCGGTCTCTGGCTATTTTTCACTATTATATTCTGTTCAAATGCACAACTGCTTTGCAACTGTTGACTAAATCAGAAACCGGACACTTTCATGTACCATCAGGCTAATGTTGCACAATTTTTCACTATAAAAAACCGAAATTCATACGTGAATCTTGAAGTGACGCTTTGTTTACTCGACACGCCATTGTTGTTTTCGGTATTTTTTACTTTCGCCTTTAATCCGAAGCGAGTCTCGAAAGCGGCCATTTTGACAAAGAAAATTTAGGTATGAAGGTTGGTAATGTTAAGTTGCCACTTTGTAACTAAGTATAATATAATAATTATTTATAAATAACAAAAAAAAAAATAAATATTTTCCACAAAAGTTGCATTCAAAATTAACTATTGAAAATTTTAACAAAATTAACTTTTGAAAATTTTAATGATAAGCATTTAGTTCACTTACTGCACTTAACACTTAACAGTTTTATTAGGAATGTAAGCCATAGAAAGAAAATAATATTAAAGTAAAAATCCCCTATAAAAGGAATTCTAAATAAAATCTTAATATTACAACAAAATTATTTTTCCCAAAGGTGGCACACTAGGAAGAGTGTCTTGTGTTTTGGCCATTGGCACATAGATGGCACCACGTGCATCTACCACCAGCAATAAAACGAATCAATACCAATTTTTACGATATTCAGCATAACAAATTTAGTCCGAAACGAATAAATATAAATTTTGAGCATAAATAATTCCGATGTTGGTGGAATATTGGTTTAATGTTGGTAGAGTTGAGTTGGGTAATTTTCTATTTAAAACACCCTCCTGAAAGTAGGCAATTGCGGTGAATACATATCAAAATTGGTGGGTTATATAAATACCGGTATCTATATTGGTGGGTTATAGCTTTAAGCCCCCGCCTAAAAGCAGACGTCATGAATATTCGTGGTGGAAAAGTTGTCTCCTCTTTTTTTTATTAAACACGTCTTTATTTTGGCGAAATAGGCCTGAGTTGCCATATTCACGTTACAAACCACAATTTTTTTAAGAATTTAACCAAGTATAAGCCGACATATCAAAAAACTAGTTCACATTCATTTGGCTTTTGTAAAAGTGTAAAATAAGAGAGTTAAAATAATTTCGCATGAAGTAAAAGTAAGTGGATTTGTTCGAAATGTCAAAACGTAACTTTTTTCTTACAAATTTTAATTCTTTTTAATAACTCGGCATGAATATATTTTTACTTGACTTTGAAGTTAAAGTTCACTCCAAACTATACGAAAACAGATCGGCGATCGATAAGGCACTTAAAAAAGCTTCTGTCATATAATAATTAAATAAAATTGTAATTTTTTTGATATTATTAGACAGTAAAGCAATATAGAAGGCAAACACTAAACATCTACTTAAAGGATTCATTCTCGCGGAAACTTATAATGTAACTTGGGCAATAAAATTCTGTTCAATTCAATTCAGGCTTTACTTAGACACAATTTTTTATACAATTAGAATATCAAAGTCTATAATGTTCTGTCTAGGAATATTTTTAAAGAATATACACAATGTATTTGAATAATTGAATATCTGTCATACAATGTAAGAATTATTAGTGAAAAATTGAGTTTTATAAAATTCTGCTTATCTAATACATTACAATTGATTCAAATTTTCGGTCACTACGAATTCATTTGTAATTAAAATCTAGCAATCCTTAAATTTTTGAAGATGGCAACAATGAAGATCAGGTGTCAAAATTCGATAATTCGTTCCTACGTTGGAGGAGTGGAAAAGTTCGATCGAAAAATTAAAGTTGTGTTGTTTCAATTAACTATCGCGTTGAAAATTATTTCAAAATTATGTTAAAGTTATAGTTGTGTAATATTAAGCAAATTCGTAAATGAAAACTAGTGTTCAAAGATTTTGCCAGATTTTTTCGCTGCAGAACACTAAAGCAGTCAACAGGAAAACGTCAACGTTAAACCAACCTACATCTATTGGTGACGTTTTTGGGAGCAGCAGTGGCAACAAAAACGCCTTCAGGAAGTAATCCAGACTTGTTTTTTTACCGCTTACGGCTGGTTTCCAGTGACTTTTTGTGGATAATAGTGCATGCGAGGAGTAATACACCTAATGCCTCAATGGCACTTAATTACATCAAGTGGGTAAGAGTATAATAAACCTCAAATCACCGTTCTATGATTTAATTTGGCCTTAGTTTCAATGCGTATTTCGAGGAGCGAAGTTGTTTATGTTGAATGTTATTTAAAACCTTTTAAAAAACACTCGATTAAACGCTTACTGAGTCATAACTTGCCACTATTGCAGCATTTGTAATTGCGTACAGGTTGATGCCGTTCCTTAATTTATTCATTAAATAAACACTTCATATTCATTTATCAAACATACTACACATCTTCCCAAAAATACATGTAAAAAGTTATAGTAGTTTTATGAAGTAAAATTTATATTTAACTAAATATTATTATTTATATTTAACTAAATAGTTCCATGAGTAGCTACCCCTCTAGATACAATCCCTTTTGTACGAGCATAGTTGTGTATATTAAGTTGATAATGAATTTTATTAATTTACATTTACAGTTCTTTGAAAGCATAACCGCCATTAAGGATCCCTTCGATCATCCAAAAACATCATAAAGGCGATCACTAAGCGAGAATCCGAAAGCATTAAACTTCTGTCTTGATATGGAGTCGTTATAGAAGGTCACTATTCAATTTTACATTATTTAAGTTTTACGCTTTTGTGTAAATTTTTTCCATACCTATACTGCTAACTAAGGTGAGAGTTTTAGCGTGTGCGCGCTTTTCATACAAACTGTTTCTATATGTTGAAGGCGTGATAGCGACTCTTCTAAGATGGCTAGCCTTCCTTCCATTCCACCACTTCTCTGCAATACACCGCCTCCAATAGATTTCGGCGACGACGATGACGACGATACAACCCTACCAACTTCACTTGCATTGGACGATGATGAAACCAATGGAGGCTTTAGGTCTTTTGCAGTAGCTCCTCACACCAGTGACATTGAAACGAGTTCAGAGGGTATTTATTTTAAAAGATTCAGCATTCTTGTTATTTTTCTTACCATTTTATAGTTCCATCACTCCCTCATACTCCAGTTGAATTAGACTCAAACTGTTTTAATACAGTTGATGATGAAAGCGTTGATATTCCCGCATTCATTTCGGCGAACAGTAAAGTCTTTGCGAAACCCGTTGAAGCATATAATTTGGCCATACTTGCATCAAACAGTCCACCGCCAATATATTTTGAGACCAGAACGTCTAACGAGGAACCTGAAGATGATGATGATGATGATGAGGATATCTTCCAAGAATTCTGTATTGCGTCACCGGAAAGCGACCCGGGTGGGGGTGAAAAGGCGGGTGGAGTGGATAAGGAATCATCGGTTGCAAAAAATGAAGATAACATAAGCCTGCCATCGCTAAAACTTGACACTTTGAGTATAAGCTCAGAGAAATTTAGTACAGCCTCACGAGTATCGCCATCACCAACGTTGGAACATGATAAAAGCGATACAGTCACCACACCGGTTGTGGACACCGTAGATAAAGAATCAACACAAGCTGAGGTCTTCAAACACAACAAAAACAATGTGGTGAAATTGGAGGATCTCGTCGACGACAGTAGTGATGATGAATGTCATTCACCGAAAAAGCGTAACCATATTATTGAAGATGAAAGGGCAGAAGATTTCTTTGCCATACGTGCGATTAACGAGGACATATTGGAAATGTCCTTGGATACTCACGACAATCAGAACGGAGATTTAAACGAAAGCCTAAATAACTTGCAACAAAATCCTACAGAAGAACATATAGAAGCTACAAAAGAAGAATGTTGTGAAAATCGCAGTGACGACTTCAATGATTTTACAGATTTTGCTGATTTCGAAAATAATACAAATAATAAGTCGCCTGCAAAAGGAAATGTGAAGGAAGAGAGCCAACCGGAACCACAGAAGCAATCAAAGCCGTTTAATGATGATGAAGATTTTGAGGACTTCCAGGATTTTAATAACGGTGCAGATATCTGTTATATCGCAGAAAGTGTTCCGGAAAAACAAGCAAAACCTCTAGTTCAAGATGAACCCTCTTCCAGTGTGGTGCACACAATTGTCGATCATCAAGACGACGATAGTGAGGATGAGTTCGGTGACTTTTCAAATGCATCATTCGCTTCAGCACCACCGCCGCCTCCTGCAGTTTCCACTGCCGTAGCTAGTCAGTCAATCAATATGCCGACTTCAATTGACAAAAACAATTTTAATGAAAAGCTAACACCGATATTAGAGATGATGTTTCCAGCAGACGCTGATCGTAGTGCAGACTCTATGGAGGAATTGAAAACATTGGAGAAATCATTAGATACGGATAGTGCAGCGCATTTAAAACTTGATGTAGTTGACTCCGCAAAAGCTTTAGATTACCAGTGGACAAAATCTGAAGTACGACATTCCCTCATTAGATCACTCGGAATTGATTCGCGAAATATTGTATGTATAGTTAATTTAATGAAAAATTTGTTTCTAAAATATTTTTCATTTTTCGCAGCTCTTCGGTGAGAAATGGAACAGTTCAGTGCCACGTTTTGCAGCCAACTTATCCTTTGATCCTCTCAAACCATTGAAACCTCAACGAGTGGATCCACACACTACACCTGAAGCTGAGAGAGTACATGCGAATCTTGCTCAGGGCACAATGAATAGGGTGAGACCGGATGTTCCAGGAGCAGAGTTCGATTGGAACAGTTCTGGCTTAGTAAATCCACTTGATGGTAAGAAATATTATTGATGAAAATTTTGTTTTTTCAAATATCACTTAAAAAAAATCTTCAGCAAAGTAAAAAGAGTGCTAAATTATTTTCATAAAGAATAATATATTTATAAAGCCGTTTCCAGGTTAAAAATGTCTTCTATTTCCAGTTCGGATTAAGTTTGGCGTTTTTATACTTATCTTATTTATGTTTTGAGCCTATTTATTGCAATGATTTTGTTGGCGAAAAGAGTGCTTAACGCTTTCAGATTTATGTGGCTCGTAAGCGTATGTTTTATATGAAGAAACGCGTTAAATAAAATGCACAGTAGGCTGAGGTTTACGAACAGTCGTCCTTATCATTATACAAGGCTGACTATTTCAATTCCCATGCTCTTCTTTCAAATTGCTTCCTTTATTTCCTTCCCACACCCAACTCATGTGTTCGGTCTTACTAAGAAATTTTGCATTTTCTTATATTGCTTTAAATATTTCTCAAAAGTACGTTAGAGTTTCCCGCTTAAAGTAATCAAATTTCTTACAATATTTGTGGGATTTATTTACGGACATTTCTGATAAATATCGTCTTAACTCCGTCAGGAAAATGACACTTAAAAAACTTGTTGGCATCGTTTTTCAAGTGTCGTTTTCAAGACAGACAGAGGGCGGTGATTTAAAATAATAAATTTATTTGTCTCTACTTACTGTGCGTTTGCGTAAAATTAAACAAAAAATTTGTTTCTTTGTTTGATTCTGCTAAGATATTTAATGCTGAAATAATAAGCTTTTTTCTTAATTTTACAACACAAATTCACTCATGAGCTCATCAAAATTATTTCACAAAACACTCACGTACACACAAATTCATCAGTACAAAAAAATTATTATTATGAATGTCTCGTATTTCTTTATTATTTACTGTTTACTTTTTGAATTCTATATCAATTGCGTTTTGATTTAGTTTTAATTTCAATTGAATTCTGCTTACCAAGCAATGAAATGCATGGACTTGTCATTTGAAATCCACCGACAACCAACTAAAAGGTTTTCTGTTAAAAAGGTTCTTTTATTTACTCAGAAGTAAAAACATATATTAATGTTTTTTGTACAATCCAAAAATGCCAAAAAATCTAACTCTGCAGCAAAATATTTGGTACGTTCCTAGAAGATTCCTTTGTTAGTAAAAAATTAGTTTGTTTTATTTTTCTTCTTGTTTACAGTATTTAGCAAGTGTCACAAAAGAAGAAGCTTTAATAAATCAAACACTCTTAGAACTCGCCGTTGCTTCTATATAAATTCTGTTTTAAAATAGCTTGCTTGATTACGAAGGCTTTTTATTTAAGCTTGTTTGCTTGCAGAGTCTCAACAGAGAATCCCAACTTGGGTTCTGGAATTCTACGTGCCAATTATCCACATTTTTAGAACAATGGATAGAAAGCACAATATTTATTAGAATTAAACTATGCAGGAAATAATTTAAAAAGTAATATTTTAGTTTGAAATTCTTTTCGCATGTAAAAGCTGAACGTAACAGAAAGAAGAATTCGGTGCATTTACTGCTCACATAATCCGTTAACTCGGAAGTCCTTTTAGGCTCTTAATTTGCGACTCTCTTAGTAACGTTTGCCGAATAAAAGTGTATCGGTTGCTATTTTTCTGAATTAAGAAGTTGCATATTTGACAGTTTTACTGGGCTCTTTTTAGACTCTTTAAAAGTTTCTCAAGACGTTCTCATGAAATTTATGATGGATCATTTGAGGTTTCAATACTAAAGTCCTTTCAAAATAATTTTTACAACGCCTACGGCAGTGTTTGATGGGTAGATAATCAAGAAATCTATCTGGTATCTATAGACCGAATCAAGTGGTATCTATAGAATCAAGTTTTCAAATAACTTTGTTCAAGTTCAGACTATCTCCTGTAAGAAAACTTTTGCTCTTTACTATTATTTCGTCATTTCGTTATATATTTTTGTAAATTTTATCAACTCTACTGTAATTAGAAATAGAATGAAAGGATGGTTGTTTCTATTGGTTCATGTTGTATTTTTAATCTTCTTTCCTTTCACTGTTGTTTTTTACCTGTATTTTCTTTTAACAAAAATACTTCTCTCATTCGATCTGACATCTGATAATGATGAATTGTGTCTAGCATCACAAGTACACACTTTACTATTGGACTTAGACCAACTAATGGTGGTGGCTAATCTTGATAAAATAAATCTTGATTCCTCCTCCCGTTGCTCCTCCTTCTCCTCAACAACATTAATGGATTGTGTAACAAATACAACTGCTATTGCTACCACTCATATTGCTACTGCCAAAATAACAACAACAAAAACAAAAAAAACTCGTGAAATCCCTGATGGAAAAACAACAACAACAACAAATACTACTGGATTAAATTTTTCTCAAATACTCATCGATGAAATCGCACCAATAACAACACCAACCGAAACCGATCTGTTGGACGCCTCTGGTCAACGTAATCTCGTAAATTTTGATGGTGATGACCAACTCCTTTGTGCACGCACTAATTCATCGTACTTAATTGAACTGAACGACAACACCAACAACAATGTCACCAATGCAAATGCTTCCAACACCACCTGCCACCCGCTCACTGTTGATGATTGTTCCGCTTGCCAACCCACGAATAACCACAAAAAATCATTCGTACTTCACACCTCTGCAACTAACAACACTTCCGCCACTAATCAAACAACTACTAACCACTACGTTGATTTAATTGATAATAACAATTATAACTTTAACACTCATAACAATATTGCAACAACAACCGTTCATATTGACTCAATTCCAACTACTTGTTTCAATGCTGTTTTCGCAAACCCATTCGGAACCAATCATGTTTCAATCAACCAATATTTGGATTGTAGTAAGTTCCGTCATTTTCAACAAATAATTATAATTTTCGTGCTCTTTTCTTAGCAATTTATGTGTCATTAGTTTGCAATGAAAGCGCTTAATAAAGTTGATTTTAGTATTAGAAATGCGAATAATGTAATATTGCTGTCTTGCTTTTAATTTTTATTGCATGATAATACGTAGATGTGTGTGGATTAATTTTATCTGCGGAAATCTGCCCTATTCTGAATAAAATTTTCTCGACTGTTATTAAAACCGACGGATACTCCTGATACTTTTTCAGAATAGGACTGAATATAATTTTTATTTGTTTTGTGGTCTCTTTTCCAGGAAAAGTTAGAAGTTTAACGTTTGAAACAATATTGAATTCAAGTGTTAGTTTAAATCTCATCCTAAAATGTAACTTATACTAATTTTCTTCATTTATATCAGGTTTTCCAGTACTCAAAGTGTAACGCTTGAAGCAATATTGTATGCTACAGTGTTATATTAACTGACTGTTAATTTAAAATTGGTATATGTACGCTTAAATTAGTAATTTGTTTTATACAGTATAAGTTTATACTTTAAATTGAAGTTAAATTCAAAATAACTACGTTATCAAAAAAGCTTTTGATATCTTGATTTCGTAATATGAATTTATAAACGAATACAATCAGCTGTTATGTATGATATCTTAGCAACAAGAATCTGATTTCATTCACATTAGTTGCGCCTGCTTTGAAATTATTTGTAAATGTTGTGTTTTGCTTAAGAAACTAAATAACTGTAATACCTTACACTTGAATAAATTGGGTCAGTATTTTCTTATATGTTTCGCTTTTATTGTAGGGCCTCAAGAAGTCCCACACACGAGAGAAACTGAAACAATTCACACGGCGCAGTCTGAGCCACTTAATGCACCCGTTGACCAGCAACCACCGCACTCAAGCACCATTTCGATCATTGACGACTACAGCAATAGCTCCGTTAACCCCACAGCAGCGCCATCAGCAATTACTGATACAACAGCAACAGCATCGATATCGCCAATTATTTCAACAGACAGCATCGGCAACGCCTTCGAGCACCATGGCAACAACACTGATATAGTTGCCGGCCACCAAGACGCAATTGAGTTGGTCGATAAAATCGCAACGATAAAAACAACACTATCGTCATCCGATTTAAGAAGTCGAGATGTATCAACAACATTTGCTACTTGCGAGAATTCATTCAACAACAACAAAACAGATTTTCTAGATATCGATTTTAATGATGTTGTTGCAACATCAACTTTTGCTGGTCCCCTAAAGGAGACACATATCTACACACCATCGAAAAATGATGCTGCAGCTACAGCAAAATCCATTACTTCAACAAAAACAACACCAATCGATTTCGATTATGAAATTGCAGCTGCGGGCATAATAATTGATGAGAAGGTCGTGAAGAAGGAATACCGCGATGTTGAATATAACCCTGGATTTAATTTGGAATTAAATAAAATGCAGCCAAATAATTTGCTTGCTGTTAGTGAGAATTCAACAGAATCAAACGATGTTTTGGACGTACTAAAAGGTGAAGGTGTGAAATCGGACGAAAAACACTCATCCGAAGATTCAGACGATGCTGAGTTTGATGACGAATTTACAGAATTTCAATCTGTACCACCAACAATTTCGACCAGTGGTACGTCATCGAAAGCTTTATCATCAACGCAACCAATGACTGCCATAACCAACAGTAACAACAACACCGTAACAAGTGGCAATAATACACCAACACCAAATCGACGTGAAATGATACTCAGTCCATCCATCCTGTTACCACAAGCTATTCCGTTGGGAAACAGTAAGCCCAAAATTGAATGGGGCGACACAGCGCTAGGCATAAACCCCGAAGAGTTGGCACGAATCGAAGAACTCTTTCCACAAACTAAAGTGGCTGAGGTAAGTGTATTATGATTTTCGGTATTTATGATACAGGAATTGTTTTTAACCATGATACAAAAACTTCCAAGGAAAGCCTGATGTTGTGATAACAGGTCGTCACACCATCAGGGGTTTGGTCTTTTTTCCTTAATAAACACCGTGGGGTTAAGCCTTTCATGGCAGTAACCACGTTAAGTAGTCTCCATAATCTGCCTATTATGATGATTATGATTTTATTTCATAGTCATTAATGAAACGATTCGAACACCTAAAAATCAAATAATTGCTTTCACTTTAGTACCACTTTAGTTGAAATTTTTTTATTAATCCACAAAAATCGAGAACAATCGAATAAAACCTTCATATTGCTATTGTCAGATAAACAATTCCCATAAATCTACACCAAAGCACAACGGCTATCAGACGAAGCAAGTACAGGATTCACTCTCGATAAGTGCTGCTGTGGCGCAAAAGGAACTACAGATCGACGACGATGATTGGAGTGAGTTCGTTTCAGTGCCGGCCGTGGAACCAGCAAGCCACGCCCTCAAAATCAAGGAGAACACACAACAATTTACCAAAGCCAACAACAACAATGTAACATTTTCCCCAAAGCACCGGATGCAGCAGCAGTTAACAACAACGACTAATGCAGTACAGAAAGCGAAACCTAGAGCTGAATCGAGTGTAACATGTGAAGAAGAGTGGTCTGATTTTATGTGCAGCGCGCCACCCACCAACACGCAGTACCGCACGTTGCCACAGTTCAACAGCGCCGCCTGGCAGAATGCAAACTTCTACAACAATCCTTTGAGTCTCTACCAGAATCAGACCAACCATGTCAACGTTGTGCCAAAAGTACAGATTAACAACAACAGCATGAGCAGCAACTGCTATCATGAGTACAACAAATATTGTCCGCAGACTCAGCAGCACCAGCACCGGCAGCAGCTGCAACAGCAACAAGAGAAACAACAACAACAACAGCAGCAGCACTTACAGCTGCAGCAACAAATTCATATAATGCCAGATTTCTCTACAGCTCCACCATCGCGACTGCATCGCTTGTCAAATTCTGAGATCGCAGCCAAAACCGTCACCACTTCATCGTTTCAAATGGGTTCTGCCAAAGTAGCACCCAGTATTTCCCTTATACCAGATTTGGGCTTTATTGCACCTGCAGCACCGACTCACACGGCATTAATTAACACATTCCCAAAGCCTAGTTTTAGCGCGAGAAAATGACAATTGTTAAATTATGATCAAGCGATGACGAGGAGTCATAGGGCGGGTGAGGGCCAGGTTCAGGCTTCAAATGGACGATTGCTAAAGAGCGACAACTCAGGCAGTAGCAGCAGCAACAGTAGACGTTTATTTCGAAACGCGCTTGTTGCTAATCGTTATCGCCGCAGCTTGGTTGGTGGCGCCGGCGTCTCCGACATGCCTTCCAATGATATTTTAACGTAAAATTATACAGTAGCGTATGTTTTTTTTGTTTTTATTTATTTTCCGGAAATCTTTTTTAGGCATTTTATTAATGTAATGAAACAATTTAAACTGTGGTCCGCAACTCCTTTCGATACCCCGCCGAATGACGTAAAATTTTAAAAAGTCTACATAATCTGCATATTTAATCTCAATTTATTCGCGTTTAGCTATCGCACATTGTTCCAGTAGACAAAATGCGAAATGACAATGCTGAAAGCTGTAGATTGTTGTATAATTTCGGATGTATTTAGTTGCATTCAAAGCTGTTAATTCCAAATTATATTTTTTAGATCTTCCTTCAATTCGACTTCAAATTGCGAATGAAATCAAAAGTAATTTGCCGAAGTCGCAGAATAAAATGAACTATTGTAACCTGCTATTTTCCGTTGTTATTTGCGTTTATTTACTTGTGCTAACTAATGAAGTGGATAAAATTTCAAACTATTTGGTTTTTTAGTAACACACGATTTTTTTTGTATTTTATTTTATCACTTTTAATATTAGATTCACAAAACTACGTTTTATTTTATTGATTTAAAGAAAACCCAGTTGCGTCCAATCGAACTCAGAAAATCCAGTATTTTCTATTTGGCAGGAACGTATAGTACGAATGTAATGAATTAACAGAATTGTAAATAATAATAATAATATGTACTCTCACTCAGGCTTGATCATAGTTAAACAATGAGTATGTGGATTCGTATGTATAAAATGGCGTAAGTTTAAAACTATCGGCTCAGAAATAAGCTTTTATTTAATGAAGATATACAGTCCTAGCGCATTACTAAAATTGAGATTTTGCAGTTGCAAAGAATATATAAATTAATTGAATGGTGAACCTGTTTTGGCCTAAACGGATTATCACCGCACCGTAATAACTTTTGAAAACGTACACTATCAGAGAAAATTTAGCAATATAAAATTTTCTTTGTGACCATTGAGCTAAATTTTTTCTTAAAATCACAACAATTGTTTGGTATTAATGTTTTATTTTTTAAAATGTGGGGTAATTTAAGCCTACGTAGATTCGTGATAGTCAATGTTAATTTTCAGTCAATTTGAAATTGTGGTGAAATATGTCTTTGCTAATAAGTAAACGTTTTAGTGCTGTAGAGGAAATTCTGCTTAACTTTAAAATAAATTACTTTAAAACCTGAATTATATCAGCAAAATCTTCGTCTTATTTTGAAAACTAACAAGCTTAATCGTATAAACATGTTTGCTATGCTTTTCCAAATATTTTTGATTCTTCTACTAAAGGTCAGTTGTCTATTCTTCGTTCTTCATCTCCGTTTAGTTTAAACCCTTTTAAACTAACCAGTTTTCCAAGCGGAATATCCTACATTAGATATAATTAAAAAATCCTAGATTAGATGTAATTAAAAAATACAATGTTGGTCAGTGACAATTGACATCCTGTTAGGTGTCATATTATCGACGATGATCGTTTTAGTTATTTTGGAGTGGAACTGCAAACAGAAGGCAGATAATTTTAAAAGCATTCCCCTTCACTTTTTTGTTGTTATGTTCGAAGTAATTATAAAATCTTTTAACAGAGTTACACTTTAAAATGAGTTATCTTGATTTGTATGACTATATATAAATTAATATTTTAGTGTGTCTAGAGGAAGGTAGCAATAAATTCGTTTAGTTGTAAATTTCAAATTGCATTAGCCGAGTACCTATCTACCGATCCATACATTTGTGAATGTAGTACGTGTGTGAGTTTGTATATTAAGATCAAAAGAATTATAGAGAATACATTTCAATGTTATATAACTAATAATTTAAATAAGAAAACAAAATATTAAAAATAAAACATTTAGAAATTTTTGCGACATTCAGCTTTTCATTTCTATATTTTTAAAGCCTACATCCACATTAATATATTTTGTGCTCTATTTTTCCAAATTATTTCTACTAAAACAACCATTACAAAGATTTTACAACATCCGTTGTATGTAGTGTTTTATAGACAGACTAACTGAAGATCATATTTGATAAAACTCAATAGTCACGCTATTAACTTGCATATAAAGGGAATTTGCAATTCTAACTCAAAACAGTTTCAATCGAAATATCGTATTTTTAATTTAAATTTAAAAAGCGGTTTTTGCAATGAAATTCGTGTTCGCCTTTCTATATTTGGTCATCACTGTTCTTCTGTACACCGTGGCCGATGAAGATAAATCAGAATATAAATTTGTCTTCCAAAAGCTGGACAAAGAGATCGCAGCAGATGATATTGTGATATCAAATCTTTCATTTGACAATCGTGATGATCAGGTGTATGTAAACGGAGAGCTAAAACAGCTTGTGGATCTAGATGATGATTGGAAGGTGAGAGTTTTGTATTCGATATTGTTCCTGTCAATATGAATATAATAACTAAAATTTAGGCTCAAATTACAATCTTTCGTGCTGAAAACTCTGAAGATGAGTTCAGCAAAATTATGGTTTTACCTGAAAAAGGAGTTTGTGATATGATGAAATCACTTTATAAGACATATTTCTACGAGTCTCTAAAGAACTATGCAAATGCACCCGATCCAGAAAACTGTCCGGTTACAGAGGAAACGTACACTATCAAGGATTATCCTGTGGATACCAGCAAATTTAAGAAGTTAATGAAACCAGGATACTATCGCATATCCTGTACTTTGCTCAATAAAGAAGAGGAGAAACTAAAATATATCTTCTATGGTCATGTTGAGGAGGTAAATTAAGCAACCTTTACACTACTGGTTCGAAGTAACATATGTACATGCATCTAACATTGTTCCCCTTACCGTACATATAAAAATGTATTCCAATAACATTTTTATTTCCATAAAATAAGACATTTTGCATATTATTATTTCCATTAATTTGGATAGAAGAATTATTGTAAATTGCATTCTTCTTGCATATATTTCTTATTAATTATGAGTATTTGTACTATAACTGAATAAATTACAGCATTTCCAAATCTAAACTTTTATAATAATGTTTCTAAATACATCTTTAAGAAGTCTATTTCTTTTCAATAGGAACTTTACATTTTAGGAGTATTTAATATCATCCATTATTACATCATACAGATGTTTTTTTACGTTCAAACCCCATAGGAAATCTATATGATTCCACTTTGCTGGGAGTTTATATGCGCGCTTTAAGGTGCTCGTCTTTAACATTTTCATTAATCGGTGAACATCAGTTTCATGAGCAAAGTAGTCATTGTCGCCGTAATATAAAAATATGGGAACCTCTATGCTGTTAAGGTCGTAATTTGGTGGTTTTCTGCTGCCATATTCTTTTCTATTACGCATAGACCCATAATCGTATTGACGGAATTCGCCAGAATTATGTCCCTGGAGATAATGTTGCATCTGATTTATAGAAGAACCAGCTGGTGATGTGGCCATAATTAAAGGAATCATGGTCTAAAAATTAAAAATAATTAGAAAAAATTTCATGCAATTGACTGATATTAATTATAAAATTATTTAATAAGAATCTCACTTTATTAAGATAAGGAGAATCCCAGCCTGCTATGAGAAACAATGCATTAGAACAAATAACCTGAATAGGTGATGCATCTGTACAAGCTACATAACCCAGTAACTCCATAGCTTTCGTGTTTGGTAAAAACTCCATGCTACCAAATAATCCGTTAAATGCGTTTGGCTGACCAAGTAATGGAGCGCCAACTTTCGCCAGAGGACTTGCCATATTTTCCGTAAAGGCAACTGGTGCCATTAAATGAGCAGACCGAATGCGGTTCTTAAATCTGGGAACCATCGAGTTCAATACGAAGAATGTAGTAGTACCCTGCGAATGACCAAAATAGCGCAAATTCTTCTGCCCCGTCCAGTACAGTGCGAAATCCATCATGGCGGGCAAATCAAACAAGGCGATTTCGTGCCAATCGAAATTCCAGAATGGCTGGAAAAGTGGGCTTTTGTGAGCGTGCTTTCTGGAATAGGTATTTCCACGTGCATTTCCCAGCCACACATCATAGCCGGCATCTGAGAGTATGTAGGCGAGTGCGCTATCGGGTCCATTTAAGACCCAATCACTGGACGCAGTCAGAAGACCATGCATCAGAAAAGCGACGGGCGCTTGAGGATTGTGTACACCCACTTTCGGTGAGAAAGGGATACGGTGCATGGTTAAAATATAGCCATCAGATGTTTGTACAGTGTGTACTTCCAGTGGATACCCATGTTCCCTGATAAGCGAAGACTGCATAGGCAACGTCAGAATTGGTTAACTTAGTGAAATTCAATTATAGGTGTTTCATATACTCAAACCAGGACTTACCGTAGTCACCGAACTGCCTATATGTGTTTCTGGATCCTCCGACGGCAAGCTTCCAGTTGAGAAAGAAAACAGAGTCAGCAGAAATGCAAGGAAAATTTTTACCCCTTTCATTGTGACACCCGAGTTCGAAGCACTGACGTGTGTTGGCTTAAAAGTGTTGGCCTTTTATACGTACGCCTAGTAACTGGTTAAGAATTCCTTGGCTCAGATTAGAGAATAATGCCACTGATTGCAATTAGATTAGCTCATTAAATTCTTATTTGTAAATTAGAAAGCTATAAAGAGTTATTACTTGTTTATTATATTGCGCTTAAAAAACCTTTCAAGTATGGAATTTGGCACCCAATTTCGAATTTAAAATATATGAATTTAAAAATGATTAGTTAAAATTATAATAACATAATATATTCGTAATTAAAAAATATTTCTTCTGTTTATCGGTTTGTGCTGTATTACTGCACCTAAACCTAAGTGTTTCGCACTTAATTTGAACCTGTTGCTAGATAGAGCAACATTTTGCATGGAAAAAATAGCTAAAAACGCCTTCCCTGCGACCTGCTTTTTCATAAAAATTTTAAAAAATTTAAAAAAGCTTAAAAAGCTTTATAAACATATTTTAAGAAATTTACATGACATATTTTCTAACAAAAAGTTTAAAATGCATTTTTTCGTAGATTTTTAATTTACGTAGAGGACAAAACAATCTCCAGAGATGTTTCAAAGCTTCCATGCAAAAAAATTCAAAATTGTCCCCGATAATAAACAAAAGAGGCCTGCTCATCAAAGTTGAATTCATTGCTGAAACAGAACAAATAATCAGACCTCTCCGATTTATTTCAATATGTTTATAACTACTATAATACTTATGCATATCGTATGTTGCTCTTTCGTAGTATTAAAGTTGTTTCCTTTAATTTTGAACTTACTATCTCAATTGACGTGAGAAATATTTGAAACCAACCAAGGCAAGTGAAATTCTTAGCTTGACAATTGACAATTTCTGTGAAAATAGTCATCAGAGAAAATAGTCATCCAAAATACATTAAAAAAATTGTTTAAAGAAAATATGAAAGTGTTTTTAAAAGCCATTATTTGAAAACGTGTCAAAAAAGACTAATTAAAAAAAATGATAATTAAGAACGTTTAACCTTTGCTGGAAATATTTAAAGAAGCAATCAAGAATAATTTAAAATATAAAGAAGAAACAATCCATAAAAAACAATCAAAAACGATCCTTATAATTATGACGTATAAGTCACAAAGAATCGGCTAGCGATACACGTGGCACAAAACTAGTGGACAGCGGAAGTTTTAACCCTTACGTAGTAAAAAAATTTTCGATGCGCATAAAAATTTGATGTAATTAGATTTATATATTTTAAGTTTAAATATTTCAAAAGAATGTATATAATATCACAAAAAATTGTATATTATATGTATATAATTATATGTATGATTTCACCTTTTATTATTTTTTTAATATATTGTATTGTTCACATATTTTACTCGTGGTATGTATTTTTAAAAGCTGAAAGCTACTATAAAAGCATGAGCTCAAACAAGGTACATTTTAGATTAACAGAGTATCAATAGATTTATTATGTTATTTTTATTATATACAAAAGCGTGTAAACAAATACGTTAATCGCTAATGAAGCAAATTAAATCGAATGTGATAACTGTTGACAGGGTTCCTCGAATATAGCATATAATAAAATATTTTATCATTATATTTCGACTGTTCTATTGTCTCGTGACTGTGGATGTCTAACTGCTGGGGTGATTTCAGGTGGCCACTGTCCAGGAATTGGCCATATAAGGTTTAAGAAACTCTTAAATCAGCATTGACACGATAACTTATTTGTAACCACAGCTACCGATTGCACAGAAAAAAAAACCATAACAAATAGTAAAACATGTATGAAACGTACACCAAACACGAAATTTATTTAAAGGATTTAGTGTTTCCATCGGTGACAAGCCACAAGCCTCGGATTAAAATAACAT
Source organism: Sicus ferrugineus (assembly GCA_922984085.1). Taxonomy (NCBI): domain Eukaryota; kingdom Metazoa; phylum Arthropoda; class Insecta; order Diptera; family Conopidae; genus Sicus; species Sicus ferrugineus. The sequence continues at coordinate 2,708,653 of OV277352.1, forward strand.
TAGTATATACTGTTATTTTAGTCAGTTGAGTAGTGTTTCTAAGTTGTATAATTCTTAAAATGAAGCACGAACAAGTGGTTGTGGATTATTGGACGATGATGAAGACGTCTTGTGCTTGCTTATTGTTAGTGATGTCGTTTTACGTCCTTCTAAAGTAAGTGCCATTAAATTCATTATCAATATAATAAGAAGTTATTTGCTAGGATGGTACAGACTATATTTTGGCTGCCTGCATATTACCGGAAGAGAGATGAACGACTTCAAAAGCATCTTGATGCCGTATTGAAAAACATTGAGCTAGCAGAAAGTACGAGTAAGGACAAAACACTTTCGGGAGACGCTGATCCAGAAGAACCAAAAGAAGCAAAAAAAGAAAAATAATTTCCTTTAATTATGCTTTATAATTTGAATATTTTTAGCGTCGCACTTTTAATCTGATACATTCGAACGAGTCAGAGCTGCAGAAGCAATTAGTGATGTGTTTTAAACTGGTTCGTGAGAATTCCGCCAAAAGATACGTGTTCTCGTCTGGAACACGTATCTTTTGAAATTGAAAATTAAAGCCAGAAGAATATGGAGATGAAGATTGAAGGTGAAATAATTCAGTTGGTTAATTTTATGCACAGAGGAGCCTAGAAGCATACTACTATTTAACTATGAGAATTTTTTGTTTTAAATCGGACGTTTTCTAATAAATTTTAATGTTTGGTTAAATATTTAATTTTTTTATTTGCATGTAATACATTTTGTAAATCACTTAAAAGAGACGTTCTCTAAATAAAGTAATACACAGATATAAATAACTTATAATACAATTAATATTTCATATTATACCAAATGGGATTACGGATTAAATAAAATTATATTGTTTCAACTATAACTGGCTGCTCCTCGGGATCGTCGTCAAGCAGTCCCACGAACACCCAATTCATTGCTTTTGCCAACTTTTTCGATAATCGATCTGCGCTAACACAGAGGCCACCCAAGCTTAGATTAATCAGCAATTTGCGCACGTCTTTATAGACGGTGTTTTTATCAGTTGGCTCCATTAACTCATCTGGCAAGCGTGGAAGTTGAACTGACAGCACTTCACTGTACTTCATATAGAAGATTTTATACTTTCCCACCGCCGTCTCAGAGTTTGAAAAGAGATTCAAAAGCTTTCGCCACTGTGCAAGCGATTCCACAGAATAGCCCACCAGGAAGAAGGCAAATGCCAATTGAATTTCCTCAATGACTGCATTTGAACTGGGAAAATTTGATATTAGCAAATCGATTGCTGACACGCAGTCCATGCAGTGTCTGGAGATCTCAGCTGGCGCTGCGTTTTTCGGTACTCGCTCCGGCAACTCAGTGAAACGCGGAGCCGTGCCTTCAATGGGCCTTAAATTGGGCAACAAGTCGTTTTCATCTGTGATCAATGTATTTGTCAGTTTGTTCTTTCCACATACTGTATGCAGTGGACCTCGAGGTCGTTCTGCGTCCGTACATGATAGCAGTTCCACATTGGTGCGTATGGTGCCAAGTGAAGGTCGACACCGTTCTACCACTGATTCGCTTACCGTGTCGGTAAGAAGCCTCCATTCGCCCAAATATCGGTAGTCATATGCCGCCAAAAACTTATCGAGTTGCAGTAAATTTTCGCGTATGTGACGCTTTTCCAGCTCTGGATCTGCAATCTGACGTTCTCGCAACTCTTCATTGGTGTGGTCCCACTCACGCACAAGGATTTCATTTTGCTTGAAGTAGTGTACGAAACCGACTCGTGGCGCTACGTCGCCATAGGGTCCTTGAGAAGCGCAATAAATGTAGTGTGGACCAGGTGGGATCATTTTAACTCCACGAAAGTTCTCTCCAATGGTATAAGTGCAGAGGTCTATACCAAATTCGGTGCCAACCGGCACGCCAGCTATAATTAGTACCGCACCCTCGGCAAACAGCTGTTTGGCCAACGTTGGATCCATGTCCATGCATGAGTTGTCTGTATTCATTCTTGAGGGATTTTTATCACACCAGGAGAAATATTTTCCTTTGGCTATTATTTGGTTAGCAACAGCTGTTTTAAGTAATATAGAGATGTGAAATGACCAAAGTAAACAACGATATAAATTTTTTTGTACTGAAAAAAGTCAATTAAAGCGTTAAGCCATGGTTATGGTAACTATTTTGTAATTGGTACTCTTCCTTAATCTCTCTTTTTAACTGCCTGTGACAGGTTGTGATTGCGATGTGGAACATCTATGAACAATTTACAAGAAGATGGAAAAAATAAAAGCTAAAAATATCAATATATTTTCCTTTACGCAGTAAAAAGTATAGCATAACATTTATTTGGGATTTATGGGCTTTTGGAGTAAATTTCTTTTGAGACTACACAAAAAATCTCAATATGTTTGAAGTGTTTGTGAATCACAGATTGAAAAAAGCTTACTTCTGAGAGGAATAACGAATTGGGGTAAAATTGTTCCCTTCTTTCTATTACACAAGTCAGTGGGCAAAAGTATCAGACGAACATTGTTGTGATTTTTTATGAACATTATGAAATTATGCGCAAAACCGTTTGTTGTGCAGATTTTGTGTCGTGTAGGGTGTAATTGACACAACGGTTGTGCAAAATGAAAATAATTTTGATCTTTTCTCGCTTTGCGCAAGCTTCACTCACAATCTACTGAAATAATTTTTGTGCTTGTGCTTATTTTGTGCGTTTGCGTCTGACTGACGGACGTGCGTTTTGCGCAAAATTTGTGCCGTCTAGTTAATGTGCCCTTTAGTTAATACTTTAATTGTTGATGTGTGTAGCGGACCAATCGATTAATGAAAATTTTTAAATTACCAATAAATTTGGAAATTCCTCTTTCTTATCAACACTAGAAAAATTTGCTTGACGGAGAATGGTTTTATTTCTCTTACGAAATTCGGATTTGCGAACTAATCGGGTGTATAATATGTAATTTCATGTAAAATAAATAATTATCCTAACAGTACCACATATTGGATCAACAAAAGTCAGGTATGCGAAAAATACACGACGTATATTCTGCGCTTAAGAAAATATTGTGGTGTTTCAATTCTTAATTATATTTCTAGTATTTAATCCACCAATCCAAAAAAGACTATGAAATCAACAAAAAATCGTGCGGTGCGCTTATCAAGCTTGGCAGAAGATGCCGCGATTATTCCGGAGGATGCACCATTTCGAGCAAGGCTCCACACACTGTTCGCCCAAATCGAAAAGGAATTCGAGTTGCTGTATTTGGAAAATTTAAATTGTAAGTCCGCTTGTTGTATTTACAGAGTGATAAATTTCCCTACAATATTTAAATTTTTAGTGCAAGAGAAGCTCGATATTAGCAACACCAAAGATTCGACCACATCTTATGAGCGTCCACCAGTCACCGTAGGTGGAGGTTTTAATGCTGCTGTACCCGCTGCTACTGTTACTGCAGCAAGCCATGATGACGTAGATTCCATACTAGTGAGCAGCAAAGGCATCAAGTCGAAGCTGACATCAAGTAGTGGAGGCAAAGTGAAGGCCAGCCATAAGATCAAAGCACAAACGAGTCGCCTAGTGTCCAGCTTCAAAGCGCAGTCGGTGGTCAGTACAGTGGTGCGAGAGTTTTGTGGGCACAAAGATGGAGTTTGGCAAGTGGTCGCCAAAGTGGGGCAACCAATTATTGGTACTGCGTCTGCTGATCACACTGCTTGCATTTGGGGCATTGAAAATGGACGATGCTTGCTGCGATACCAAGGCCATGCCGGCTCAGTAAACTCGATAAAATTTCATCAGAACAAGGATTTGGTGCTGACTGGGAGTGGCGATGGGACGGCGCATATTTGGCAAGCAGCAGTAAATTGGGATCTGTCGAGGTGCGTATGAATTCCCTTACGTTTAATATATGCGTCAACCGGTTTGGTTTTCCAGAAAGGGTCATTCTTCTGAGGAGGAACTCGAAGACAGTGAAGAGCAAATTGAAGACCGGGATCGTGTAGACACACTTCGCACACCAATTTGTGAATTCACTGGCCCCGGTGGACACACGTCTGTTGTTGTTGCTGCAGATTGGCTACCAAATATGGATCAGATAATTACCGGCAGTTGGGATCGCAGTGCCATACTTTGGGATGTTGAGACACGAGAACCGTTACAACCGCTAACGGGTCACGACCATGAGTTGACACATGTTTCCGCTCATCCCACTCAAAGGTTGGTTGTTACCGCTTCACGTGATTCGACATTTCGTTTGTGGGACTTCAGAGACGCCATACCAGCAGTTTCGGTATTTCAGGGTCATACAGAGTAAGTATTTATAACTTCAAATGTATATACTGCAGTACGAGTTTTCCCTAGGAGTGTCACCTCAACTGTGTTTTCACGCGATGATAAGGTTGTCTCAGGCTCGGATGATCGTACTGTAAAAGTATGGGAGCTGCGAAACATGCGGTCCGCTTTGACAACTATACGCACCGACTCCTCGGTTAATCGTTTGGCCATTTCGACTGGAGGTATTATTGCAATACCACATGACAACCGGCAAATACGTTTATTCGACTTGAATGGTCAACGTGTTGCTCGTTTGCCACGAACCAGTAGGCAGGTAAATATAATTCCATCCGAAATTAGAAACTATAATAAATTAACCACCACATAATTCTTTAAAATTGTAATTTCATTTCAGGGCCATCGTCGCATGGTATCCTCTGTAGCCTGGTCTGTAGATCCGTCGCTCAATACTGACCTATTTTCATGCGGGTTTGATCGAAGCGTATTTGGCTGGTCCATATTGTTACCAAAAGAGAATTGAAAACTAAACTATTGAACTCATTAAGGCCCTAAGATCTTTTAAGTTTTGACAGATATACGAGTATATAAAATTACTTTAGTACATCACGTTGATAGTACCAACTACTTTGCTTAATGCTAAATTGAATTTGTTCCTAGAAAATTTACTTGCTCCTTCGAGGAAGAATTTAAATTTTTGTTGTTGCTGATTGTAATCAATATTAATATTAAATATATGTCTAAATATATAACACTAAATTCGTATATAAACAATGAATTGTGTAAAATCGAATAGTAATGATGCATATCGATATTGTAAGTCTAATTCTCCAAGTTTGTTGAAATACGTTTAGAACTCCAATATATATATATATATAAATAAAATGCTCCTACTAATCGAAAAGAAACTTATATTTTTAGTTGTGTCAATTTCATTTAAATTTCCCAACAGAACCGTGCACGACCGATTAAAATCTGTATATTTCTTTAGTTAGAAGTATTTTATAGTATTTCTAATAGCAGTGAAATAATTTTCATTAGGTATTTCAAAAAAGTTCTCTAGATCTATAGCGGAATATTCAAAACTGCTCTCAATCCATGGTTCGAATACTTGAAAGCTTTGAATATTTCCTACCGCTTAAATTTCATTATAAACAAACCAATGAGAATTGCAATTTCGAATACAATAATCAATATCAAGACCAGCTTGTTGTAAATAATTTCACGTCGTAATTTTCTAATTATAGTGCGAGATTTGATCAAATCGTCGTCAGCATGCTGCAACCTTCTTTGTGAACGCAACAGTGATTCTCTTTGACCACCCAGCTCAGTGAGGACCTAAAATCAAATAATCTATAAAGTTTTTATGAATTTTTCCTACTAATATACGTCACCTCTGTGCCAATTTGCTCCGTCTCGATAGCAATTTGGTTGGAGCGTTGTATACTAGCACTCGAGCGTTCCAATATGTTGTAGGTATTTGTGACCAACTCTTCCTGCAGCTGGTTTGGTGGATTTGTCTGCCAATTACTTGAAAGCGACATTCTCTAATCTAAAAACCAAATATAATGAATAGTGTATTTTAGATATTTTTTCAGCTTGGCTACACCATTCTTCTTTCCTTCATTCTTCAAAAGCTTTTAAAGAGATGGTGGAGGGAAGAGAATGTCACCACACGTTCATTAAATATAGAGATTTTTGGAAAACCCAAATTTTGTCGGATCTACGGTTCTTCTTACGCACACAATTAAACAGTTGCCCGCACGAACCGATTTTGCAACGCAGTTTGCCAAACGTAAATTTCACTCACACACATTGAGGTATCACATATCAAACGTGTTGCCACGCTTCAAGGTGCAAGCTTCAAGAAGCAGCTTCAAGAAGAATGATGTAGCCAAGTTGTTTAGAAGAAATGTGGAAAATTAGAGATCGCATTCACAAACGCCAGTACTAAAGTAATATTTAATAATATTTATCTATTTTAGTAAAACCCCTTTTACATTGTAAACACATTTGTTGTTATCAATTTCAAAATATAAGTTCGAGTTCGTTAGAGGGACAGTGGAAACGAAAGCAAGCGAGCACAGCCTTTTGCGCTTTCCTTTGTACTGTTCGCAATTTTAATACACTGCTTCACATAATTTTTCTCTTTTTAGCGTTGGTCTACTGCAAGCTATACTTCGGTGGCTGCCTGCATGTAGTCCAGCATATATTTGCGTAACATAATTTTTGTTCAATTCCGTAGCAATGACTATTAAAAAATATATAATTTAACTATTGATTGTCTTGAAGATTTATATTCTTCCGCAGTATTTCCTGATCTACAATTTTCAAACGTCACAAAAATGCAGGAGCGTTATTTGATAAAATTCTTCAGTAATGTAAAAGCGGACGGCAAGCGCAATAAGAATTATATGCGAAAAGAACGAATAAATTATTTCAGACGTATATCAAATTTACTGAGCTTGCAAGAGAGATCTATGGCTGTATATCTTGGAGAACAAGATGGAGTCCCTTATACATCTTTTTTGTCACTGCCCGGCCTTGGTCGGAACGAGATTCTTTACGCTTTACATTTCGTTTGTCAAAAGCTTGGAAACGTATGCCAAGGACCAATTTTTTACCTTCTCAAGTACATAATAAGGTCTGGGTGGTTGCGGTAAGCGACTGTTTCGCCATACAGTGGTGTATTGTTGGCATCAAAACGGCGCTAAGTGTGCTACTTGGGATCGACCCGTGTTAGGGACGATCAGGCACTGCGACTTCGTTCGCGGGTAACAGCTTCGCGACTTTGTTCGCGGGTAACAGTTAGTATATAATTAAAATAATATATAGAACAATAATTTAATCACTAAATCAGAATTTTTATTTGTATCAATTCTAACAAAATTGAACTTTGTAAATGGCCCCGAACATTTTTACTTAAATTTGTAAGACCTGGCAACCCTGCAAGTCGAAGAGTTCATCGAAAGCCAACATGGCGGGTACGTGACTTTGTTCTAGATTTTACTTTGGTTTGCATACTTCAGATCTTTTTCAAATGGACTCAATTGCAGATCTCTTCATCAAATATAATTGCACAAACTGCCAGGACGAAATTGTTGGTATTCGTGTCCATTGTGCAGAATGTGAAAACTTCGATCTCTGCTTACAGGTGAGTGAATTCAAGTTCTGGATTTTTTATTCCAATATTTTTTGCTTGGGCTTGCTTGGCCAATCACGAAGCGCCTCCATCCAAAGTCGTGAATCATCTCCCTTCCACTGGAACGTGACATAACTTAGCAGCTGACTCTTGACATTTGTTTCTAAAAATCTATTTTACAGTGTTTTGCAGCCGGTGCTGAGATAGGTGCACATCAGAACAATCATGCTTACCAATTCATGGACACTGGAACTGCCATCCTGTCCGTCTACCGCGGAAAAGGAGCCTGGACAGCTCGCGAGGAGATTCGATTGCTGGATGCCATCGAGCTGTACGGCTTCGGCAACTGGGAAGACATCAGTAAACTCATCGAGACCAAGTCACCTGAAGAAGCCAAAGAGGAATATGTGAATAAATTCATTAACGGCACCATTGGCCGTCACACCTGGGTACCTGCACAATCGCAACGCCCAATTCTAACGGATCATACGTCAGAGGATAACGGTCCACTAGGCGACTCTGCGCTGCAAAAGCTGCCACCACTCGACATAACGCCTGAGGAGGCGGCACAGCTAGGATACATGCCAAATCGCGATAGTTTTGAGGTTGAATACGATCCAACTGCAGAGCAGTTGATCTCATCGATTACCATGAGCAACGATGATACAGAATGTGATTATCTGCTTAAGTTGGCACTCGTCGATATGTATACGAGACGCCTACGTGAACGTGTGCGACGCAAACGTATCGTGCGAGACTATCAACTGGTAGCCAACTTCTTCAGAAACAAGAATTACGCTCAGCAACCGGAGTTAACCCGCGAACAAAAGGAATTCCGCGATCGCTTTCGTGTCTTCGCACAGTTTTTTACGGCAAACGAGTATGAACGACTCCTGGCTTCACTAGAGCGCGAGAAGGAGTTGCGCATACGTCTGGCGGAATTGTATCGATATCGTGCCAATGGCTTAACTAAGTTGGATGAGTGTCGTCATTTCGAACAACATGCCGCAGCTGCTGCGGCTCATGGCTATGAAACTGGCCCATATGGACACGGAAAAACTGTGAGTACAACGCAGTCTAAACTGAGCTGTTGAAATGATTGCAGTTATTTACAGTGAATTCCCTAAATCCTGGGAATTTTCCAAAATATAGATTTTTTTAACGCTCAGAATATAAGAATAACTTCTTAATTTTTAATGGCTTCCTATGAATTCTTACGGGGTATTTTAGCTTGAAGTTTTAATTACAAAACTAATGTCAGGTTTGAAGTAGACAGTTTTCTGCATAACTGGCCACTCCAATCCTGAGTTCAAATTCTGAAATTGAGCCATAGCCGCTAACTTGAAAAATCGATATATTTATCAATATATTACGTTATTTACGCTATAGATTTCTGATAATGCACGAAGGTTGGATATCATTTGTATTGATTTGTGTTAGTGGTGTGAATGATTCCATAAAATATCCTTTGAACGGAAAATCTTTGTTTTTTAATATCTACTTATGTTTTTTTCTTTTTTACTTGGATATTCAGCTTCCGTGTATTATCGGAACTCCCAACGGTGAACGTTTAAATGGATGTATAAGACAATGTTTAACGACAGGACAGCAACACACCTCTCAGCATCGGAAGTCATCCGCAGCCAGGTTGTTCCTCGCAGTCTCCTCTTCCGATCAGCATAAAGGCGTACGTGTTTCTATTCTTAAAATAAGCTTTTTCTAATCGTATTTCTCATTTGAAAATACATTAGCGAACCGTTAAGCGGAAACGAGGCAAGCTCAAGTTCCATCGTGCCAAAAAGCACGCCCCCCATCGGCGACCCGACCTCCTCCGCCGCATTATCGCTCAGCAAAAACTCCTTGGATAGCTGCCGGGGATCGTCGGCTCCTACGACGATGATGACGATGGCGGTGGAGGCGAAGACAGCGATGATAACAACACCGAAACCGAGCTACCAACAACCTCAGCAGCTGCTCTATCAGCCAACAGCAAGCACCAGCAAAAATCAGCAACAACACAACGACGTCCATATCGAAAGCGAGGTCGGCGAAAAACAACAGCTACTTCAGGAAAGCAACAATAATACTGCAACAGTACCGGTCGTAGGTTCGCAATCAGTACAGCCGCAGGAGGAGCACGAAGAGCCGGTTAGTAGTATTGTACGTGCTCAGCTGGAAGAGTTAAAACACTTGTCACAGCCACTCGGTAGCGAACTACTCTCTGCAACCGAGCGAAATCTGTGCAAATCATTCAATTTGCCACCAACAACATACCTCTCATTAAAAACCGTTATACTTAGTGGGGCACCTGTATCTCCTAATCCATCTTCACTTGAGAATACGGTGCGGAAATATTTTGTTAAAGCTGGGTGGCTAAGTCATTAAGTTGTATCATTTAATTTGCATCAAATGCGATGATATTCTGCATTCTCAAATGTTTGTCGTTGTCGCATACTTACACGCTGTAAAATTCTTACAGCTTAAACTTAATTATACTCGATTAGTGGGGATTACTGAATTAAATTTAGCACAATCCTTATAAACATTTAGATATTTGGAAGATTAGTCTATACGAAGAGCTTGTAGCTCAATTGCCTGAAAGATGAATGCAAGTCTTCCTTGATGGGTGGCCAAGCATTTGTCTGCTAAATTCAAATTAAATAAAAACATATAATTATGTGAATTGTCTACAAGGTGACCAACCTCTCGAAAGAGTCACATTCTGCTCTTCCATGCTGAAGTATTTCCAGGGAGAGTTCTTAAATTCCTTCACAAATATAGTATTCATATGCATGTAGATTGTTATATATAATTAATAATCCTTAATTTTTGATTAACGGCTTGATAGAGAATTGAAGAGATATTGTTTCGGAGAAGAAAATGAAGCCAAGAGGGAAAAAGGGTTTAGCTTTTGTATTGGACAGCTACATGTAAACAAAATTTTCGAAACTATGCTTGAACCACATTTTAGTTTTGTTCTTAAAACCTTATAAATTAAGGTCTTTGAACCTTATAAATTAAGGTTGATGAATATTTGAAAATCTTACAGACTTTGAGTACAGAGACTGTGTTTGGGGACAAGGGTTTCCTCTTAATTTTAAAAAACAATTTAAAAACTTATGAAACTTTTCAACTATAAGACTCGTTAGAAAATAAACGAAGTTTGTTTGTAAATTTATTCACACATATTTATAACTCACCGTATTTCGTAAAACTAATCAAGGTATTTTATTGAAATGCTTGTATAAACTTGTAAGAAAATCTAATTCAAACACCATAGACTTTATTCAAATTTTAGTGTAATCTCAACGAAAAAAATAAAATGAAAATATAAAAATACGAACTCAGAAGTATTTATTATTAAATAAATATTAAATTATTTATATAAAATAATTGAATTTTCTCATTTCAATTATTTTAAAAATTTATTTTACTTAAACAAGTGGAATTTTTTCCAAAAAATCAATTAATCGAAATAATAACCAAAATCCTACCTTTATTTTCAAAATTAATATTATATGGATTTTCGAAACATTAAATTATTTTTAGAGATTCGCCTTATGACGAAGATACCCACACTTTTCAGGCGATCTCTTACTTCTCTGCGCAAATCGCTTACGATTCTTCTCGGCGAGTCGTTTAGGACTATTTCCGTTGTTATATTCTCTACGTTTCGCCAAGAACCCCAATACATATATCCCTGAATGAAGTTGTTAGGTAGAAAAGATAGCGGAATTGTTAAATTGCATGGATAACAGAATGTAGAAGACAATAATTTGAGCTACTTAAAATGGCAAACACTCTACACAGTAAAATAAAATACGCATATGCTTCTGAAAATATAAATTATGTTTTTTTCTGGATCAGATATAAAAGAAAACAACATTTATAATCTTTTACGAAAGCACGAAGTACAGAATACACATACTGTGATTTCTTTAAATTCCTAACTGAAAAAAATTTAATTAATACTTTTTTCTTAAATATATGGAATAAAAAATTGACATAACTCCACAGAAATAAAGGGAAATGAAAATGTGCATCACTTATTCCTAAGAAAATAACGGTAAAGTGTATTCTTCTGTTTTCCGTTTGCCGGAACCACTCCCGCTTTAGTCTGCACAGATGATCTTTCATCTGTTGCTCCCGTGCCTGTTAAAGGTGATATCGTTTTACTTGCAACTGCCGCGGCTGCTGCCGCCAATGAGTTGCGCCAAGATGTCATTAGTTCGTTCTGCACCTCGACTGGCAACTCATTGAAAACTGCTGGATCCACACCTTCAGGACATGGAATATTCGAAAGGCTTAGTGACGCCGTTGCTGTAGTAGACGTGCTAACAAGAGGAGATGAAGCCACAGATGAATCTGAGAACTTTGGCGCGGGCTCCGTCAGCATGGGTTGTGGTTTCGTCGTTGATTCAGCAACGGAGACGTCGCTATGCTCCATAGGCGATGACTGTGGCGAGGATGACACCGAATGAGTTGTGGACAGTTGTCGTTGCATGCGTGTTCTTTTCGAGTTTTCTAAATTATCGATGCGTTGCAGGAGCGTCGTAGGTGGTTGACCTGTCCGAAATTTTGATAAAGGCGTGGGCAAAACAACTCCCGTTTGATTTGATGTCGGTGAGGCAGTTGCGCTTGATGAAGATGGTGTGTTACATGAACCAGAGGAGAAATCCTTTTCGCTGTCTCGTGAATTTAAGCGCAAATCACAAACTCTCAGTTTGCTAGGAGATGCTACATCAGTTGTTTCTGCACTGTAAATCGCCGAGTTGGCCATACAGCGACGCTTCGCTATCATCAGATGGCCAAATCTGCTCTTCTTGGGCGATGGTTCAACCTCCGTCTCGGAGAAGTCGGAGAAGTCCGAGTTTGTGGCGGCTGACTCGGCTCCATTATCCACCAACATTGGTATGGGCGAGGCCACCGTTGCCCGACGACGATAGAATTGATCGCTCGGTTGGAATGTCGTCGGCGATGAACGAAAGCCTTGGTCACTGTGGGTGGATGAAAGCGAGGACGTGGGGCTTTCGGATGTTGTGGCAAGACCTGCGCTTGTTAGGGAGGTAATCGACTGGACTTCTAAATCAGTTTTCTTAATGAGGAAATTCGCAATCGACGACGAACCGACCTTGCGCTGTTGGAACTTGGAGAAAGCCAAACCAATTAGCGTTACGTTGTAGGGTTTACTCATATCGACGACACGTTCAAAGAGACGCATTATTATTTTCAACAATTTTTCTTGTGCACCATCGGCCAGCGTGACTTTGGGGCCTCCGGTATCAGTGCAACACGTTGACTTGAAAAGTGACGGCAAAATATTAGCTTGTTTGCTTTCCCGATGGCTCGTCTTCTTTTGGTTATCAAATTTACGCAGGATCACCTTCAGTGCAATTGGAATGCGACCGTCATCTGCAACCTGGAAAGAAATTGTGAAAACCTATAAGAAATTTTTACACAAATTTAAAAAAATCTTTTTTAGATTTTCTTATTATTATTACAATATTTCTATACAGAAAAAATACACATATCCCAAATACTTGCCTGTTCCATTAAACGCATTAGCAACAGCCGAAACCGGTCCTCTACTTCGGTGCGCACCGAAATTGGTCGGCACGAATCTTCCAACCCGATAGTTTTAGGTTTTCCAGTAGGTCTCACCGAACTTGTATCGCGTCCAAAAGCGAGATCCATCAACTTCGTAGCCGTTTCGAATCCAAACTTTTTGCGTAAGACGTCCAAGTCGCACTGCTGAAGCTCCTCAACATTAGATATGCCGCTTTCCAAAAGAAGTGATTCCGTCTTCTGCCCGATACCCGTTATTTTGTGCAGATACTTTAGCTCACGCATAAATTGTTCCGCATGTGTGGACACCAAGACTGTCTGTTGATTTGGCTTGTTCTGCGCGCCAACCAATTTGGCCAGCAATTTGTTGTAAGACACACCTGCGCAACAAGTGATGCCGAGTTTGGCTTTTAGCTCAGTGCAGATTTCCTTGGCGATGTGTGTGCCAAATGCAAGGCGGTGTGCGCATCCGCAGATGCAAGCATTCAAGGTGGTTCCGTCGGCTGGATATATGTGACCTATCACTAGGGGAACGTTTAGGTCGTTATTTGAGTCGCGGTTGAAATTCTGTTCACGCTCTTGCACCAATGAACTGACGTCCATGTAGTTCTCATCCAAGCCTAATTTCTCAACGATGGGAGTGTAGTTCAGCAGAATCTCGAAAATTCTTTGTGACATCTGACGGTAAGGCGTCAAATCCTCGCCATTCACCAGTACCAGGCTGGGACACCTTTTTTTGGCTTCTGTCACTAACATAAGCTTCGTTACACCTTGTTCCCGGGCGATGTAGTTGCAAGTAACGACGAAGTTTTTCTGCTGCACGCCAAGTGGCTTCGATCGTAGAGCAGGATGACGAAGTTCTTCGACTTGTGCGTAAAAGTAGTCCATGTCCAGGTGAATTATGGTGCGCAGGTGAGGTTCACTTTTGCTCCGGCCACTAGCAAAGTCCATACTGATTACTGAGAAGAAGGAAGACAAGCATAAAAATCTAGAGCGGGGTGCATTATCTACAAGGTAAGAATGCACAGTCCTTCACAATTTGGATTAAGTACAGATTCAGCTGCCATCATAAAATGCGTCCTATAAAACAGTGGTGAACGGAATTTCCCCGGTGATTAATCAGCAGACGAAAAGATACAAAAGAAACTACGCGATGGTCAGGAGTACCGTAATGAATTGGACATCCTCAAAAATGCCTACAATGTGGCAGAAATGCATGGAGGCCAAGCACAACCTCTCCGCTATTGATTTTACCTGTATAAATTAAACAATTATCAAAAGTTACCTTTAATTAACGATTTCCTAATATCTCAACAAATTTACGCACAAGTCGCAAAAAGGACCAAACGATGATAAACGAGGACGAAACAACATAAAGTTAGCAACTTTGCCAACTATTCCAATTATATGGGAAAATTACCCTTAAACGAGGTTTTTAAAGAGTTGGAAAATATGGCCATTTCCGAGGGATTTAGAATGCCTCTTGAATTTCGGCCTTATTTCTAAATAGTTATTAAATAATTTATTTAGAGATGATAATAAACCACGACATAGGGCCTATGAGTTATTAGATGTATAAGATGTACCTCAAAACTTTTTATTATATTAGTGAATTGTGTAAAGTTTAACATCTTTGTAATCAGATGACATTATAATACTAAGCTTTTTTCCAGATTTTTTAAACCGGTAATTCAGTCATTGTAAAATGTCAATAATCTCATATATTGCATGTAAGATTATGTGCAATTTTGTTAATTGCAAACAGTAATTGCAGTTCCGTTCACCACTGTTTTATAATAATTGCATACAGTTGAATCAATCCTTTTTTAAAATAATAGAGCAAAATTTGACGATAATGCACCTTTTTCCATGTTCACATTATTATATAGCATAGTGTTAACATGTTTACATTATTATATAGCATTACCATTTTCAGATTATTATATAGCATAGTGGTAAAGAGTATGGGAATGTATAATACGTTCATAAATAGCAAATACTAAAGGCATGATTAAGTAAACCGAAAGTTTCTAAAATATTATAGTAACGGAACGGGAGATATATTGGAAATATAATTTTATATGGTCTTACGTTTTTTGACAGTCGATGCTACCCGGTTTGGAATATTTGAAAATATATTGAAAATCATAAAAAATAATTGGCTACCGTCTGCTTTTATGACTTAGTTATAAGCCGTGTATAGGATGAATGCTACTAGTTCGTCATGCCTTAAACAAAATTGGAAGCACTAAACACATTAGTGTTAGGTTATCTTTATCTAATTTTCTTACGGACAAAGCATAATCACAAAACATAAATTCTGTCATTAGAGTCAATTCCTGTGTTGAAATGTAAACAAAAAAATTGCAAAAGAAGAAGAAGAGCACTTTGTGTGTTTCAAATTAGAAATGGATCCAGCCCGAAGAAATTGGTCTTTTTATCTACGGAAAATTGTTCTCAGGTAAAGGATTTTCTCTCGTTTCCCAGTTGATATCGTAAAAGTCGTAATTTTGACAGTAGATTTTGTGTTTAGTGCATTAAATGTGTTTAAGGAATCTTTCTGTTCTGTCTGTATTCACCATAAAGTCGTATGTTCGAATTTTCGATGCTTGCGTTGTCAAATAGAAATTGAAACTGTACAGATTTTTAACGGCGAAATTCCTGAGGCAGCTTTCGTTGTCAATACAATTCTATAATATATTTTAAAACTAATGAGGAATACGTTTCTTTCATACTTGGAATAAATTTAAAGACAAATTATTTAATGGAATCCAAACTGCCTAAGCCTTCGGGTCTAAGAAAGCCCCTTACTATCGCCAAGTCCGTTCTGCCTACCGATCGCATACGGTCTGCAGTCGCGTCATTTGGGCAATTGCAGAGGATTGGGGAAAACGTACCTTTGAATATCATGCCTCCTGTACTGGTCAACGACATACGAAGAAGAGGTGAGTGTTCACTAAGCTCGAAGTGAATTCCTATAACTTTTCAACCAGACCGCGCAGGATCTCCAGATGTGGTTAGAGCGGTTGATCCAAAACGAGCCAAATTGAGACGCAGTCGCTCTGCCTGCGACATACGTGATATGCGACCATTAAAACGTGTTGAGTCAACACTACGTGTTGAGTCAACATTAGCTCCGATTCCTGCGAAAATGTCGAAGCTAATGCCGCCTGCTTCTGCAGCGAACACTACGGCTACCAACGGTGGCACCAGTGCTGGTTCTAAGCCAGCACGGATTGGAACAAGCTGTACAGTAAGTACTGCGACGGTAAAGCGTAATACAAGCACCATGCGAACCACGGCAGCAAGTCGCATGCAAACAACTTCGGCGAGTTCTAAGAAACTAACGACAGCAGCTGCCTCGTCTACTTCGACGACGGGAGCTGGAAAACCAATTAAAAGAATACCGCCGTACGATTTCAAAGCGCGTTATAACGATTTATTAGAGAAACATAAAGTGTTGAAGGAAAAATTCGAAGATAATCGCGAACAAATGGAGTCTCTCGAAAGCATGCCGGAGCAACTGGAGAAGTCACAGGCACAGTTGCTGATGACGACTGAGGAGCTAAAAAATACGCAAAAAGAAGTCGTGTCTTTGCAGCGTCAATTAAAGACCCAATCTATAAAGATAGACTCCATTACTAATTGCTTACAGAAGACATCTGAAGAGCTGGAAGCTTTGAAGGAGAAATATAAGGTAATTCGATGTTTATATAAAACTTGAAAAAAATTAAAATACTTTGAACAGGTATATAAAACAATATTAAAAAAAATTGTATTTAAAAAGAATATCTAAAGAAAGTAATTATTTGTTATTGTCATATTTTAGAAAGTTAAAAACGAACATTCAGCCCTATCGACTGAGGTCATCGATTTGCGCGAACGTTCTAAAACTCTAGGCGATGAAAATTTCCAACTGCATGAGGAACTTCTAACATGCCGAGAAGAGGTGTTCCGTTGCAATATGGAGCGTAAAGAACTACACAATGCTGTAATGGATCTTCGTGGTAATATACGGGTATTTTGCCGAGTTCGTCCACCATTAGAGTGTGAGCAGGACAAGATGCTCTGCGGCTGGAACTACTTAGACGAAACCACACTAGAAATACAGAATCAGGAGCTGCTATTATCCGGCGCAAAGAACAAATCCTCTTCACATGTGTTCAGCTTTGATCAAGTCTTTCATCCGCGAAATACTCAGGAAGACATTTTCGAAATGGTATCGCCTCTCATTCAGTCAGCACTGGATGGCTATAATATTTGCATATTCGCATACGGTCAAACCGGCAGTGGCAAAACATATACGATGGACGGCACCCCCGAAGCGCTGGGTGTCATTCCTCGAACTGTAGATTTACTCTTCGATTCGGTGCAAAATTACAAACGCTTCGGCTGGGAGTACGAGATCAACGTCTGCTTCCTCGAAATATATAATGAGGTTTTGTACGACTTGCTCAGCAACGAAGCGAAAGACATGGAAATCCGTATGGCCAAGAACAATAAGAATGACATTTACGTGTCGAATATCACACGAGAAACAGTTTCAAGTGCCGCCCGTCTGCGTCACCTAATGCATATTGCAAAGATGAATCGTGCCACGGCAGCAACAGTAGGCAACGAGCGCTCATCTCGCTCGCATGCAGTGACCAAAATCGAGGTGGTGGGCACTCACACTGAGAAAAATGAAGTTTCCATAGGAACAATCAATCTGGTGGACTTGGCAGGATCAGAGTCACCGAAAACAAGTATTCGCATGAACGAAACAAAGAATATAAATCGCTCACTGTCCGAACTGACAAATGTGATACTGGCGCTATTGCAAAAACAAGACCACATTCCGTACAGGAACTCCAAGCTTACACACCTTCTAATGCCCTCATTGGGCGGTAATTCCAAAACGCTTATGTTTATCAATGTTGCTCCACTACAGGAATGCTTTGTGGAGTCAGTTAAATCGTTGCGATTCGCTGCCAGCGTCAACTCTTGTAAGATGTCCAAAGTAAGGCGAAATAAGTTCTTGAACACGTCCTCAAGTAACAATTCCTTGGATAAGTAGTCGGTTTTATATTGTCAGTTTATATATAACACAATTTTAAGTATACTAAAATTTCGACGGAAACTTAGAGGAATTTGTACAAATTCTTCTAAACTCATGCTCGAATATTTTAGTTCGTATTGTATTACACGCTAATTAATATCTAAAATTAGTTTAAATACATTTTCATGTGTAAAACTAAGTACAATTTCGGCCGAACCTTAGATGAATTTGTATGAATCATTCTAAACTCATGTTTGAACATTTTAAATCGCCTTGCATTTCATGCTAATCACCTCCGAAAATAAATTAGTTTTTTATAGATTTTAGTGTCTTTCTTTAATAAAATCATGGCCTTTATTTGACTTTAGGGAATGCCTATGACAGTTTTTTCGATATTAGACTTTATATGTAAGCTATTTTATCAGCTAATTGGCGAATAAAATACATTACAGCTT
Organism: Sicus ferrugineus; assembly: GCA_922984085.1. Taxonomy (NCBI): domain Eukaryota; kingdom Metazoa; phylum Arthropoda; class Insecta; order Diptera; family Conopidae; genus Sicus; species Sicus ferrugineus. Next base: position 2,727,132 of record OV277352.1, read on the forward strand.
TTACGGTTATAAATTCAACTACTTTCTTATCAACGACTCCACAACACTTTTTGGTATTTTTGAAATTACTTCTTCATGCGGGACCTTTGCACTCGTTGCCAGAACACCTCTTCTGTTGGGGTGCTCAACATCCGCATGGTAGGAGTAGTGTGTCCCAACTATGTCGGTGAGGACGCCACCCTGAGCTTCTAAGACCGCCTCAGGAGCGCAAGTGTCCCACTTTTTACATCCTGCACTCGCAAAGACGTAAGCATGCGCCTTCCCCTCTAGAAGTTGCAGTACTTTGTACCCAGCTCCACCGACTTTAATGACCTCTGTTGGCGAAAGAGCGTCCAGAGCAGCCTGAACGATGGCATTGGAATGTGATCTTGTAGTAGTAACAATAAATTTTCCCTCAGGTGGACTGCAAGGCTCAAAGCCACCTGTACCCAAACCTTTTAAACCCCAAATTGTGCGCCCAAGTTCACCGCTTGGGTTTTTGTAATACGGTTGATGGATGACACCACCAACAGCGGAATCCTTGACCGCTATACCGATCAACACAGTAACGTGATCCAAGAATCCTATATTAACTGAATATTGTTTTTCATTAAGCTTTAAGGGAATACTTTTATTACCTTGAGTATACTCCGATGTGCCATCTAGTGGATCAACCCAGATGATGAAGTCTTCTTCCTTAATATGCTGAAGGTCAGCTGGGCAGGAGAGCTTAAGAAAGTCGGAGTCTCCTTGCGATATCAGCCAGTCTGCAGTAACGTTTAAGTCAGAGCCACCTTCCTCGCCGATTATCTTTACAGCAGGGAACTGTTGCGTCAAGGAAGCGATGATACAACGCTGTGCCGAGCGATCAGCTTCTGTCTGCATATCATCCTTGCCCTGTTGAGGGGTTTAAACAGCTGATCACAGAAGTTGTGGCTTGTCCACCTTGACAAACCTTCTCGACGATGTTCAGGTTGCCTTGCTGCATGATATCGCGTATGATACCACCAGCACGCTTTGCAGTGTTTATGGATATCGCCATTATCCTCATAACAAAAGGAGTCGTCATTTTTGCCAAAACTGTCGCTTGCCAAAGGTCTAAGAAAAAAATATCTTACCAATGACGAGCAGGTCCGTATTTAAGTCGATTATTGAATAAATCCAATTGGTAATAAAAGCCACTCTGTAATAGCGATTACCAAAGACCAGAGTTTGCTCAGATAACCAGAGATAAGACTTAGCTTCAGTTTAGAACACCTATGCTGCCATGTAGGAATTCTAAACTTTTTGCCCAATAGGAAAAATACATTCTATACCCCAGCAGAAAATTTGTTCACTCCTTATTTCTTTAATAAATATTAGCAAAAATATTAATAATTATTGAGTTCTCCTTCATTTAAACTGGAATTCATCTATGAAATGTAACCAAGCCTGAATTTTTCATTCAAAAATGAAATAAAAACAAAATTCAGATTTCGCCCTTTCTTTTATAGTCAAAATTATCGATAGAAACGTACAGTAGGAGATGGCTGAATGTTTCGCCTCATATACCGTAGCATAAAGTATTTTTTATATTTGTGTTTTATATGTATATAATTTCACCATGGGATCGATCTAATAATTGGTATACATGGTAAATCATACAAGGTGGGCCCAGGTGTCTTCCAGACAGGGGTCCTTAATATAAAAATTATATGCTTACAGAGCCAGACAAAATTGAAAAACCCACAATGTCATCATTGTGCACATCCACGCATGAATTCTTAGATTTACTTAGTTAAAAATTTACTTATGTTTTTTGTTATGGCAATACTATTTTCGAAGCCAACCTTTGGACTTGTGTTCTGTGCCCCGATTTCATCCTTTATCATCGAAAATCAGCGGATATGTGAGATTCCAATAATTGCATTTAAAAATTTCAGGAATTTCATTAAATCAATTGAATTTAGATTATCGAGATGGCACGTGTTCTGGTTGGAGTCAAACGTGTAATCGATTATGCTGTCAAGGTAAGCTAGCCACAGAAAGCGAATTCCCAGCATCATCACATCTCTGCTTAGAATTTTTATCAATTGTCGCCTTTGCATAATGAAAGTGATGATGTGGTGTGCTTTGTTAACTTTTAGGTCCGGGTTAATCCTGACAAGACCGGCGTGGTTACACAGGGCGTGAAACACTCGATGAACCCATTCGACGAGATCGCTGTCGAAGAAGCCATTAAGATGAAGGAAGGCAAATTTGCATCTGAGGTTATTGCCGTGTCTGTCGGACCCATTCAGTCGCAAGAGATCATTCGTACCGCACTTGCAATGGGTGCCGACCGTGGCATAAACGTCGAAGTCACAGGCAAAGACTACGATTTGCTGCAGCCGATACATGTTTCTAAGATTTTGGCAAAGCTAGCGCTGCAGGAAAAGGCTGACATAATTATTCTCGGTAAGCAGGCTATCGACGACGATAGTAACCAGACTGCCCAGATGACAGCTGCCATCTTAGACTGGCCTCAAGGCACCTTCTGCTCGGATATTAAAATAAAGCCTGATGGTTTGACGATTGTGCGCGAAGTGGACGGTGGTCTGGAAACCATAAAAACTAAATTGCCTGCAGTTTTAAGCGCTGATTTACGTTTGAATTTGCCTCGTTACGCTACTCTGCCCAACATCATGAAGGCGAGGAAGAAGGCGATGCAAGTAATAACACCGCAGGACTTAGGTGTTGATATTACGCCTAGAATTGAAATAATTTCGATAGAAGAACCGCCGGTGCGTCAAGCTGGTGCTATTGTACCCAATGTAGATGCCCTGATTGGAAAGCTGAAGGAAGCAGGACGAATTGCGTAAATTAAATCAATGTCTGGAATCTTTACTTCACCATTTTTTGCCTTTAGGAAATTTACCTTAAGTGAATTTACATATATATTTTGTTAATGCGATATTATTGAAACTGAAACTTTAACCAAGGAAATATTTTCCAATAATCTGTTTAAGATAAAAAGTGTTCTATACGTTTAAGAAAAAATAAAGCTTTGCAAACCAGAAACCGATAATTGTTTTTCGCCGTTTCAGAAAAAAGAGAAAGGAATTTAAAACTGGAATTTAAATCCGCAAGTCTGTTTTTATGCTTCCAGTAGATTTTAACACAAATAAAAGAAGACAACAAGTTGTTTTTTTTTGTTTTATTATTTGAATAATTATACATTATCTTCCCTTCGTAATTGTTTTATGTGTCAGTTGTGATTTTATTTTAGTTTGCTTTTAAAACTTTCATTTGCAACTAAATCATTTCAATGTATGTAAAATCTGTTGGAATTCTGCAGAGATATATTTTGTTACTTTAACTTATTTATGGTTGCGCTGTTGCTGTGTTCACTAAAACTGCTCTGCAAGATGATGTTTTTTCCGCAGAAGCGTTTGTTTCAGAGACGATTTTCTATCAGTGAGTTGCTAGTTAGGTAGTTTTCTATGACTGAGTTCTTTATTCTTCCTTTAGTATTGTGCCTTTTGGTTAAAAATCTATTATATTGATCAACGAACTTCTTTACTCTTTGAATAACATTTTATAATAACGATACTTTTGTGGTTTTATTTAGCTTTTCTAAAATTTGTGGTTGTTTAGCTGTTCTTTCTATTTTTACTTCTTACTGCGCTGACGACTTACTATTACAGAATGTGATTGAATTATTAATCGTTTCACTGAGTTTTTTAATAGTTCTTAATTTGTTTTTCAATTAATTTTATGGTGTGTTAATTTATTGTTTAGTAATTATTAATTTCCTATAGTGAAAAATTCTCTATAACTTAACACGGAAAATTACTATATATAATATGTATGACGCATACGTACATATGTATGTTCATATACATAAGTCAGAATGAACATGTACTTCATAGTAACGTATGGCAGAATATATACATATATATTTCGTAGATATACAAGTACGTCTATAATTTGTATTTAAATATATGCATATTTAGTATATATTTCAGTGAATACATGTTATATATATGAGAAGTATATGGATCCTTTCTTATAAATAATAATATATGTAATCACATTAACGTAATAATTGATTCTCTACTGCTTGTTGCAACTTCGAAGAACAAAATCTGTGCCTTGTGTATCATTATTATGTTATAATGCCAACAGTTAGAAATCTACTTATATCCGAAATTAATAAATAATGCTGCAACGATTATGATAGACATTTAGAAGAAGAGACATTTTTTGAACCACGCCTTGATACACGACAAAGTTAGAGTAACCAATCTTACTTTTTATAGTTTTATCTTTTAATAATCGGCTCTTGTTTTTTCGCATTTCGCTGCAATGAGATTCTTCTTCATTCTGTTTAATAGAATACTTTTTTGCCCTTGCTACAAACTCTTTGTTTGGAAAAACTTTAAAATCATTGAATGAAAATGAATCGAGTGTTCTCTCAAATTAGATTTTAAACCTACGTAATGAAAATATTTTTAACAATTAAGAAAGCGATTAAGAAGAAAATAACAGTGACTAATTTCTGTCAATTTTTATTAAAGAATGCGTAACGTGTAATTCCAAATATATTACTAAATTTGTTTCATTATGGTTTTGTATAACTTTTCAGTTTACCGAAATTTTTACATTTCAAATGCAATAATAATAGTTGTTTGTTTGTTTTTAATGCAATTTTCACTTATATGTATGTATATATATTTTAGTATATAAATACTAATAATAACAAATTCCGTGTTTTCTTTTCCATGTTGTTTAAATAAATTTTACGGTCTTTTCTTTCTAAAAAGTTCTTTACTTTCAATACATTTTAATATATATGAATATATTAATTTTTTGCAGTGTCTTAATTTTGCATGTTGAACAATTGGAGCTTGGAATGATTAAAAGTTCGTGTGACTTTTTTGTTTCAAAGTATAGAAATTTCTTATATCTTTTTCAAATTCAAGCAAACTGTAAAATGCTTATTTATTTAGAAAAAAGAAAATAATATTTAATTAAAGCAGAAAAATGTATTTGTAACTAAATGTAAATTAATTTAATTTTAAAAAAAATTAATTTCTTTAGATTTAATTCTATTATAAATTGTTTATTTTTAAAAAACTGCATTTTCAAGAACTCAGTATAAAAATGTACTGGAAAACTGTTGTTGCTGCTTGACGTTATTTAACAGAAAGCATTACTGCTCTCTGAAGTTATTCAACACTGGATCAGATTTATTGTTATAACAGAGCTTCGAATTTACCAGCTGTATTTACTGTACGATTTCGTATTCGAAAAACTGTTTGATGAGTGTTTACAAAGAAATCGTTTTGACGATTTCCGGAACTTTCTCAGTAAGAAATCTTTCCTTTTAAAAGATTTGGTTTTACATGAATCTTCAATTGTTTTAATATAACTCTAAATATTAACTTATTTTAGTATAAAGTCATCTTTCAAATGATTATTTATTTAAGCTTTTTATGTTTTAAAATATTTTCTTATTACAGGAAGTTTATTCCAACTAAAAAAGTTCAAAGAAATCCTCATGTCTCTGATAACATAGCACACTGCGTTTTAAGCTTTTTAAAGTTCTAATTAGAAAACATAAAATATTAAAATCATATAATTACAAATATTTGTTTATTTTACAAAACCATTTCATGGATAAAACATCAATCAGTTTTTTATGCCAGTATTTCCATTTTAGAAGTATAGTAAATTTAAAATAGTAGTGTCATTAGAGAGAGAGGGAGTTTGTTAGATAGAGAGAGAAGATAGAGAGAGAGAGAGAGATGCGGAGCCAGTTGATGAAGACGAAGGAAGAAGCAGAAAAAAGTTCATTGGTGAAAAATTAAGAGAACTTAAAAGAAACTACGATATAAGCTCTTAATTACTTTAAATCATCCGTATCTTCGATCAGATCGGCGTATTCCTCCCAATCGTTGTTGGTCGAGCGGGTGCGAAGATTCGATATCGCCGGCAAGTCATCATCGTCATTCCCTTCGTGGTTTGCTGCTCCGGAGTCAAGGTGTCTGCCGCCACCATCCTCGCCCACCACCTCGTAATCCTTCAGCTCAGCTTCCAAATCCTTTTCCCATTGTTCCTCTGAAGTGAAGTTGAAAAAGGTCGTGTTGTAGTTTTAAATTATGTTGCACGATTTTAAGATTTAATCAAACCGCTGCTTCGAATTCATTTCAGTTCAAATTTGTTTACTTATGCTCTGTTAATGAAATCCTGTTACTTTACATTTAGCTGAAGTAACGTAACACTCACATTTGCATACAAATACTTAAATATTAGGAGCGAACTTTTTTGTATTTTAATGCAATAACTATGCTAGTAAATATGAAGTTGCCTTATATATATATATATAGTTAATTTGATTCTAGTTTTCACATAATAAATAATTTTTTATGAGAAAACGAAATGTTTTTGAAAAACAAAATATTACGAGAAAATTAAAAGATATTATGAATTACGTATGAGAATTAATGGGAAGCCTGTATGATGTAAAAACAACGTTTGCTGTTATGTAGCTGTGTATGTACAAGTGCTGAAAAAAATTTGTGATAAGAACTGAATTCGTGCGTAAATAATTTAAGATAAATTAACTACCGTCAAATGGAAAGAACTCGCTAAAGAAGTACTTTTGTTTATTAATTAGTTTTCAGTAAATTTATTTATATAGTAATTTCTTATAAACTAATTTTAAAAATTAGTAACTTCCACTATTACATCATAAAATCAGAGATAAAATAGACTAACGTTATTAGCACCACTAATGTTCTTAACGTAATGTTATTAACATCAGTGATGTTAACATAATCATATTACGATATTGATAAAAGAAAAAATATTACCGCCATCAACTGCTAATAAACATGAGTAAAATTATTAAATAAATATATTTATACCTTTAGAGTATATAAGTAAAGTAAATCGTAATGTGTAATGATTTGTGTGACGCTGGTGTGAAGGAAAGTTTCAAAAATGTTCAAAAGTTTACCGAGAGATTTTTTCAAGCTCAGCGATCAATGAATTCTCCAATTCATGCAATTAGAATATTAATAATATATTTACAGAAATGCAATGGTTTCGAATAGTTAAAGTTTTTGGGATTAAGTCTTCCGAAACCATTAAATAAAGTTAAATATTGATATAGTAAATTTCATTGAAAATTACCTTTTAACTCATAATTATTTGATTTAATTTTCGTTTGCATATAACGTACACAAACTTCGACAAATATTAAGTTTTGGAATGCGTATAACAGCGAGATATTCTGTAGAATGAAAGTATCAAAATAAAAGTTATTTTCAAATTACTTGAATGACATCCTGTAAAACTAAATTTTTATTTACAATTCCTAAAATCAATAATCGGCTACTCTGAATGTTTAAAACTTTCCTTACTTCACTTCGCAACAATTATTGAATTACTAATATTAAAATTAATTAATCAAAGTTCTTCATAAGTATTTATATAATATATACTGGAAAATGGCAGTTTATTCGTACAAAATATCTTCAAAAAATGGAGGCAGCTTGAATTCTACTAGAAGCATTTTCAAAATGATAATCAATCATATTATATGCAAATAAACTGGCTCAGAAACTGTTTACAAATCTACAGAAAAGTTTTTTCGAAAATAAGATTGAGGTGATTCCGAAAATAAGATATGGAATGATAGAAGTGAGGATGGAGGAAAAGGATAGTAAAATGAAAGATTAGGAAATTTCGAATGTATTTTGTGTGGTGAGTTTAGACAGCATAGAGTAAAAGAAAAAGAAAGGAATGAATTTATGTCTGGAATATTAGGATCTGCCATTGATCTAATTTTTTCCCCGTAGGAGTCGCATGAAGACATGTCGGTGGAAGAATATCGCTTGAATGGGGGATTTTGAACTTAAGATTTGCGTGTTTTTCCAAAATGCTTTGAATTGTCTCAAATTATAGCAGAAAATATAACAGAAAATATGACAAATACAAGGAGTGAACATAATAATTATTGTATGTAATTCTCACAAAGAAAAACATTTCCCCCCCGAAATTGTCGCAGAATACTTCTAAGTACACCAACCACAACCCCTAAATTCCCTAGAATGTCTCACGTTTATGTCATTTAACAGAAATTGGACAGAACGGAAAATTGAAGGTATTTTATCTAAACTTTAATAAATTAATTTCGCTAATGTCACAACAAAGCACAACAACAAAGCATTAACTACTAAAAACTCTACACGTAGGGAAACATTGGACTGAAACAGAAAATGTTCAATTGACCAGTTGAATGATTGGATGAACGAATGAATGAAGCTGGAAGCATCGATAATAATTCTTCTTTTAAATCTAATGATTTGGCATGGATTTTAATGCGTTTTTTAATATTGTGCTAGGTTTCGATAGACTTTTTGTTTACTTCTTTTAGTCTACTAGATACACACACTCACATAGAAAATAAAACGAAATAAAACAACAAATTCCAACAAACACTTAAAGGAATTTCAATGTTTTAATTAACTTGTAGCTATTGTTTAAAAAGAACAACAACTATAAACATTTATTGGTATAATCTTTATAAAGTAAGTAAATGAAATCTAAACATTAAAATTTTCGAGTATATAATTAATTTTTGGGAATTTTTGTAAGATCTAATAATGCTTTTTTTAAAACTTACCACACAAAATGTTTTCTATGTCATATTTGTTTCTGTATTTTTGAATATATATATATAATTTTAATTTCTTTATATATGTTTTCTCATTTTTAATTGGTTTTTGTAATTTGTTTATTCTTTTATTTAACGTAAATCCATTCAATCTTCTGCAAGATGAATTGAGAAATAAAAAAGTATAATTTAGAATTTTCAATTGAATTTATCTTTTAAAAATATAAAAATAAATCTGTGGATAATTTTTTTTTGGACGTAGATAGAGGAAATGTTGTAAAAAATTTATTAAAACTTTACCACTGGGAAATGTGAAGAAAACACAAAATAAAGTGCAGAAACAACAAAAGCAGAATACGTTGAAAATGTGTAAAGAAGTTTGCTAAAGTTAAAAGAAAGACCTTTCCTTTACTTGTGAGGAAATAACATATTAAAATAAGGTGTAGAATGGCAATGTCAAAATACAAAGTGCAGTAATAATAAAAAATAAGGAAATCTTTAGATTTCATTTCACTGATAAGATTTTGTATAATCCAAAATAACACTTTTTCTGGCATTTTCTAATGAAATAAAAAATTCTTCATACATTTCTACAAATATGTGTTTTTCTGTTTACTTTTTGCTGTGGTTTCTGTTGTCTGTTGGTTTAACTGGCGTATTTAATTTCAGTTAGAGTTGCGTTTTGATGTTATAGATTTGATTTTATTAGTGTTGCTTCTTTTATTATGAATGTTATGAATGTTTCTAAATGCTTTAACGCTTTTTGTTAGAAATTTTCTTTGTCCTGTATAAATATATTTTATCTGTTTTAAAGATTTACTTTCATAGTTGTATCATAGGAATTAAATTGTTTCTTTATTTTTTTTAAAAATTAATTTAAAAGATAATTGATTTAAGTAAATATTTTAATAATTTAACTTTTTCATTATATGTTTTTAGTATGACGTAACGCAGTAATTTGTTTTCTGTAAAGTTGCGTTCTCCTCCCAGCCTCTTAATTCATTCTGCTAATTGATTAGTAATTAAATGTTGCTGTTGCCGAGAGCGTTAGAAGTAGAAGTTAGAAAAGAGAAGAGAAATACAATTTGTACCCTTTTATCAAGTTACCAGGAAACAAGCGATGATTTCTTCGTTGCAATGAAAATGTATTGAAGTAAAAATATACTGAAAGTAAAACTGAACGTAATACGGAAATAAAACTAATAAAGTTTAAACTTTTTCTGTTACATATAATTAATTTAAAAATTTTTGTTAGATAGAAAAATAGAGATAAAGATTTGTAACCGAGCAGAGCAAAGCCAACAGTTTTGCATGCATTGAAGAAGATTTAAATGACACAGAGTTTCCAAGTTGTTCCAAATTAAAATCTTAAAGGCCACATTTTCAAATCACTCGTCTCGAAATACTTTTTTTGTACAGAAAATGAAAAATTTTGATGTTTACACTAGATTATGATATATATAATTATATAATAGGGTTTTAATATTTAAGAAATATTCAACTTTTAAATAATGTTTTTATTAAAATTGGAGAAAAAAGTTGTAGCTTTACAACTTTATTTTTAAAATATAAACAAAAGGAAGAAATCAACAGATAACTCAACTCTGTGCATTTATGAAATTTTGTGTTCAATATATGAAAAATATGAGCTGCCACTGTAAGATCTTGTGTGCTTCCAGATTTCTTTCAAGGCAACTCCTGCTAATAATTTTTGCTGAAATTGCAGAAAAGGCTGCAAGGTACTCGTACAATTGATGGAATGGAGGAGAGCTTGCGGTCGATGTGTGCAAATTAAGTTTTAAGAAGAGCGAAATGGAGCTTACATATGTATGAATGATAAGAAAGTACTTCATTAAGTCGCATTATGCATTTCATTTAAGCATAAATTTATGCTTATTTATGTTTATGTACGTTATTAGATTATTACTAAACATATATTTCTTATACGAAGGAAATGTATAAATATTTTAGGTATTAAGGTCTGATATTTTGCATTTCTGAGATAAGGAGATAAGATCGTTCTATTGGCAACACTGACACAGAAGTGTACGTAAGGCTTGGACAGTGAAAAATGAACTACATATGAAGTGAATGGAGGCCGAAGTTTAAAAAATGATTCGAAGAATCAAAAATTTGTTAGCTTGCAGAACATAAAAATTAAAACTACATAAACTAAGCTAAAATAATTATAAAAATAAAATTTATTCAAACTTAAAGTCAACGTAGAAACACTTAAAAACAACTTAAAAATTCTTACCGTTATCTTGCTTGCTGGGCTGCTCTTGCTGTAACATGCTGTCGATACCGAGTCGACGCATGCCGTCCTTGATCTCAACCAAGTCAGTCTCATTCGAGGTTTGAAAAGAGTCCGAAACAAATTCGGAATCGTTTAATTCATGCGTTTTATGAGCGCCCCGCACATGGTAATCAGCGGTTTTCTCCGATTTCGTGGTGTGGATTTTCGTGGTTTGGCTCGTTTTTGTATTCAATTCAAACTTATTTGATTTTAGCTCTTATGGTGTTAAATGACGTTGTTTTCAAAATTATTGTTGTTTTCGATTTTGATCGTTTTGTTTGTTACAACCCATTAGAGCCCATTTTATAAATATTTTTTATTCGTATTGGTGTAGAAACGTGTATTTTGTTGTATTTTTGAGTTACAAATAAAAACCAAGAAAACAAAAAGTTAAAAAATAAATAAATAAAGTGACTAGAACATGGAAATAACATAAAAACCGTAAGTCAATTGAGAAACAGGGTGCTGCTACGCAGGCAAGCAAGTTATAAAATTAACTAAATCCTTAAAGAAAATGTAGAGAAAATGCATCTTAAATAGTGGCGTTTCCAGGTGGGCGGAGAAATTCTAGGATTCAAACTCTCTCTAAAATTTCGATATTAACGTATCTCACTTTACTGAGTTGAAGAAATTCTTAACCAATTTGAGGCAGAAGCCCGCTGAAAATAGTTTCCGGCTACGCCACTGATCCTAATTGAAATTAAATGAATACTTTGCGCTTCGGAGAAAAAAGCGTGATTTGAGGACCAAGTAGAATAAAGAACGTGGAATGTTTACTATTGTAGCTGTACGCGCTGAAATGTGAACGAACATCGAAAGCTAGTTGAGATGTTTGAATTTTCACTAAGTTTATAAAAAAGTTTAATTTATAACAATTAACGAAATGTTGATTTGATTCATTGAAATGAATGTTTCAAAATGTTTTTGAGGTTTCAATGTTTCTTTTGGGTTAATTTTACTTAGCAGTGAGTTGAAATGTGTTTATAATTTTCGAAAGTTATTGGAGTCTTATGTAAATATTAAGAAATTTTGTAATTTTGTTAAAGTTGAAAGTGACAATTAGAAAATATCGTCTTAAGTTGATAAAGTTATTTATAAACTCTAACTACGTAAGGTTGAAATTCGGTAGCAAATTAAATATTATATTATTAAATAAAGTCTGCATAGAATAACAAATAATCCAAAACCGTCAAAGCTAACTACATTTTTAAAAGTTAATTTTTTTAAAGAAATTAATTGAAATCCTAAATTTAAGAAATATCAAAAACTTAAAACAAAATTTTAGAAAATAAATTTCAACGAATCGTTAAAATCGGAGTCTTCAAATGGGAAAAGCTTGGAAAACTTAAAGAACTAACAAACAAATATAAAAAACTTATTAAAGAAATTTTTTTAAAAATACTAATAAAATTAAAGTAAAGTTAAATATATTAAAAAGTTCAAAATAAAACAAACTGATTTTCGGACAAAACTCAAAATGCTTTAGAGAGAAGGACGGACGGTGGGCGGTGACAACTGCTGTTCTGTGTTTGGCAAAACTTACCATCTTCGCTGGATGCCTGGCCGACACCATCAGCGCCCAGCGTACCAAGTTCTGCCGCCTGAATAATTAGCGAAACGCGATAGAAATAATTTCGCCAGAAGTTCTCCTCGGTGATACTGTAAGAAATTTGAAATTTATTTTTTAATTAAAACCAACGAAAGCTTAGAATATCATAACAGAGGTAGAGGATTTTTTCCTTCTTCTTATTACATTTTAGGCACCAACTCGAACCGCATCGTCTCGAGCGCCTTATCCTCAGCCATGATTGCAATGGCTGTCGGATAGGCGGTGTCGTAATTAAACTCAAAGTCAACGCCAGCTGGCGGAGCGCGCACAAAGTTGCGTCGATCCTGCGACAGACCCAGTATTTCCTCCTTAATCTTAGCTTCGTTGCTGAGTCCGATCCATGGAGCGGCACCGGATTCGTTGCCGCCTTGACTCTTCATGAATGCTTCCTGCTCTTTGTTGAAGGAATCGAGAATTGTCTGTGGAGTGATGAAAAGGTTGGAGTAAGGAATTAACAACACATAGAAGAACACATCCTTACGTTATCCTTTACGGTTTCCTTGATCTTCGCGCCAGCCTTGTTAATGGCAGACGACAAGAAGGAGCCAAAATGCTTGGCTTGCTGTGTAACTTTCGTGGTGACTGTAGAAAACAGAGAAGCGAGATAAATAATATATATTGTAGTTACAAATATAATTGAAAATTATGTACTATAATTACACTAATTAAATTTAGCATAAGCAAAATACTAAAAAGTATTTGTTAGTAAGGTTTTATTTATTTTCAATTTTGTTAGTAAAAATTTGGTTTAATTGGTTTACCAATTTTCATCAGATTTTCGTACACATACTTTTTATTTCTGCGCTGCCCTTACCCTGTCCGATCTGACCCTCGTCCCCAGTGGGAGTGCCGCCACCAGAGGCTAGGTGCGAATCGGCACCTTCAGTAGCGCTGTAAAGAGGAAAAGAATGCATAGCGGGAAAGTTGAGAACAAGACGAAAAGATTGAAAAACACTTCTAATATTATGTTTTCAGAAATCTTTTTTTCTAACAGCTTTACGTTGAAAATTAGTTGCAAGCGTAGAGTAGGAGGCATGCGTTAAAAAACATGCAACAGAAATTGTTGCTAATTTACAAAACTAAACCCATAGAGAAACTTTTTAGTTGAATTTTGTAATAAAATAACTCGTTCATGAGAAATTCTAAATCTCCTTAGTTTTCAATACTTTTATATAGTTTTTACAAATACTGTAAATGATTTTATTATGGATTCTAGAAAGACTGTAATTAAAGGCGTTTTTTTGACTAGAAAAAGATCATGCTGAATAAGAAAATATCGAAATATTGGATGAATTGCTGAAGAAATGAAGTCAAGGAGCGGCGGCAATGAGGAAATGAAGCGCACAAAAAGAAAGAACGAAAGAAAGTCAGAAAAAAGGATGAGATAAGAAATACATAAAACACAAAATTCGAGAGCTAAACTACAAACAACAGAGAATTTTTTTTTTTTTTTTTTGTTTCACTTAGTAGTACGATGGTTTTTCTCTTTGCAAATAAATTGCCATTTCCGTTTCCGGTTTGATGGGCCGTATATAATGATGGAATCTGTTTTCTTTTAAACTATGCGTAGCTAGGATGCTGTGGTTGTTGTTGTTGCTAAATATGTTGACTAAAATTGCTTTCAAAAGATGAAGATTAAACCAAATTACAAAAAAAGAGTCGATTAAACATAAAATAAAGGAAACTTAAGAAATAACAATACAAAAATTAAAGATTACCTAACATAATATTCTCGAAATTTAAAATTATATTAAATTAAAAATTTGGCCTAATTTTAGTTAGTAGTTATTGGTGAGTGCAACAACATATAGAAATATGGTGAGAAGAATAATGATATGATGATGAAGTTAATGGGCATAATGACGTTATTAGATTTTCTCGTAGTTCTTTATGCTTGAATATATCAGAATAAATAACTTTTGAGAACTTATGATTGAGGTAAGCGTACCTCGAAACAAATCCATTTTTAACTATTTACGAACTCTTGCGTTGCTTTGGGGTTAAAGTAAATTCATACATACTTAAAGAACTACATAAATCTGATGAATGTTTACATGCATAAAAGTGATATATGTAATCATTCGTACAATTTATATAAACATAAAATGATATAGTTACTTTAGTACTTGGAAAAAGTAGTCTCTGATATATGTAATTAGTAAATAGTATAAGTTTAATATGCAAATAGATTTAATACGATAGTTTAGAGATAACAATTTTTATTGCGTTACAGTATTTTAACAGTTAGTGGAAAGGAGGAAAGCTTGAAGTCTGATATAACTGAAAAGACTGATATAAATGTTGTCTTTCACTGTCAGAAATACAGCTGACAGTGAATACCTTAAAATAATGAGTTCAATACTAGCACGAAAAGTAGTGGAGTTTAGTATGGTGAAAATATGTTATAGAAAACAACACAAGCGTAAAAATAAAAATGTACTGAAACAGTGTTTACTAGTTTCAAATAAATGTATCAAGAAAAGTGACTAATTGGAAATTTTAGTGATATTAGTATTTAAAGTAGTAGTAAACAGTTGTGAAAAATTTACTCATTGGCCAAAATTTGAACGCACTAAAACTAGCGTATAACACAAAAAAATAACTAATGAACGAAGAGAAGAAAAAACTTGTCGAACATAACTATTATTTGATCAAAAAGAGTAACAAACTATAAACTAATTTAACAATAATTTTCTTATTTTTTTAACTTTAATTTTTTCTTCCTTTTTTCAAAACTTTTTCTTTTCTTACCACAAAAAAAAAGTACTTTGTCTTGGAAAAAGGTAGGAAAACGTATGCATTTCACTTTTATCGTTACTAATGGCATGTAATAATTGTATATAATGAAATGTCATATATTTTAATTAAAACTTGACTGTTTCCTTTTTGAATATAGCAAAAAGAATACCGTTAATTCCGTCATCATTTGTGGCCCATACCTAATATACCTCGACTTGTCTTCATCATCACCACTCACGGCACCTGTGGGATCCGCTCCCTGACCTTCCCCAGTGCCTGCTTCGCCTGCTTCACCAGCCTCGGCGCCGCTCTTACGCAGTCCAGGAATTGATGGCATCGATGGCATTGCAGGCATGGCCGGCATTGAAGGCATCGCCATGTTGGGCATGGCTGGCATCGAAGGTATTGAAGCGCTACCCAACCATCCTTTGGCACTTCCTAACCAGCCGCTGTAAGAGTGAGTAAAAAGGGGATGAGATAGAAGTTATAATTATAGTGTTGCCAACTTTTCTTTCTTTTCGAAAATTTTCAGATAATTTAGTAGTAATTTTTTAGGTTAGAAATTTAAAAAACCTTCGGAGAAAACTTAAAAAAGTTCCTTTATTGCAACTTAATTAGTACCTCGTTTACACCAAAATGCTGTTTAAAATGACTCGATTACGCTGCGTAATAACATTAAATATTCCGGCAACAAAATAAGAGAATATAACAAAAGCAAAAATAAAAAAAACAAACTTTCTTCGTTATGCAACTAATAAATTTTATCTTGCACGGAACGAGAGAGCTGAGAGGACTCGGAGTCGTGTAGAAAAATGCTGTGTCCTTCGTGCCTTATAAACAACGTTGTCGTTATCAGTCTATTTTTCTTCTCCACTTAATTTAGTGCAATTCCTTCAGAACGTTGTTAGCACTGCGTAAACAGTTAATAAAGCTGCTAGTAAACAAGTCAAGTTGCAACGTAAAATTCGTATGTCTCGAATTAAGTCGTAAATACAATATTTAAGAAGAAACTAAGCTTAAACCAAGATGTATGGTAACGGTGACAACAAAAAAAGGTCCTTTGGAAAATTGCATTGTAAACTTTAATTGAAGAGCGAGATGTGAAGCGAGAAAGTTCCCTCTTATTGAATTTGCCTTCATGTTGCCTTGTTATTTCTTTCAATTATCAATTTTACCTTTTAATTAAGTTAACAACATAGACAAAACAATAAGTAATTTATAAACGCAAAATTTCTATTATCTATTTAATAACGAACGACGAAAACAATAACATTGAACGGCTAACACAACAGCTGTCCATTAATAATTCCCAAAGCAAATAGCAGCACTGCCAACAGCATAAAAAGTCATGCATGGCAATCGTGTGACAGGTCGATGGGGAAAAGCGAGTAATTTCGTGTAAAAAGAGGACATAGAGGGATGCGTAAGCTGACTGGCGGCAACATGAAGTGATGGAGCGTGGGGATCGCAAACAAACTACTCATGTATGCACTTTTCTGCGAAAATCGCAGAACTACACGGACCGAAACAGAAAAGATGACTCGTATTGCCTAAAAGCGACAGGACAGCATCGTCTCATGCTTTTCCTTTAATACATTAAGGAGCCAGCAATGCTGCTGACACTAACACTTGCAATTACTTTTACAAAGAGATCTCTGTACGTGCTATGCGTGCATAGATTGTTATCCCCCTTTTGGTTATATTTTTGGTCCTATTCCTAATCCTATTCTGCCACCGTCCGAATGGCAGTACATTAAAAGTTTTTCTTTTAAAATAGTTGGGAGCAAATCAGAGAAAAATCACTCATTATGCAGCACATTATTACGACAAATTCGAGAACTAATAGAAAACGTTTTTAATTTATAATGCATTACTTATTTAGTCTCATTTGCTTATCTTCTATCGAACACGCTACTTTCTTAAAAAAAAGGAAAACAGCATTTATTGTAGAATTGCCTGGTAAAGTAATAAAAGGATTAATTATACGTCGTGAAATCTGATATCTGATTACACACCTCGTATTTTATTAATGGTTGAAACGCCTCACTTAATCGATGTTATACAAAAATTAGATTTGGGAAAATTATAAAAGTACACGACAAAAACTCTGAGAATTGAAATAAGCAAAATTAATTGAAGTTTTCGAACTCTAATAAATCAACTGAATTAAATTAAGTGAGCTAAATATGAGTTGACTAGAGTGAAAAGAGTTTGGAAAATGATGCGTTACCTAAATGCATTACACAAAAATATATTACATGTTATTTTAAAATAAGTTATTTTAAATATTAAATATTTAAAAAAAAATTATTTTAAAATAATATTAAAATAAAAGTAAAACTTCTAATTACCATATTAAACAGAATATATTAAATATTATTTTATTCTTTTCAGTTTGGAGTAAAATTTTAACTAACGGTTGAAGATAAAACTGTTTACTATCTATTTATTCTAAATTTTATTTAGGAAATTATTTTTAAAATAATATTTTTGTCTCTTTTGCTCCATTACTCAAAATCTAACTCCAAATACTGAGGAATATATCCATGTAAAAAAATTATATATATCCAAGCATACAAAACTATAAAAATGGCTACAAAAACTTACTTTGCTTCTGCCACAAATGAATCTACCAAAGATGCAGAGGATCTAAATAGCAAAAAGAAAAAAATAATAGTAAAAATTAATAATTAAATAAAAATAAAACATGAGGTTAAAAATTATAAAATTATAAAAAACAATTGATAAAATTAATCAACTAAAAGCAAGAATTATTATCAATCTAATTATGCAGGATGATCTAAAATGAATCTAATGCTATAAAGTGAACCTAACTGAATGTAAAATTATATAATTATGGAACCTTTGAGAACAAGGATATCATCCTCATAAGGCTGCAAAAGCAGAACTCCTACGTGAAGGATACTTCCAAGTGGAAGGTAATTTGCGTAGAGAAGGTCGACAAAATACATCTTATCGAATAATCTAACTTCTAGATTGTGATGAAATCTAATAACATGGTGAATTATGGTGACTATATTTAATTATGTCAAATTACCATACGTACACAATAATTAATATTTTAAATAACAATAAATGAGAATAGATATGTATGTTGCAATAACTAAATGATAATCAATCACATTTTTTGTACTTGGTGAGATCTTCTTCCAATCCAAATCTTCCAATTTTTTCATATATTTTAGCTGTCAAACGGAAATAATTTAGAATTTATTAGTGCGGGTTGAATTTGGATGAGCTCACACCAGGAACACGGAGAGGAGATGCAGAGAAGGACACAATGTAGCCTATAATTACAAGTGCAACAACAACAACAACAGTCTTAGCAACAATAGCTGTGATTAACTTTTATACCAACAAATTTGCGGAACGAAATTCACTTGGTAACAAACAGACTCAGACACACAAGCACATGTTCAAGGACGAAGACAAGGACCTCGACGGGAGAGCAGAAGGCTGAAAACTCAAAGCCAAAACTGGAATATACAGGTAGCGTAAGCCAGAAATAGCACGTAAACTGCAAAGCAGCTGAGCAAAATCGAACAACCTTGACCCAAACTATGGAAACAATAGAAAACAACAAACTTAAAAAATTGATCCAGCACGAAACTTGTGAACTGTGAAATGGTCTAAAAAAAACGGTCTCTAAAATGGGTCTCTAAAAGGGCTAACAAGGCAGACCTTGAGTAAAGTTAGAGGAGGGCAGGAAATACGATAGTGCAATCTTGCAAAGCACTATCTTCGTCAGTTAGACCGTGAAAGGGTGGGAGATAGTTAGATTATAAAAGTTCTTCCAAATCCTGACTAACTACAGTTAAGCGTTAGTTAGATTATAAAAGTTCTTCCGAATCCTGACTACAGTTAAGAGTTATATAATTCAGTATGGTATTAAGTTGATATTTAAGTCTTTATTGACTAAAGTTAATGAAATACCTTGACAGAAGTTATATTTGTACTTGAAAAAGAAATAATAAAATCTTTACAGTAGGAGTCAATACTGGTATTCGTTACCAATAGAAACTGGAAAGAGAAGCAATAATAACAACCAAGTCGCCCAAGAGTTGAGTCATAAAACACAGAAGGTCAGGAGAGAATAAACACATATAAACAAATAATCTTAATTAACGGAAACCTTGACGCGAGGCTTGAATGGCTGGAATCGCGGGCAACTCTCTGAAAATATCGATATATGGATAGAGATAGACATAAATATCGATATATGGATAGAGACTTTACATAAAAAAAAACCAGATCGTGTCTGTTCATCACATTTCAGAAAATAAGTGCATTTTCCATCCTTCATTAGAAGAAGAACATCTAACTAAAAGCGAAAAGATTCATCTGAGCAATCAACTTGATTATAAATTTAAAATTTCAAGATTCCGACGACGCAAGCTTACAAAGAAACCGCGCCTTTTAATCAAACGTTAGGCGTTTTTATCTAACGACAACGGCAACAAAAGCTGGCTAACTAGTTTAACTTTATGCTACAAAAAACGGACCAACATGACGTCCGAAATGAAACTATGAGGGGAAGGGCAAACTTACAACCTCTAATATATAACGACGGAAATGTACGGATGGGAGGTGTGGCGCAAATATAGCTCTAAAATTTAGAGAATGTTCAGTGCTGGAATACCCGAATTGTAGCGGGGAAATAGAATGCGACTATTGTAGATTATAACTGCACGTATTTTTGTAATTTTACTTCTTCAACGCCCTATAAAATTAACTTCTCTATAAGGTAAAATGAAGATTAGATAACGAATATCTGTAGGAAAAAGTTTACTACTTTGTAATTTTTTCGAAATTATACTTGGTTTTCAATGAAGTATAAAATGAAGACAGTATTTTAGAAATTAAAGTAAAGAAAACGTAAGAGCAGAAAACCCGTTCAGTTAATATTATTTATGAAATTTGCGGTCCGCAGAGCGTAATCAGTCGAATTTAATATCTTTCATGTGATATAAAATTTTATTGTGGCAAGTTGAACTTATCGGTCTGATAACCAAACAAGCCAAAGTTTGTTATTCAAACCTGGCAAGTCGGTTTGATAACATTTTCGCTTCTTCATAATTTACTACCAGTAACAAACAGACGATTGTGAATTTATCAGCTCTGATAAATCCTCTGCAGTGTTTTCACCACACATATCATGTTCTCAGTTCGTTTTCACCGCAGATTTTAATAAGCGCTTGACAGCCGCAGACAAAAGTTAACGAGTGAGATTTTTTTTTGGAATTAAAGTGGTAACTTTGGAAAATGGCTGACATTAAAAGAAAAAGAGATCGCTCAGCTAATTACACTGCTGAGGATGTTGATAACTTAGTCGAAATTTGTCTGCGCTACGCCAGTGTACTCGAAAATAAGACCAGGGATGCCGCAATCAATCGAGCCAAAACGGATGCTTGGAAATATATCACTGAAGAATACTGTGCACGATACTCGGTGAGGTTAATTTGTTTACTTTGGTCGGTTGTAATTTTGTGTTCCCTCCAGCCACGTTCGACATCGTCTTTGCGCGAAAAGTATGATGGGGTAAAGCGTTACCTCAAGAAACAGAAACTGTGGGCAAAATCCATCCGAAAGTGCACGGCGACCAGTCCACCTTCGAAATCAGAAAAACCATTAAGTGAGACACTAAAGAAATTGGCTGAGCTCATTCCTCTCTCAGCTGAGGAGGTTCCAGGCCGAGAGGACGATCAATATTTCGTTGAAAGTAACGATCGTGTATGTGTTACGCCGGTTGAGGTCAAAACTGAGAGAAGCAGTGATTCGTTCTGCTCAACTAGCGAACAACTAAGGTTGGATGATGTGACGTACGATGAAGTCAATACTTCTGTGCCGAAAAAGGTTTCCGACGATTGCGTTGAAAAAAAAGATATTCAAATTAATTCGTCAATTACAACAAATTCAGCTCTCTCGTTAGCAACGCAGCAAATTCCTGTGCTACCAGATCAAACCGTTACTGCCCTTCCAATTTCTCTGAATACTTCTGCTTCAAATACAGAGCCAATAGGAAGATCACCACCTATAAAATCGACTTGGAAAAACCCTCCCACGATAAGAGGTTCGGCATTTAAACGACGCTCTGTAACAAAAATACCGCGCCCAGCAACGACCGCAAGAAGATATGAAGAACTGCAAATTGCAATGGCACAAGAGAAGCACCAAACCGCGTTGGAGGAAATGGCAGCGTCCCAAAAGCGTGCAATAGCACTGCACACCATCACTCTGGCAAATATGAGAGCTACTGCACGCCGCGAGAAGGCGTTGAATGCGATCAAAATTAAAGTGCAATTGGAAAAAAAGAGGCAGCAGCGAAACGAATATAAATATCGCATGAAAATTCTCGAGGCTGAACTAGCCTATAAAATCAAACTAAACCAAGCTTTGGATGTTAATAAGCAATCAAGCAACATCAGAGACAAGAACGGATGCATCGTACCGCAGTCACAAATCGCTCTGCAAGAACAACCACAATCAATAGTTAATGAAAAAGGATCGCAAACGACGCAAGATTTGCAAATGCAATTATCAGTGACCTCTCGTTCAGAAGCAACAACTGTTTCTACAGCTACGAGTACGACAACCACCGCTATCGAACCTGTAGTGCAGCTATAAATGATTTTTTCAAATTCTTCCTTTTGTAGATGTAATTTATAGATGTAAACCTCATATTGATTCATAATTTTGTCTTTTTATAGAATAGTTTCTCATGGCCACATTAATCAATTATCAATCTATAAATTTCTATAAAGGACACCAAGATATTTTTATCGGATCAATAAAACCAATTAAAAGGTTCTGAAGTTAGTTATACAACCTGATGTCGAACAAAACTAAAGCCACCTGCATGAAGTGATGTAAATAAAAGTGTGTCAAAAAACTTATTAAAATTTATAGGAAAAACACTTCTACAGCTGCATCATTGGGTGATTTTAACTCCCTTATTGATCCGCATAGATACGACAATCTTCTGAATTTTATTACTATGCAGTAACTGTTGTCATTTGATATGCAGTGGACAGAAGTGGTGTGAAATAGAAAGGAAACATAAGAAATAATAAAAATACACGAAACGCCAACTACAGTAGCATCAACATCGAGATTGCAGCAAAGCAATGTTGAAAATGTTACAAAAGGGACTGCGGTACGTTTTGGCTATGAATCAAATTCCGTATGGCCAGCGGCAATTATTCGCAAAACTTTTTTGAAAAATTTTATATTCCTTTCAAGTATTTTATGTTCTTTTTACTTGAATATATATCTGTAAAATAGTCACGACTGGATATTTTTGAGAGGGTGTTGTATACTTTGCTGTTGTCGTTAATGTTTGAAATAAAACTTTTGGCTAAAGTTATCAGTTTTTAGATTTCCGCACCCACCAAAGCTTGCCAACTACACCTCCGCTCTAAATGCGAAATAATCAATAGAGTCAAAGTTAGTTAGCTAGACTATTTTTTAATAATTTTTGTTTACTATTTTCTACTCATATTTCCGAGTAACTACAAGAATTAATAACTAGAAAAGATTTTATTGCTTTTGAGAATTCGTAGTAACATTTACTTTTTGCTTATTATTCTTTAAGATATTGAATTCTATTTGATTTGATTATTATTCTTGAACATATATTCAAATAATCATAGGTTGAGAAATTTAATAATGCTTTCAATTCGATACTGGTTGCAGCAGCTTTGTAACACAAGTAAAGCGAAGGTTAATGAAATTGCTTTCTACACCTCTTTTCTGACTCAAAAGAATCATTAAAAATCCTGTATTCGTAACGTTGTCAAGTGAGCGATACAAATACCAAGTAAAGCACTGCAAAAAACGACAATCTGACGTCTGAAGTGCATTATTTTACGAGCAAAAGTTTGCAAACAGAATACATAAAAGGATATGAAAAGTATAGAGTAGAAACATCTTCAAGGATATCGAGTAACGCAAACTGAAGATTCGAATGAAGTCAATAAACTATCTGGGTCACACGCGAAATAAGGACATTTTTCAAGGAGTTTCTCATTTAGAGTTGTTTTAAAAATTTTAAACTTAAAAAACTATAGATAAAAATCAAATTAGATTTTTTATTTTTTTTAACTTCTTTTTTGATTTTTTTTAAAACTTCTGCATTTCGTAGTTTTTACGTTTTTCTTTGATTCAGTTCTACAGAGATTAAAATTTCTATAATTCCCATATAAGTTGACGCGAAAACTGAAAAGAGAGGAAGAAAAGAGAAAGGAGAGCAAGAACGACTGAGTTAACGCAAATGAGAAAGTAGAAAGTGGAGAGCGTGAGCCATGGTTGCCTTGTTTCTATTATTTGGATCGATGAGCAAACGTCATGATTGTCCTATATTGGACGTTTCTCTTCAGTATATATGTGTGCGTTTGCTTAGTAATTTTTGTTTAGTTGCGAAACTATTATTATTCTTAATTCTATTATTCATTTTACGAGGCGTATATTTAACATAATAAAAATTTAACACTCAAATCAAAATGTTAAATAATTAACCGTTTTTTATTAGTAAAAAACAGTAAAAATTCAATATTAGTAAAAATTCAATAATTTAAGCTTGCAATCAAATTCAGTAACAATATCATAAAAGACATCAAAATTAGAATCAGCATTGAAAAGGTGAACGCAAAACAAAGTAACTGAATATTGCAAGGTCACCAGTACACGCTAACCTTAGACATCCTCCCCGAAAGCTATTTGGAATGCAATTTTTAAAATGCAACAAAGAAGTGTAGTGAAATGTAGGAGAGGCAAAAAAAATATACAAATAACACAGTCGATTTTGAACAAAGGAAGAAGGAAAAGAAGAATCAAGCCTTGAAAAACAAATCCTCCACGCAGTGGGTCCAGTGGATGAAGTTTGCAAACTTTGTAGTTCAGTCAGTAATAAAAATGTAGGTAAAAACAGGAGTCACATGCTTAAAAATAATAAAAAAATAAAAGTAGAGTGGACATGGTTAAAAAATAGATATAAAAAAGAAAATAGAAATTATAATACAATTAAAAACTAGTCTTGAAAACTGGGACTCGAGAACTGGCTTCGAATTTGTAGTGTTTGATTAACCTAAAAACTCTCAGCCAAAAAATGAGAAATCCCTCCACACAAAAAAAAAAAATATGAGTAGGTCACACGACGATTTGTGCTCTCTTCTCCGTTGCTGAAATTTTGTGCAGCAATCAAAGCTGAAGAAATCGAAAAAATTGCTCGCTGGAATATTCCACATTCCAGTTCATGGCAGTTTTAGAAGTGAAAGTCAGTATTAGAACAGCAGTGAATATAGAACGTATTTCCAAAAAGTTAAAACTTAATAATGTACGCAAATGAAACAACGCTCTTACTCTCGGAAAGTTATATTTTGAGAGCTTAATTTTAAGCAAATTTCATACCTCAACATAGAAGATTCTCTTTCAAGCAATAAGTGTTTTCTTTTTTTAAAAAATCCTTAACTGAGGAATTAGTATCGAAAAATGTAAAAAATATCGAATTTTTCGAAAGCCAATAAGGTTTTCTATTCTCCAAATAAATTATTAATCTCTCGTTAAATTTCAATCAGCAAAAAATTAAAATTTTTACCTTTTGGCTCCTTCTTCACCCTCAGCAGGTTGTTCGCCTGCTGCCGCATTCGCATTCTGTTGTACTGTTGAAGTTTCCGCTACTGTGGCGTTCGTTGCGTTGGCATCTGCAGTTGGAGCGGGCACATCTTCGTCCCCTTGGCCGCCCTTGACAGCACCCACCAGCGATGTGAATTGATTTGTTATTCCAGAGAACATCTCGGTTGCTCAGTTGCAGGAAGTGATGAGTTGATGCTGCTGCTGGGAGAGCCTTTTGCAGTTTGGATTCTGCGTGCGTGCGTAGTCCAACCACTTTCGTCCCTCGTATGCTATACTGGATGAGTGGAGGAGCTCTGTGTGTATTTGGAAGACAGACAGGCGTGGGGCTTCTGTTGCTGTTGCGTCTGCGGCTGCGGCTGCTGGACACAAGATGTAAAGCGATGAAGCTCTCGAGAAACCTCCACGAAAGGGTTGTTTTTCACTTTACGTAGCGAACACTTTTTCGGGAAGATACGTTTGCAGAATTTGGAAAAATTATTTTTTTCTTCGATAACTTTTAGTTTAAATTCTTTAAAATTATGATTTTTAATTTTTTTTTACACACTTTTCAGCTTATTTATAAGTATAGAAAGTGTATCTTATTTTTTGTCTCTTCTATCTGAGAGTGCAAAATTTTGTAACAAATCGATAAGCTTCTTTGATATTAGTTGAAAAAACTTTTTCCAAAAACGTAGTAACTTTTTAAGCTGATGCAAATTGTTCGTAATTGTAACTATTCACCAACTCTTTAAAGGTCAAAATGATTTCATCGATCTTTCTGATTATATATTGTAATTAGTGTTTTATCTTCCTTCCACTGCCAGAAGACTGTTCAGTTCCTGGATGAATACGTCTGAAGTTTTTGGCTGCCAGCTGCTTCAAAGGTCCTCAGTAAACTGCGAGTGCAAAGGAGTCGTCGCTGGCCAAATAGCTTTGCAGCTTTAACGAGTGCCAGTGTAGAATCCAGTGGAATACTTTTGGAAGAATCGATTTGGCGGGTGGTCGCCGAAAGTTTCCCTTGCAACTGCCTGCTTCCGTAGGAATTCTACGTCTCTCTTGCGTATCTTCGCGCATGTGCTCTCCGGCGCACTCTCTGCTCTTCAATTCTTTACAGAATTTCGCACTGAATTACCTGAACTCTTAAAGTCGAAGGTCCTTTTTTAACAAATAATTGATTTTCCTAGCAAATCTATCCACCATTCAATTTAATTCTTTGTTTTTTTTTCACCCATTATCACATGATACAGTACAAGAAATAGGCTGAGTTGTCATCTGGTACAGTACAAGATAAAACGTGAAGCGTTCCGAAAAATATGGTAAATAAATGTCAGAAAGGACAGACATTTACAATTTCAAGTTGCTATAATTCTTTTAGATTTGGTGAATAAAAAGCAATTTTTGTGTGCGTGATTTTACGAAAGTTTTACAGAGTAAATACCATTATTCCCCTAAAAAATATATTGAGAAGGAATGGACAAATAAAGCAAGTTCCATTCTCCTTAAAATAAGCTTAACTTTCTTTTATATTAGGTTGAATATAAAATTATTTTCGTACATTTATCTTTCAAGAGATTATTCTCATACATTCACATATAACGAAATATTATTGTGAATAAAAATTCAACAGTTTAACTAAATCATTAATTTGATAGCCTCCAATTCAGGGAACTACAGGAGAGGAAATGAGTACTGCATGCTTATCTGCTGTAATGATTTAACATATTTAAGTGCTTGTGCGTGTGTTTCATTACTTCGCAACAAGCTGGTTAATTCTGAATTGTTAGTTGTCAGTCGAAACAACACATTGATCGGGTATAAATCACGCAAGCGGATGATAACATTTGTTAAAATTGTTTGTTGTAATTTTTTTTTATTTGAATCGAACACAAAAATTATAGTTTAACCTATAAATAAATAGAAAATATATAAAAGATGAATAATAATAGTAATACTAAAGTTTGGGGCAGCATAGATAATGGTAAATAATGCGTATGAACTTCATTCAATTCTCAATCTCAACTCAATTCAACTTTGTTGCTTTAAACAAGTACAAATGAACAAAACAAAAACAATTTTCCTTTTATAGTAGTACAGAATTTTTAATTAATATAAATAAAAATACTATTGGAAGCACTTTACGCAGCGCTTTTATATCAATCCTTATCTTAAGAGCGTCAATAATATTATCACGCCTTTTACATAACATTTTATAAATTAAAAAGTTGACGATTTCAAATTAAATATTAGTTTAAAAAAAGCTAGGATACAAAATATTTACTTACAGGTAAAATAGAAATACAAAGTTTGATTGAAGCTGATTTAGAAGAAGCATTAAATGTAAGTACTGAAAAAAGCATAAAAAATATATCTTTTATTTAAAGGAAGTAATTAGGAGTGTTATAAAAATATTTAAAGTATTTTACAGTGTTATAAATAATGTCAATAAACGTGTGTGTTTAAAATTGTGCATATAATTATGAAAACTATATAAATGTAGATAAGTATTCGAAATTTTGTGTTTTTACAGTATTCAAAAGTTTTAATTTCTTACTTGTGGCAGTGGCAACACTGTTTGTGCGCGGTTAAAAAAAATGCAGGGCTATAAATAGCTCACATTAACTGTTGCCACATGAGTCCAATATGCAGGACGGCGTCGGTGGTGTAATGGTGAGCATAGTTGCCTTCCAAGCAGTTGATCCGGGTTCGATTCCCGGCCGACGCATAATTTTTTTGTTCATATGTTTTCTTGTATATAATGTATATGTTTTCTTGTTCATATGAAATGTATATAAAATGTTTCATAAAACAACAATGAATGGAAAACTCTGGATTTATTACTGCGTCGGGGAAGAAGAAATTTTAATAATAATATTTTTTTTTCACACCAGTGCACGAAAAAACGAAACCAACTCACAATGCTAAAATACTACGATTTAATTAATTTATCATATTTTAAATCCCTCCCGCATACGCAAAATGGAAAAAACTACAAACTAGTTCATATGCTTCTGTTTTGGGACCAATTCAACTGATCTAGTTCGTTTAAGAACTAAACAATTCTATTTTTGCTCCTTTTATTAAATTTCAACAAGAATTCTCATTTATTTTCATTATTTCCTCTGTCTTTGATAGATTTTGGATAAATCATTTTTCCTCTACGAGTCCGTATGCAATGCTTGCCAAATAAATCTATCTGAGAGCACTGAAGCTCGTGCCGAGTTGCGAGAACTCTGCCGTCTCACCGCTCAGGATGGTGTTTCACTGGTGGCGCGGAATGTGGCCAGTAATGAATTGGTTGCAGTGGCATTTAACAAAATCCAGGTTTATAAATATTCTACATTCTTAATCAGCAATATTGTAATTATGATATGTGTAATTACAGTACATCCCGGAGAATGGAGAGGAACCATTCTTTTTGGAATTTCGTCGAAAGCACACCAAGTCCTCGCAAGCTCAGCGCCTGATGGACTTCATGATTGAGGTGGACAGCCAAACGGATGTCTTTGAAATCTTCAACATTGATTGCCTGCTGGAGCTTATGTTTCTTGCCACGTTGCCCCAGTGGGGACGTAAAGGCATTGGACGCGCTCTAGCTTCCTACACCATCGTGCTGACACGCCAACTCGCCCAAGGATTGGGAGTGGATGATATTCACTCCAGTTTGCGGCTCAAACGTCCACGTGCTGTCACTGCAATCTTTACGTCATTGTTTTCGCAAAAAGTGGGACGATCACAGGGATTTAAGGTGCTGAATATAGTTCCCTACTCGGAATTCCACTTCAATGGAAAAACCTTCGATCAGAGAATATCGTCCTTACACAAGCATTGTGAACATGTTGCGATTGTATTTTAAAGTGTCAAAATAAAGAGAACTCTAATTATTGCATTAAAATTGTTGTTATGTAATTTCCATAATAAGAATAATAATAAGTTATAATTGTTTCAATTCATGATCATGATATGTGTAAAATTTTCATCACAACTCATGGAGAAAAATCTTCCTAGCTTAAAATAAATTGATTTACGAAGTCTTACACGAAATCTCATGAAAATATAAGCATTCATGAAAATTACTATCATTTTTGTCTCCTTCTAACTGCAGCTACTCCGTCGTTAAATTTATAACGTAATAGAAAAGAACTTGAATGAACCGCAATATTTTTGATTGCATACAGGGTGTTTACGGCAATTTTTATAAGAAAACCCACAACATCAAGCAACGACACAAGCGATAGTAAACACTCTGAAGATTCTATCAAATGAAGTAAGTATTCATTTTTCGTCGGGTGTACAGAAACTAAATATAGCATTCGCATATTCGTTAAAATGTTCGAAAGGCACATCTATATGTATTAATTTCTCACTGAGTCATACATATACACACACACACACACACATAATGGGAATTATACACAAATGCAGATATGTAATTCACAAATTTTTATGCTAAACGTTTATGGGAAAACGTTAATAGAGCGACCCATTTTTTATATCATCAAATTTTCGGAGAGAAGTGGGTGATCGTGGAAGTTATGCATGCAATCATTTAGAAATCTAAACTAAAATCAAGCAATTTTATAGTTTTTAAGTGAACGTTAATTACATTAATGCAATGTTTGTCATTGTAACAAATTTCATTTCAAAATACAATATTATTATTATTATGATTACAATTACTATTTTATTCGTATCTTTGAAAGAATGTCTCAATTTTGAGACATTGTCTCGACCGAAAAGAGAAAAAAGTAAAGCATCGAATTGCTGTACTTTTTATACTGATTGTGAAGCAAATTGTTTATCTACCAGATGCTTTTTTTTAGGGAAGGCGTTTGCTATTATTTCGCCGATTCTACACATTCAGTTGTGTTTTGGAATTTGAAGATCGTACAACTTGCAGTGTTGCGTACCACCTAACGTTAGTTTATTTGGTAAACAGAAAAATTGTGAAAATTAACAGCTGAACTATTAAATTAAATTGAGATAATTGTAGTAAAGATGGAAAAGGAAAGCGAGCCACATTTAATATGCGATGGTACGAGTGTGAAGAGAGTATCTATTAATGAATGTCAATTAAACAAGTGATATTAATTAACTACACTATTTGAATTGTAGGTGAACTGGAAATTGTTAAGATTACTGAAGACTTGTACAATGCAGCTGTAGAGGTATTGAAATATAACAGACTTTGCAACAGAATACACTACTTTCAAAATTGCCCTTTCTAATTTCGAGGGATAATAGATCCTTTAGATCTTAATAAGTTCACATTTGCTATTTCTAAAAGTGTTCTCTCCCTCATTCCAGTTGTATCAGAAGTATTTCATGAAGTACGAAAATATCAGTATTGCCACCAATTTACTTGGCTCTAAGCAATCCATAGATGAAATGGAAGTTCTAATCAGAGAAATCATGAAGGACGGCATCTCATTTGCCGCTAGACACTGTGTTACCAAAGAATTGGTTTCAATTTGTATTAACAAAATAATCGTGAGTAGAAAACGAGCTTTTAAAAGATCAACTGAAAACACACAAGCAGTCATCTCTGTTAGAATCCTTCGGCTGGAATAACGATGGACCAAATATTTGAAGCCTTCGAATCCCCTGCGATGCTGAAAGCTGGCACGTATTTGCACCGCATGGAGAACACATACGATTTGTTCAGCGAGTGGCATGTGGACTGCGTTATGGAAATCGTTTTCCTTTCGACTCGTCCCGATTTCGGACGTAGAGGTATCAGTCTAGCGTTGTCCCAACATTCCGTAGACTACGTTCGCAAAATGATGAATGGCAGCTTACCGCACACCGAATTGTTGCCCACTCACGTGAAGGATATGAAACCACAAGCTGTTTGTTCCGTATTTACATCACGCTTTTCGCAACGTATTGGAGAGAAGCTGGGATTCGAAACACTTTTAAAGGTTTCTCACAAGGAGTTTGTGTATGAAGGCAAAACTTTTGCAGAAAAAATTGATGGAATACATGAATTCTCTACGTTTGCGGCTCTGCGACTTTAAGCAAAGAATGATTAGATTGCTTTTAATTAAAGATGGAATCAATATATGTTCCCTTAAATTAATACAAAGGAAAGTTAAAATCGTAGTGGGTTTTGTTTTAAGAAATTCAACATTTTATGCGTCAAATCTCGGAAGATAAAAAATTTGAAACCTGGCAGCTTAAAAAGTTTGATTTTAGTGCCTTCTTAATTTCAAAAAAACAGATTAAAATTGTTTCCACATCTTTTGCATTCCTCTCAATTGAGTTATTTTTCAATTATGGAAAAAAATTAATCTCATCTTTAATTAAGTTTTTGTGTTAGAAACCAAAATGAAGCGGATCTTTTCTGTTATTTTTTTCATACGCAACTCGAATGTCCTTTGAAGCGTACCTTCAAGAGGATTTCGATTTAATACCCTTTGTCACTTCAGCGGCGCGTAGTGATATAAGTATGCGTGATAAGTAGCGAAGAGTGGAGAGAGGAGAGAAGAGAGGAGAGGAGCTCATCTGTACGAGAGCCTGACGTGGAGTGGAGCGGATTAAATGGCAGAGAGAGAGTTGACGATTTCTGATTTTGATCCCTTTTTCGATTATGATCTTGGAAGAGGTATCATACGTGATGGACGGAGAGAGCAACACGGGGACAGGAGGATATGCCGTTATTTACCCAAAGGACAGAGGAATTGCATCCCTTACATTAAAATCGAATCAATTGTTTGTTGTTTGAAACGAATGTAATGGTATACGTAAAGTGTTTTCGACAATAATTTAAATGTGGTAAATTTTTCGGAACTTCTTAATTCATGCTGTTGATCTTTATGTCGAGTTTATTTAGATAATGATTTATGTAGATTTTAAGGTAGAGATAGATTTAGAAATTTGGAAGGATGCAGGAGGGTGGTGGGGCGATGGTAGAGAGGGGAAACTGAGTAAATATGGATTTATTTATATTCCTCTTTTTTCTAGTTTTCTGAAAATCGATTAATAAAAAGGCGCTACATTAAAATCATTTTTCAATTTGTCTACCAGCATAATTTTTCAGCATTAGCAAATTGCTCTTCCTCGAAAGCATCTCTAATGCTAAAACAAATATTTGTGATGCTCTCTCTCCGAGTTCCGTGATTTCCGAGCTGCATGCTCGTCCCGATTTTGTAGCGTTCCATAATGACAAGGGTGTCAAAATATATTAAATTCCAATTCGAGTTGTTGCAGTTGCTATTCTATGTGTTGTTGCTGTTGCTATTCTATGTGTTGTTGTTGTTGTTGTTGTTGTTGTAAGTCAACAGTAGAGGGTTATTTCTGAGACGGTAATGTAACAAACAATCTTGTATTGTTGTTCTTTTAGGTTTTCCGCTACGTGCAGCGAGTTTATACGTTTGTAGGATACGTGATACCAAAATTGTTTTACCCTCTACAGCTGTGTAAATAAGTTAAATGTTGTTCTAAATGTTAGTGCAATCAAATCGGTCAGGAGTTTTCTAGGTTTTGCCTACATTTACTCATCAGTTATTACCGGTGAAAGGGATGTTTTTATATAATCGACGGCAGCGCTATTTTAACGTCTAAAATTTAGTACTACTTACTAAAAACAGACTCTATATCCGTTATATGAATTTTATGGAAAAGGTTTTTCGAACTCTTGAAAGGAGAGTTTGCTATCCAAAGAGAGGGAGAGAGGGGGAGAAAGACAGAGAAAGATAGAGAGAGAGAGAGAGAGAGAGAGATTGAGAGCGCTATCTTTGGCCAAGGAAAAAGGTTATCTTAAAATCTGCAGCGAACATCAAACCATAATATTTGTGCCAGTTGCAAAATATCATCGAAAACCTCGGATGGTTTTTCTTAGCACGAAATTTTTAAATCAAGGAGTCTGAGCGGTGCACGTCCAACTGATTATTTATTTAGCGGTACCCCACCAATAAAAATCTCTTATAGACAACGGATAAAACCAGATTTAAGCTTCATATTATCCCATTCAAATCAAATATTTATTATTTAATTGGCTACTATTTGCTCTACTTCCGAATATTTTGTGTGTGGAGTAATATTTTGTATATAGGATACCTTGACGTCGGTCCGGTCGAAAATTCCACTATTCTGGTGTCAATTTGGGACGCATCAAACTCCTACCTGTCCGTCCAACAAAAGCTGCAAGCACTTGCTGTACATTCCTATTGGTTGCCGTCGAAGCTCCGCCCCCGATAGTCGTTCCTACAAGCTTCCTTTGAAGTTCGCCGCCATTTGTGTCCCAGTGAAAATGTATTTCCATTCAACCCTCCTTTTTCGCACAACAACTGAGGGTTGCTAACAGCTTTTCGGTAGCTGTGATAACGTCCAGGGATTTTCATTACACTTCTGCGGCTCATTCCTCGCTTGTATACGGTTTCAGCAGTAAGGAAATCGCTCTAATATTTAATACGGGTAAACGGAGCAGTAAATTTTTAAGAAGAACCAAATATTAATCGACCACTAATTGAGCAAATGTTTTTGTGTTAGATTTCAAAGCTGTAATTTAGTGTTTGTGAAATATTTGAAATAAAAGAAAAGAGCAAAAATTATGAAATCAAAGCATATTTCAAATCTAGGAAGAATTCTGAGGTGTCATAAGAAATGGTAGCAAATTTGAGCGTTTGTTTGTGCGAAATTAATATGAATTAATATAACAACTGTGATCTACTATAAAGGAAGCTGACCTTAACAATAACAATTAATGGTATGCAATATATGAGAACTATCCCGTCATTTTATGATTGAAATTCTTCCTTTTTTAAAATTCTTTTAAATTTACAAGACAAAATAGGTTTTTAAAACCTTGCATGTTTATTTGTGACATACTTGAAACTTTTACAAAAGCGATCAGTTTAATCAGATTCCGAGGAACTGGAGCTATCATTAGAACGCTGCTTCATTTTCCCTTTCTTAAGTTTAGCTTGGAAATGATTTGAGACTCCAATTTTAAATCTCTCTGTTGAAATTTTCAAATTTTGTTATACTGATAATTGGGGCTTTTAAATTGAAAGAATTTTGCTCACAAATAATGATAATTAAGTTCTTGAAATTAACAAAATAGTTTTAACCAATGCAGAAATTTTGTTATATTTGTTTTTTTTATATTATTTTGTTTTCAATAATAGATGAAATCTTGTTGAATGGATAATTCCGTTTACTAAACTAAGGAAATGTTATTAATAATATATATAATTTTGTAACATTGATAATGTTATTCTGAAAATTGATAAAATTTTGTGAATAATTGTAGTTTGTTATATTGATGATTGCAGTCTTCAAAATTGATAAAATGTTATTAGTAATGAAATTTTCTGTTATTGACAGTGCAAAATTTCAAACTGTTGATTAACTTTTATCAATTTGATAGGAATATTCTATGATATTCTGATAGAATATTCTTTTTCATGGACTTTCAGTGAAAAACGAAAACATATTCTTTCTTTATAATAAAATATTTGAAATTTGAAAGATTTTTAATCTATATTTATTTAAATCTCAAACCCTACATTTTTAATCTATATTTACTTAAATCTTAAATCTCTTAATCATAATCAAAACATATATTTGACTTGCTAAAACATTTAACTTTTTTGTAGCGGAGCTAAAAATATTTCTATGATTGCTCATTTCAGGTGAAGATACCATCAAGTCACAGCGCACAATAAAGGATTTAAAACCTGAACAACCGCGAAGCATTTGATCGAAAACACTTGTCAGCACGTGCCGCAGATGGCACGTGCGGGTCGTCTGCCTTTACGGAAATTGGCGTCAAGTGTTAAATGATACCAATAAAAGTGTGTAAATAGGAATTCAAAGAAAGAAATTTCCACACGAGCATAAACAACAACAGCAACAACAAGCTTAAATATTTAGTTCCCCTTTTACAATTAGTAAAGTAGCAAAAATTGCGTCACGTAATAAATTCTCACGGAGTCTCTTGGAAGATATCACCACAAAGATGTTTTCCATGGATAATTTCGATCTGGAGGCGACTATGGCCAGACATTTTTTCGAAGGTTCCCAGGCCACGAATGGCTCGACTTCCAGTTCTGAACTCTTCTTCGGCGATGACAATAGCTCGGAAGATGTTGATGACGATGATGATGATGACGCATACAGCAGTGGCTTCAATAGCGATCAGGAGAATACGGAGAAAACGTAAGAAGGAGATTAGAGTCTAAAATTATGTCTAAAATCTGCCGGAAGACTTACTATTTCTGGGATTCCCGGAATCCGGTTTTATATTTTCCGTCCCCTGTGAACAAAAAAGACGGGGTATTGGAACTTTCTAATAATATATCACATAAAATTGGTTTTTTTTTTGTTAGACGATCGTTTTATGTTTAGTTGGACTTCTCCCGACGTCACGGTTGCATTAATGCATATTAACCGGACAGTTGCAATATCTTGCAACTATTTACACTTTACATCTATATAAAATATTGTAACACTTTATTATTTTAGACGCCCACGTAAGCCACGTCGTCTAAAATGCGCCTCACAGATGGCGCAACAGAGGCAAGCAGCCAATCTACGCGAACGTCGACGGATGCAGAGCATCAACGAGGCCTTCGAGGGCTTGAGGTCACACATACCGACCCTGCCGTACGAGAAACGCCTCAGTAAAGTGGACACGCTCAAGTTAGCCATCAGCTACATAACGTTCTTGGGCGAAATGGTGAAGAAGGACAAGAATGGAGATGAAATTGGTCTGAGTGTTTTGCAGCGTAAACACCAAAGAGAGCCGCCCAAGAAGGTCATATTAAAAGATCGCGGTAGGTATTAAATGCAGGGATCTCCATTGTCAGGGATGCTTTGAACGAAATGTGACATCATCATTTCATCATTTCATCGCTCTATTGAGCACAAATTTAAAATGACAATGAACAACAGCACGGTATCAAGCGGGATAATCCATCAATCAAAAACTGGTGATCCACCCACTTCGGTTGCATGAGTTTCGGTTTCGGTTTCGTTTTCGCTGGCGCTTCCTTCTTCAATTGCTTCATTGCGTTTGCGCATGCGTTAATGTAATAATTCAAAAACCGTTTAGATTCGTATTTAAATTGCATACGAAAACTGCAGGAAAATCATTGAAACGTGCGTCGGTCGATTTGCGTGCAACATTAAATTGAACGCTTTTCTTCTCTTCGAACACGACGGAGGGGTGCTGCAGCGCCTTTCTAACAACCCGACTGTGCGTGCTTTCGTGATGCGGTACCCCCCTCTCGAGCCCTTAATTCCGTTGTCGACGCGTTGTTTTCGTCTCGTCGTGTGTTTGCAGCACATCATTCAGCCGATGATTTCATGTGGTTCGCCATCCGGCTGCCTGTAACTAATTGGAATTTTCACACTTCCTCGCCGCCGCCACTGCAGCGCACGGGCATCGATCATGAATTTAGGGAAGACGAAAAGGATCATCATTGGTTTCGGCGACGGCAGCGGCGACAGACTATCGCTGGCACCGTTGGCAAGGTTGTTGCCACCGCAGCACAATAAAACCGCTTCGCTGCTAATAAAAATGGGCTTCGCCACGGTTTTTGGTTAATAATTTTTCTATACCAAATGAATGAATACGAAGAGGAGTTGTTGTTGTTGTTGTTGTTGTTGTTGTTGTTGTTGTTGTTGCACCAGGATAAAGTGCTGATGAGATAACGTATGCAAAGGGTGAGAAGTCGGGGTTCGGATTCTGTTTGCCTCTGGTGCGGGTTTTGATTCATCGGTGGAAGTTTTTTTCAAAAAAATATATTTTTTTCCAGGTTTTTTCTTTAAATTTGTCAAAACAGACATTAAGCGAATATATTTTAGTGCGTTTAGGAAACCCTTTCTTATAATTATTTTCAAAAGAAAGGTGAAAATAAATTTCGTACATATAAATAATTAGATCAAAAAGCATTTGAAAATTTCTCTCAAAACCAGTTTAAATTCGCGTTTTCGCTTGCTGTAGATTGTAAATTATATAGATTGTAAATTATCGATTGTAATTAGCGTCCATTATATTTGCGTCCATTCAAAAAATTGTTAGCTGGCAACATTTGAGAAGTAAAAGTGACTTTTAACAGCAAGAGGGTTTTTAAACCTCTAGAAGCCCCCATGAATCCACTACTGACAAGAGGAATATGAAATTTGCGTCCGAAAGCAGTATAATCATCACGTGGGAAAGATTTTCCACACCAGCAGATGGCTAACAATAATGGCTGCCAGGCAATACGTAGATATAAAGTTCTGTAGCAAAGGCAGCTCCGAGATATCGTTGAAAGATACAGAACGGTAACATGGGGGGGCGATTACATTCCTCAGTCATCACTGCGGCCGACCCCACAGGATGGCTGCCAGGGTGAAAGCAGAAGAACGGCTGGCAAATTTTCACACCGACAAGTAATACAAAAAGCAACACAAACAACAACAACATGGCGTATCTTCACCGAGACCACCACCACAAGCATCCGCTCGATGACACCCGCAAACCACTCGATGGTTACAAATTGCCAACAACATTCATTGAGCGCGTGTAAGGGGCGCGGGATTCGAAGCGTTTGGGGGGGGGGGGAGGATGGGGAAGGCGTATGCGCAGAAACGCCCACTCAGCCGAAGGATTTGTAGACATCCCGTTTTAATACACTTGCCACATTGATTGGAAGCTTATGTTTTCACCAAATTTTCATACACATTCGCTTCCTGAATCTCTTTTCCTCAGCGATTGTTTGCGTGAATTGCGTGCTGGGAAAGAAAGGGACGCTTTAATGCTCAAAAGGGCAAAAGATAAACGGAGAGGAAATGCAGCTTTGCGCACAGCATGCAGCTGCAAAAACACAAGGACGAAGCGAAAAAATCCACTCCACACTTAATGGGGTTGTAATGTCCTGGCTAATGGCTGTTTATTCAATAAGGATGTTCGTGTGTGTGTGTTTGTGTGTGTGTGTGTGTGTGTGTGTGTGTGCGTTTGTGTTATTCTGTGTGTGCGGAATGCCGTCGGAAAAAGGGTTTTCAGTTTTAATTGAATGGGTGGATTTGACTTGAAATCCACGCTGTTGCTGTCTTTATTGTTTAAATATTTAATCACTCACACCTTGTATTTGTGATCCTCGCGGCTTTCGGGGGGAAAGATAAAATATGTTTGAGAAATTTTTAGTTTAATTTATTCGCATATCAGCAAACTGTTTAAAATACGTTTAATATGTTGTTTTCCAGCGGGTGGCGTCTCGCATTCCCTGTCGTGGTACCGCAAAGGCGATCGCTATCCAGGCAGCAAATTGTATGCCCGCACCTGGACACCGGAAGACCCGCGCTCCGCAGTGGCGCACAGTCTTCATCAGCACCACCACCACCATCATCATCACCATCACCACCACCAACAGCAGCAGCAGCAGCAACAGCAGCAACAGCAACAACAGCAACAACAACAACAACAACACCCCTATCAACCGCCCGCACTAACTCACCACCATACGGCATCCAATGGCAGCCATATTAATTTGGGTTCCATTCTAAACTCTAGCAATGGCAGCCTAAGCGATGAATCTTCAATTACGTTCGAAAATCTAACAGATTCGGGTGCTGAAACTGCAGCATCCGCATCAGCATCAACCACAGCGACACCAACAACAACAACAACAGTAATACATGATTTAAATGGGGCTGTTTATGCCCTGCAGCAACAACAACAACAGCCGAATGGACAGTAGATACACCAAAAATGGTGAATATGGTGAAATCTAATAGAGAATATAGAAGTTCATAACTTTACGAAAGTAATCAGCTGTGCAATTAAATTTTTTTCCTTTTAATGCAATTTATTAATATATTTTCAGAACTAGTAAGAAATATTATTCTAGTCTTGAAACGTATGAAATTCTAGTCTCTGAAACTAATTAGAAGTGAGAAAGAAGCTTAAAATTCTGTGGTATTTAATTTTAAGTCATAATGTTATAAATATAATAAAAACTTAAATATATTTCATCCTTCAAAATGTGCATTTTTTTCCTATTTCAATTGAGTTTAATGTACAGTTGGACGAAATCAAGCGATTTCACGAAATGATATTGGATATGAGCATTCAAATTAGATTGATTTTTACATGATTTACGCGAAAATCAAGCTTTTAGTTAAGGCGAGAATTGAATCCCACATCTCGACCAGGTGTACCATGCTGGAATCATGGACGCATTCAAAATCATGCGTTCCAGCACATTAAAAACATAAATATCCAATAAAGGAAGATTTTAATATTTATAAAACTTATATAGAATTTCGTTGTAAGAGAATAAGTTTTTCCTGTTCTACGCCATTACACAAGAATTCTACTCTACATCCTGAAAGGCCTATAATTAAGTTCGTAGTTTTTACAATAATAAAAATTACACAGTATGATTTTACATTCTAAGTGAAACCCCTTTTCATCCTCAATTTATCGTTCGAACTCTGTATCGGAGGAGCAACAAAATTCTATTGCACTTGTGTACAAAGTTGCACTTGTATAAAAACGAATGTCAACGAGGGTTAAAACTAACACGTTCAGAAACATGCACGCGATGGCAAGCGGACACTAAAATACACTAGAAACGTACTGAGTTCTTATCAGAATTGAACAAGTTTATTGAACACCTGGATTTGTCATCCCTTCCCGTTGATAGACAACCGCGACACAACTGCACACCTTCATAAACTTAAAAAAAATTAAACAGAAAATTACAACAAATGTGGCAAAAAAACAATTATGTTACTGGGTGGGGGAGGGGGGCAGAGAGGGTGTGTAAAAGACAAATTGACCCTTTGCGTTGCGGTAGAAAATTATTTCCGGTCTTCCCTTGTCAATTCGAGGTCTGAGTTGCTTCCGAGAACTTGTCAGAAACAAGGAAAATTTTCGATTTTCATGAAATATTTTTTTATTTCTCTGATGTTCGAAATGATGTTATCAAAATAAACAAACGAATTCTGTGTCATCCGGGTTCAAATACTGAGGACTCATTGCACCCTCTGTGCTGAGGCTTGCAATGCTGTTGCTGTTGGAAATGCTTCCGCATTTGTTTGGTTTGTTTGGTTTGACGGTTTTGATGGTTATCAATAATTAAGTCTTCAGCCAATGAGACGTGTGTAGCGATCATGTCGATCGATATCGTAGATAACTTATTCGCTAATCTCCGCGCACATTTATTCTCCCCTTAACGCGAGGCGGGATCTTTTTTCTTTCTCCCTTTTAACTCCATTTGAATGCTGATGAATAATATTTAAATTGAACAGATGCTCAAATACAAAACTCACTTTTTGAACTGTTTTATTAAACTCAAATCTAAATTGACTTTAATTAAATTAAAGCGGTTAACGTTCTGAATTTCTGCTCCCAATGGAATTCGGAGTGATATTTTCCTTTATTGTTGCAGTTATCTTGAAACTTCTTTGTGAATATGATGAGCAACGCGTTTTTATAAAAAATCTGAAAATTAAAAACATTAACTTTTTACAAGAATTCAAAACAAATCCAAACAACAAACTCAAAATAGTTTTGGTTTGGGTCGTTTGTGAAGCCAATTTTGCCAAATTTCGTTTGCATATTAAAGTTTCGAAAGTTTTGGGGAAATTTTGTAAAATTTGTAAAAAAAAACCTTTTTTTATGTTTCTCGAACTGAGTACGAGTTATAGTGAGTTTTGTACGAAAACGATGTTTTTATGTAATCTGTGTAATTCTTATTTATTTACTAAATTGAAATTAAGTAAAATTTAAAATTTTTTTAAATTTTCTCACAATTTTTAGTTTTTATTGCTTTCACGTTTTTTCGATAACGTAAATCATATTAACGTAAATATCAAATCCACAATCCACTACATTACCGCCTGCTACAGCCAATACACAAACCGAACTGGCCATCGCTAGATGACGCTCCGATTTCCAGAGAGTAAGAATAGGCAAACATCTGTTTTCTACTCCTAAAAAAGTTATCGCCGAGAAATTATCTCTGCACAGAAGTATCAGCAAAACAACAACAAAGAACACTGACGTGTACCACCGCCGTTGAAGTTACAGAAAAGTGCAAAGTAGTGAAATTATGTTTGCACAAAATTAAATTAGTAATTTAATTATTCTTCAAACTTGGATTCAGCAAAATTGCAAAGGAACCACTCGCAACGCAATGGTGATTCCAGAAAAGACACGATTCCTGATATGCGCTGCAGGCATTTTTCTGTGTTACTTCTTCTTCGGCATCGTCCAGGAGAAGATCACACGTGGGCACTATGGCGACACTCCAAACCAGGACGGCAGCATCGGCGAGCGCTTCACTTATGCTCTGGCTTTGGTGTGGGTTCAGTGCTTTTGTAATTTTGCGTTTGCCAAGGGTGAGTAGAGTATATGGCACGCCGAATGCAGTTCAGTGTATGGTAAGCGCATTTCCCTTCCACAGGAATGTTGACCCTGCGTCTCGCGAAGGAGGACACCACGCACAACGGTTACTACGCTGTCTCCGCTCTCACATACCTGCTGGCCATGGTTTCGTCCAATATGGCGCTACGGTGGGTGGCCTACCCAACACAGGTGGTGGGCAAGGCAGCTAAACCGATTCCTGTCATGGTGCTCGGTGTGCTGTTTGGACGCAAATCGTACTCCTGGACACGCTATGCGTGCGTGTTCCTCATTGTTCTCGGTGTCGTTCTCTTCATGTACAAGGAGGGCAAGACAAGCAAAGTGGCGCAGGACAAGGTGGGTCTGGGCGAGTTGTTGCTCTTTTTGAGTCTGGCAATGGACGGCTTGACGGGTGCAGTGCAGGAGCGCATGCGCTCTTCCAGCGCCCCGTCAGGGCTGCAAATGATGCTGTCTATGAATTTCTGGAGCACGCTAATGTTGGGTTTCGCTATAATTGTTACGGGTAACAGAGTCTTTTTTCGGATTTTGTTTGGTTAACTAATGAGAGTTTCCCTACAGGTGAAGGTAAAGAATTCGTCCACTTCGCTGCAAAGCATCCTGAACTATGTGGCCATATGGCGATGTTAGCTTTCTGCAGCGCCATGGGTCAGCTGTTCATCTTCATGATGGTCGCTGATTTCGGTCCCCTCCCCTGCTCGGTAGTCACGACGACACGTAAGTTCTTCACTGTGCTCTTCTCGGTGCTGCTGTTTGGTAATGTTTTGGCGCCCCGTCAATGGTTTGGCGCCGTGCTCGTGTTTGTTGGTCTCTTTGCGGATATGATTTATGGCAAGAAATCAGCCACCATCAAGAAGCCTGTATCGGGCAAAGCTAAAGATGAGGAAGAGAAAAAGTTGATTTCATAGAATTTAGTAAATTTAGTATAATAATTTTTCTATTGCATTCATTTTCACTCGACATTTAACGAGAGTAAGAGGAAGTTTAAGACCTACAAGTGTTTCATTCTTTCGTACGACTTTTCAATTCAGCAAAAACTTCACAATTATTGCTGTCTACATAGCCAATTTATAGTTTTAAGAAAACAACTATAAAATAGTAAATACTTAGTAATTTAGAATATAAAATACCTATTTGTAAATATAAAACCCGCATTATATACAAACTAATATATAAAACCACTAGACTCACAGTAAGGCGTTTTATTTGGAAAGCAACTATATAAAAAATGAACAATTGGTGAAAATCTATTGATTAATACTAATAACGCATCTTTTAGGATTTCAGAAATAATCAAAATAGCAAACCTGAGATTTCTTTGAACGGTTTTTATTAATTTTTTAAAGAAAGCAATGTTTTAGTCGCTGTAATAATTTGACGCTCGTTGTTGTCGACTATTGCAAGGCGACAAAATTGTGCCTTGCCTGTGTGCGCATACGCTGAACGAACGAAATCATCGTTAAGTGGGTGGTGGGGCAGTCTTGCGAAAGCTTTTTTTTGTTTTCTGCCAAAAGCAGAGATAATTTTGACATTTGCTGGCAGTGTTTTCTGTTAAGTTGTTGTTTTTGCTCTCCCCACCAAGCGAATAGTAGAAAATTGAGAAAAATCTATTTAATTCAGACGTGGATTTTAATTCAACGTTAACGTTTACGTTTTACGCTACAGATAGACGGTTACAAAAATTTTCTTTGTGAAAAAGTGTGTGTTGAAAGTTGTTGTTGGGGAACTTATAGACCCAGATTTTTATATATTTTTATCCTGTTTGAAAAAGTTTTTATCACAGTAACGTGAATGTGATCAATTGCGGTATAAGAAAGTGCGTTAATTACAATTTTTAAAGTGATTAAACAATCTCTATTGGATGAAAAAAAACGGGGTACAGATTTCTGCTGTAGTGCAGTAATGCCGCCTGCAACAACAACAAAGTACCTTCGCTGCTCTTTAAATGTATAAAAATAAAACAGAAATGCAAGCCTGCGAGAGTAGAATCTGAATTTTTTGTGAACAATTTTTGAGATTTTACTGCGGAAAATCCATATTTTATTTCTCTTCGGTGGCGAGTGGCATAATTACTGCCCACAACAGGCTCTCCAGCAACATCAAAATTTTTTGTCGGCAACATCAAGAAAAACAACAAACGACATTGTTGTAAGTCAGCTGAAGCGCAGCCAGACCAGCATCCATCCTTCGGCAGAAATGCCAGTAAAATTTTCTATGCCAACGGGCAGAAAATTGAAGAATTCTTATCGAATAATAATGAGTGAATAAAGTACAAGTATATTTATATTAAAAACATTTCAAATTACTTAGCTTAAATTGCAAAGCTTTAAATTTCGTTAAAATTAAAGTCGTCACTAATCTAAAAATAGAAACAGAACCGTCTCAATATTTTGGCCGAGATCCGTCCACCATGCGTCGCTTGCGGGTCATGAAGTTCCCATTTTTTCAGTTTTTCAGTTAAGGGTATTCATGTCTTTCCCTTTAAAATCTTTTTAAATATCTGCTTATAACCGCTGATTAGACGTTTTATTTTTTCAGGTTTTCATTTTACAGAGATTTATTGTAACCATTTTTCGTTTTAGTAAAGAAAAAAAAGATTTTTGGTAAATATCTGGAATAAAATCACATACATATTTAGTTTTATATCGAGTTGTGTACACAAACTTTATCAGTTGATAAGACTTCTCGGAGAAATTGAACGTGTTTAAGAGCGAATAATTTAGTTTGTCGATTTTATCACTTATTTGATTTAATTCAATTATATTTGAAATTGAAACAGCGAGCGCAAACAAGAGCAATGAACGTTGATGACATTAGAGAAAATGTATTCGCTTTATTTTTAGAATTGAATTAAAATATTTCAGGTATTTATTTTTTCCTTAATCCATCCAACATATCATGGCTATCTAAATTCGATTTAAACTGAGCAACAAAATCTAATTATTTAATGAAAAAAATGAGAGTTCTTCGTTTATTTATTAAACTTAGTTTAGGATTAGTTTCTTCTGGAAAAATAACCAAAAATTTTAGTTAAATCTGCAGATACAAATGGTTTTATGTACCTACATTTGTTTGCATATCCATTCACAGTGCAGATACTTGTATCTGATGTCATTTAGTCACGTGTTGACGGTCTTCGGTGGGTTTCGCCTCTTTTGCGGATTAAAGTGTTCAATTCTAATAATAACTATAAAAAATATTGATTTCTTTTCTCTCTGTCAACAACAGACATGAAAGCACATTCACTGAACAACTTGGAAGATTTCCATGAGGATTTTTTTTTGTTATGTATTCGAATTGAAAAATAAGTTGAATTATTGCTTTTAATTAAATTTTAATTGGATCGCAGTTAAATGTATTTTTTCCATGACATCCACTTTGACGCTGATAAAGAAAAATGGGGTGAGGCGGCGAGGAAAGTGGAGTGGAATTCAGTGTGTTACACTTACTGACATTTCGAAATTGAAAACAATGATGACGGTGGTGTTAAATGATTAAATTAAGACTTGTACAATACAAAGCTTATACGAGT
Source organism: Sicus ferrugineus (assembly GCA_922984085.1). NCBI lineage: Eukaryota > Metazoa > Arthropoda > Insecta > Diptera > Conopidae > Sicus > Sicus ferrugineus. The sequence goes on from OV277352.1 coordinate 2,771,915, forward strand.
GTATATGAGTTTATATAATGTATGAGTATATATATAAATATATACATATAAATAATAAATTATCTGTACGCATGTGTTTCAGTATTTAAAAGAAAAACGTGGATAGTTATTTATATATTTATTATTAAAATAATTACAAAATTAAACTTCCAGAACGTACTGGTGTAAACAGAAGTGAATTTTTTTCTCTAATGTAATCAAAACTTAGAGTTTGTATTGCATGTAGAGAACACATGGCGCCAGACACTAATAGGCCTATAAGACCCCAAAGACCCATTGGACTAGGTAACACTTAATTTCACACAATTCTCTGCCGAATTTCAGTACACTGCAACTCATTATCTCCACTTATTTATGCACATGAAATGGATTCTCTAGAATAAACCTGAATAGGTTCGATAGACCCGAATATCGCTTCGAAAGCGACTTGAGTAGTCACCTCTATCTTATCTTTAATAATTGCTTTTTACTCATCATAATACTTCGTACTTATTGCTGTCCGATTTTCTTTTGGCTTCTCTTATTTTTCAAAAAGATAAAAGAATTAAGCACCAAAAATATAAAGCATTTAACTTGTTAAGCCCAAAATAAGAAGCAAAATCAATTTCGAATTGAATTTTAAAATACATTTAAGCATTCGGTTGAGGAGAAAAATGTTTTAACAATTTTCAATTCTTGAATATGATGTTTTTTTTAGCAATTTTTGATCTAAAAACAATGAATAAAATATATAACTGCAAACAACAGAACAGTACGCGGTCGTTCACTGCAAAAACAAACAGATAAAGTGAAAAATACCTCATGTCATGCCTTGGCTGGACGTTTGCGTTTGCAAATGCAATTCAAAATAAGCCCACAACCAAGAATCTTTGATGACTTTTCTAGTTTAGCAAATTTCCACAAAGCTGTCTGATTATGATTTCATGACAAATTGCTAGCATATTTTTAGGCAGTTAACTGAAACATTTCAAACCTCTTATTTTTTGCTACATATTTAAATTCATTTATACTTTCAGAAATTTTTTTCTTCAGTTGCATTGTAGTTGACTTCATATTATTTTGATAATTTCGCTTTAACTGTCAGAGCTTAGTGAGTAAGCTGATGAGTACAAATAGAAATTAGAGACTGAAATAAGGTTGGAGAGGCCAGTTTTTTGCTTTATTTTAAAATTTTTTAACTTTAAACTTTTGCATTAAATACAGTAACTTTGAATGCAAAATTAAATTTATTCACTAAGAAGAAATAACTGCATTTCAGTAAAAAATAAAATGTAAACCCAGCAGCTCGTATTTGAGGAAATTTAAAATAACCTTCAACTGCTACCACCACCACCCGCCATTGATTTTCTCATCCACTAATTTTTAAAATGAAAAGCACGCAAACGCCATTCAGGTCACCCTTTGCTTCGTTCAATGATCTCGGGGAAAACTTCAAACAGCTGTTTTTTGTAGCTGCTACAGAGAGAGAGAGAGAGAGAGAGAGAGAGAGGGAAAGAGAGTAAGAGAGAGATAAAGAGAAACAAAAGCCAAGCAAGTAAACTAATATAACCGCTTAAAGAAAGCTTTGTTTTTATACAGGCTACAACAACAAAGAATACATTAACCCACAGAAACCCAAAAGCTTCAACAATTCACCGGTGAGAAAAAAACGAAAAACTTTTCGTTTTTCCGAAATATCCCAGCAAAAACAAAAAAGAGAGTGAGAGAAAGGAAAAGCTTTTACAGTACTGCAAATGCAGATTGCATGTATGCGCGCGCATTTCTTGGCCAATGCATAATGCAGGATTTTTCTACTTTTGCATTACTTTTTCTTTAGTGTATTTAGTTGTTTAGTGTCGTTTTTAATCTTGCTACGGTCGTTGTTGTTGCTGATGTTACTACGTTCCTGTGCAGCTCTACCGACAGCCGACAGAGCTTGCAAAAGATTGCATAAACTTTTCAAATTTTATTCTCGAATTTTCTGCAAATAGTGTTACTGCTGCTTTTGTTGTTGCTGTTCGCAGCTATTACCCTCTATTGCAGTAGCAATTCTTTAAGTGCAATAAAATAAAAAACGAGCATATATTTCAAATAGCGAATAATAAAAATAGAAGTAGAAAAAATAGAAAAAAATATTGAAAGATCCTATAAAACAAAAAGAAATAGATATAATAAAAAGTGCGTTCAAAGGAAGTTGCATCATAACAAAGAAGTAATAAAAATTTCGTTTGCTTCTCCAGTAATCTAAATTCAGTGCATCGTCGTTTTCTGCTTCCGGTTCATCTTTTTGCTTGTGCTTTTATTTATTCTTCGTTGTGGTAACGTTTTTGAGCGTCGTTTGAACGTCGTTTGAACGTTAATCGCACGTTCTACCAACACGGATTATTTACATCCAGAGTGGCAAGCAAGGCGTTGTGGTAAGTAATGAGCGGCAACTTTATAATTACCAGCCTCTGTGTTTCCTTAACTAGATTGCAATAAAATTAGTTTTGCTTCTGCAGTTTTGGAATATGAGCTTCATTTCATGAATAACAACAGAGTCGAAGAATAAAACTCACTATATAGAAAATAAAACTCAATGGTTAATCGTTATCTTATGAGTGCAAAATTAAATAAAATAAAGCTTAAAAAATTCTGAGTTTCACTCTGTTTTCCTAGTCGTATGTAAATCTCACAATAAGTTTTTTCACTCTTTCAGATCCAAGTATTCCAAATATGCCTGGTGGAAGCGGCGGTGGTGGTGGTGGTGGAGGAGGTTACGATGATGTTACCGCTGCCAGACGCGGTCGATTTCGTGTAACTTCTACACCTCAAGGACCGCCAGAAACTACACTCGGACGTTTTCGTCTTATGCCTGCTGGTAAACTTTTAATATTCTGCTAACCGCCCCCACTTTTCCTCCCCCCCCCCACACCCCCTCGCCTAATGATATCTAACTTCTTCTGGTGTTTCAGGAAATTATGGTGCCATCTCACCTATTTTACAACGTGGCCGTTTTGCTGTGATACCCGAGGAGCCTCCTCATGGCTCTCCGGCGCAGAGCACCTCACACGTCGAGGAGCGTTTGGAACGCGTCGATGTACGTTCCCCCTCACCCGAATGGGATTTCGATATTGAACATGTAAGTTTTGGCTTTTTTTCTGTAATCTTTTCTTTCAGCACTTTGGCTGAGATTTTAATATTTCATGTATATTTCTTCCTTTCCGTGCCACAATTATTCACAATTTTCACTCTCAGCTTGTGTGCGGTGAAATTATGGAATTCCTAAAACTTATTATGGGTTATAAGAACGAAATTCTACGCTTCGTTAGGGGAAAATATAATTTGCTTATTATGTAATAGTCGCAGTTATACTTTAAAGCTTTTCAATTTAAATTTTAAAGCTTTAAATGTTTAAGCAACATCAGGGAAGATTACTGTGTTGTTAACATCATTGAAGTTATTAACAGTCCTCTTAACCTTTTTAACATTCTCGTGGTGTGATACCAGCTTTAGAATTCCAGTACTGAAAGCTGGTACCAAGGTTGCCAGCATAAATTTCCACGATATTAATAAAGTTATCTATCTCTTTTTCCGCCGTAAAAAAGTCAAACCTTGCCACACGGGAATTTTGCAATATTTAAAATTTTTTACATCTGTTCATTTAAACAGAAACTTTTTTGCATCATTGAATTTTCTATATTTCAATGAATTGCAACAAATTACGTGTTAAATTCCCCACAGCCAATGTAAACAATGTTTTCTCTATCTAGCGGAATTCATAAGAAACCCGTTATATAACTATACGTAAAATAGCAACGTAGTGTAATGCGTAAAAACTGTGTTCCCTTTACGCCTAACGAGGACTCAATTAGACGTCGCTGTAATTTTATTTCTGTTTATAAAGTTTCTGAGGATGACAAATTAATAATTTTGTAATTAAAAATATTCTAAATTTATAATTTAACTATTTAAAGTAATTTTGCAAGTTAAATGTTAGATTAAAAGAATATAAAAGAACACCAGGAAAAATAACGCTGCAATTATAAAATCCTATAGGAATTAAATCCTACAAGAATAAGAAATTTCATTTTAAGGGATTTTTCACTGAACTGGCAGCTTTGACTGGAACAGTGTAAATCAACTCAGCTTTTTTTGAAGAAACAAAATGAAATTAGAACATAGTTAACAAAAAAGAAAACCAAATTTTAAAAAAATACTTTAGCTGTTGCGATATAAAATAACGGAGAAGCAACAATGGCGTGAAGATAAAAAAAAATTCTAATGCGATCTGTAAAACGCTGCTAAATAGGAAGTGTAGACAACAAGTTTTGGAAAAGTTGGAATTAAATTGCACAGTAAAGCATGACACAACTAATAGGAGACAATAGTCTCCTAAAACCACCGGCTAAATATCCAAATTATATAGTCAAGGCATATGAGAAGTTAACTACAGTATTTGTTTCGCATGTAAATAAGGTGGGTTAAGTTTAAAGAAAAAAAATTACTTATTGAATTATTGAAACACAGAAGTTAAGTTTTTTATTATTGTGGATAATGTAAAAAATAAAAAGTTGCGCACAAGTACCGCATTGTATTCGCAATGACAACCGCTATTTTTATGCAGTTGAACGAAATTTGTGTAGAAGTGTTGCAATCATATTCGCGTAGTGTAAAAGTAATTTTTCCAATCTGTAATAAATCAAAACTTACCAAAACTACTCTTAATATTTTTGATTAAATATTTATATGACTTTAGATTACTTTTTCACTGCCTCCACTAAAATCTACCTAGAATTGACGCAAGTTATTCAACAGATGATCTTTTTCAACTAACTGCAAATAAATGCACCTAAACCTATAACTAAAATAGATCAATATTCAGCAGAAAATACTAATAATGCTAATTCTTAAGACATTTTAAAATGCTTTCACAACGTTTCAATGTGAACGTTATAGTTGTGACACCTGTCAAAAAGGAACACTACTCAGTTTTTATTGTGTATAAAGCATCAGCCTTTCATTGTTATAACAGACTTCAAAACAAACTCGATACAAAGTGAAAATGGGACACGTTATTAAAATCAGGGTTGTAAGCCCATGCTGTGTTCCAATTTAAAGATATTCCTGCTGCTCTTGCCACCTGAAGAAGAAGAAGAAGATCCAATTTACGGGATTTCAAATGAAGGAATTTTTCTTAATATTAAAAAAGCTGCCCTTTAGCACCCACATATTGTAGCGTGTATCTTGCTTTTCAATTAGCGCAAAAAATTGTACCCAAGAGCTTGGAAATGTTTGGATATTTATTAGAATACATTCAAGTGTTAAAAATCATTTCCAAATTTCTATTGCGGGTCCATTTCTTTTACTTTGTTGTTAATTCTATGATTATTAGTTGAAATTGAAAAGTTATTGATTCAATTGGCAAACTTTACTTACAACACCTATAATTCAGTTTAAAAATTGCATCTAACTCTCTAACTGTTCAAGTTTATAAAGTTTTTCTTAATTCCCCTCACATATTTGTCATTTTTGATTTAATAAAGTTGGAACCACCACCCTCATTATTACACCCAGTAATAATGAGGGTAGTGGTTCTTTATACTTTTAATGCATTTTTAATTTATGTGAATTACAGACATTTAGGGCGGGAAAAGGTACATTATGTGGGTATTCGAGGTGGCCACTATTTCCACCCATGTTCCATGTTTTCTTGGAGAGCAAGACAATAAAGTAGCAAAATCAACGAATCAACAACAAGTTCACCAACGACAATTCTGACAACACAATAAAAAATTATTTTAAAAAAAACTAAATGGAAGTCAGGCAGTCTTGAAGAAACTGTAGAGAGCGAACAAATTGGTGATCGTGCCGTGCGTGTCGCGCCGTAGTGTTTTCGTCTTCCAAATTATATATCTGTGCACAGCAGTTTTATTATAGTTCTGTTTGTTTTAATTGTTTCCTGTGTCTAAATGGAAAAAAGAAAGCAAAAAATTAAATAAAATTTTCGAAAGTAGTTCTTTTAATCAAACAAAGAATTATACAGAATTGAAAAAAGTAGAAAAATACAAATGTAAATAATTTAAAAATTAAAGAATAAATTTTTAAAACCGTTGGGGGAAAAATAAACTTGCCAAATATCGCGTACTTTGAGTGCCTCTATCTGCGGGTTTATTTGAAGGGTGGAAAACTCATCAATTAAAGGTCAAAGTTTGCCAGTTCAATAATAAGGCAAGCGAGTGTCAATAATTGAAAAATACACCTAAAAAAACGCCAAAAAATATATATGCTGAGATTTTCAAAATTAAAATTTTTCTCAATTTTAATTAATTTTATAACGTTTTTAAATCGGTTTCCTGACTGTGGTTGCTAATTAAACGAGGAAGCACATTAATAAATTTATCGGAAAAGCTAAAAAAATGTGAAATTAGATAACAGATAAAACAAACTGAAGAAAACTAATTTAATTCTAAAAAAATTATCTATAAAAGTTTTAATGCAGCGTATAAAGCATAATTTCGTCAGCAAAGAACACCCAAGCGTAGCAACAACTCCGCCCGCCTTCCACCCACCCCTCATTTAGTCGCACGCAAACACTGATATTAAAATAGTGTGATATCAGCCATCGTACTTTTTCTCTACATAACTAGTTGTGACTTGCTTAATGTTGTCTCTCGAACAGCTGTTTTCTGGTGGTTTGCTTCACTCGTTGCTGCTCTAAAAAAGTAGCCGCCATCAACGCCCCGCAATAAATAGCAGTATTTGTCAACTTGTTTTTGTATTTTTTTTAAAATGTATCGCTAATTCTACCAGAAGATTAAAAAACAAACAAAAACAAATTAAATAAATCAATAATTAGAAAAGTTGATTTTGCTTTTATGGAATTTTCCCAGTTGCAACGTGAGAAAATCTATCAATCATCATAATTGTAGGTAACTCCAAAGCAGACAAAACTGCTCTCACCTCCTTTACTCCAGCCATTGACAAACCTGTCAGATACAGAGATATTTTCATGTGTTTACCCTCAGTTATTGCCACGCACGTTATGTTGACTATCTTCTTGCTTTTAACGGTCAGAATATCCTTGAAAAGATTTTATATTGCTTCTTAGCATCCTTTAGAACGCAAAAGCTACCTGTATCTACGTTGAAAAACATCTGAGTATTAAAAAATGTGAAAAGAAAAGTAGAAAAGAAAATTATATCGCGGAAATTCATGTTGTTCTCGTTCTCAATTGTTATCGCTTAAAGCGTCAGCAGAGTCCCTGTTGGCGTAATCATCGTAATCGTTGACTAAGTAATAATGAAAAATTAGCTTTTGACAGAATTCTTATTGTGTTGTAAAAAGTGTTGCTGCTGATAATTCGAAATAGCAAAAAAAAAAAGAAAAGAAAAACAACCGGCATTGCGTTATCAACGCTGAGTGCGCAGAGAATTCTACAAAAAAGGATTCAACTTCAGCTGTAAAAATTTTAATCGGCAATATTTTGTATTTTGCTGATGTTGCCTTTCAGTTCACATTTGGATCACATCAGCAATTTCACTTAAATGAAAGGTTTGTTTTCGATGTTTTTATTCTTATTTTTTCTTTATTTTTATTTTTTTTCTAAGTTCAGCCCGTTTTTAATGTTGATATGAATTGACTTGGCGCTTGAAAACCCTTTTCTCTTTCAAATATAACTTTATTATACGACACCATGTGTAAACTAAAATTATATTCATTATTTACAGAATTAATTACAATGAAATGTTGATGAATTGTCTTATTCCCATTCCTCTTTAATTCTTCTTCCAATTGCTTAACTTATTACGAACTTTATCTAGGAAATAAATTGGAGATAATCTGCTATTCAAATGAAGCGAAATACAAGTTTTCAACACATACGCACTAATAACTGATGTGTTTATTTAATGCGTAAAATATGTATATTTTTACGCACTTAAGAAACTACAAATAACAAATAATAATTAAATAACAAATAAATAATTTTGGAAAAATACTGACTGTTTGGGAAACAACACGATTTTAATAATTAAAGCTAAAATGTAAGCTAGTCAAGCTATCAAGTATTTTTGTATTCCACAGTATATTTCTCTTCCAGGGTATTCGGTATTCGGTTTTTTTACGAAAAAATTATCTTCCATTCCGCTGGAATTTCTAAATTTAATTGAAAGCGTCAAATCAGAATCACTGCTTGATAGTTATGTCAAAATGCTGACAGCTTAACACTTATATAAGTGTTAACAAATTCATCAGAAGCAATAATTTTCCCTACCTGTTTGGTATTTAAGTATTTTATGATGAAAATAATTTACAATGAAGTAATTTTTTAAGTCATGTAAAATAATTAGTCACGATGTTACGTAAACTCACATTCAGAAGTTTTTATAGTGACCCATTCTCAATTTCACAATACACTGTCTTCAGATTTTAGAATTTAAGAGAAAAATTAATATTTGAATTAAATTTCGTACTAATATTTCCGTATACAAAATGTACTCGTAGAAAAATAATAATAACAATGTGATTATTGCCTTCGAAATGTAGGGTATATAAATGGGTAGATTATTTTTTAATAAAAAATTACAATTGTTCCATTTAAAGATCTCCAAAATTAAAATTAATTTCGTTATTTAAACAATGAAATGATAATTAAATTTGCCATATTACATAGTTATAATCCTATGTTGTGATTGTAATATGTTGCCACATCGTCTCATTTAACTTCTCAACCTCTTGGAGGCGTCTTTTGAGATCCATTATCAGGCTGAAAGCTTTACTGAACTTTTCCTCATAAAACCCCACAATCGTCTTCAGTTCTTTTCGTAAGTTTTTTATCTCCTGCAAGGTGTCGTTTCCTGTATCCTGTGTTGCTTCCGATAGCACTATATAATTTTGATTCTGCGGTTGTGATAAATCTTCGTCCAAATCTGAAAGACGATACATGCAGGCGATCCCATTGACGTACTCGCCTGGATGGTCGGGATCGTATGTGTCACGTGTGTAATACATCTTGTTCGGATTGATCAGCAAATCCATGACTAACTTAAGATTAAAACAGTTCCAGTCATTCGCGTGGATGATAAAGTGAGTCAAGTTTTCCAGATACCGATAGTTGTCTGGGTTGATTTCGTGAATGCGATTGCTGGAAATATTAAGGGAGCGCAGTTGTTTAAAGTTTGCCAGCGAGTTTATTGGTAGGTCTGCCATGCTAGTGTTGCTTAAGTCCAAGCGTTCCAGGGACTCAGCAGTCCATGGATCTGGTAAACTACGCAGTTCAGGGTTATTGCTAAGACCCAGCGTGCGCAATTTTGTTGCGCGAGATAGTGAAGTGATTTGTTGTAGTGCATTGTCGCACAGATCCAGTGATTCGAGTTCCTGCGGCTGCGAGAAGTACAGTTCGAGAACACGATTGTGACGCAGGTCCACCTCGTTTACCTGCCCGTAAATATTCACTGTCTGCAGAGAACAGTTCCTAGCTACGAGATACCGTGTTTGTAAGTTGACGACCAGCGCCTTCAGGCGAGGATTCTGTGAGATGTCTAGCAACATGAGTCGTCTTTGTGCCTGGAAGAGGAATTCCCCGATCTCTTGCAGCCTGTTTCCGTGCAGGAGAAGCGTTAGAAGGTTTGGATTGCCGGAAAAAGTGCTATCACTGAGTACTCGTAGCCGGTTCTGAGCCAAGTTCAACTCCTGCAGTTGGGGACAGTGATCGAATACACCTTCCGGTAACTCCCGCAAGCGATTATTGTGCAAATCGAGGAACTTGAGCTCACGCAGACCTTTGAAGCTTTCGCTGACTACCGTACGAATACGATTGGAATCGAGAAACAGGAATTGCAGCTTCGTCGCGTGGTAGAAAGTCATTTCGTCGATGCGATCGATTTTGTTTTCAGACAGCAGTAGATTCCGTAACTCACTGGCCATCAGGAAGTTCTCCCACGACAGGTGTTCCACGGAGCAATTTCGAAAGTCCAACTCCTTGAGCCACAGCGAGTAGAAGAGTTGGAGGGGAAAATTCGCGAACGTGGAATTCTCGAAAATCAGAGTATCGTATTCCAGAGAACTGGCCAATTCGTAGGTCCGCGGTTGTTCCCCGTTGATGCGCACCTGAGCCTTGAGGTCGAACACAGCCACTTCTGTGAGGTTTTGAAAATGAAAATCGCGACATATGTTTCTCTCACAATGATTCTGCAGACTGGTGATCTCCGCGATCTTTGTTCGACGTTTGAAATCTGATGTATCTGCGTTCATACTGGAGCAAATGTTGAAAAAATACGCTAGGATTATCGCCGAAATAATGTTGGCAGAAAGTGCAGTTAACATTTTAAATTTTGAAGAATACTAAAATAGATCGCCGGACAGGTCCGTGCTTAGTTACGATCCGCACAATCAAGCAAGCAACGCTGAACTAAATAACAACTCAAAACTGAACAGATTTCGATCTGATTTCGAAAATTTTTTGTTTATATAATAAATTGTTATATTGTATACAATACTATATATACAGGAATAGAAGCACGTCGTACTTATCTGAACGCCATGCAGTTGGAGTTAGCATGCTGAAATAACAAACGCAATGTTTTTTTTTAAATAAATATCTTTTTAATTGACCTCCACAATGAGAAGAGGTTATTAAATGTGTAGTCAACAGAACTTACTATATAATAACAATAAAATTAGTGCAAACGAATGAAATCTTTCATTTGCAAGCACATCAGAAAATTATTCAGAGTTTTTACGTAATGATGATTTTAGAAATAACCTAAAAATAGTAAAATAACGAGAATTAAATTAAAAAGTAAAAAATATGTTACTTTAAAGTAACTAACTACAAGTTCATCACAAACCTTTCCATATTGTTTGTTAATATATTTATTTCTAATCGTTTAAATAACTTTACAATTAATTGTACAATAGTTAAATGCTCTGAAGACATTTCAAGGTCTGAATGCTGATTATTTTCATAATGATAAATACATTTTTCCAGTCTTTATATTTTAATTTCTAATAGATGAGATCATATTCGAGTTCCACAATAAGTTTTGAAGGGTTGAAGTTAAAGTTTTCTAATAAGCTGATAAGCAACTAAAAAGTTTTTGTATTGATAAGAATTTTATGAACGTAGATTCCTATTGAAATCTACTACGACTTGCAAATTATACGTCTTCTAATGTTTCTGCTAAGAGCGTTTGGAAGACGTATTCTATGATTGATAATGACAAATCGAACAGTAATTATTTAAATTCCAAAAAAATATAAATTAGATTGTTTATTTGTTAAACTGTTAGATTGTTTATTGTTAAAATTTCTTACATGTGTAGGACTTGAATTAAAGCACATGAAGTTAGAATGAATGATTTGTATTTCTTGTTTTATTTCGGAACTGGAAAAATTATTATATCAGAATAAGATGTTTAGTGCAGTTGGTTATTTGTTTTCAGACTCCTCTAATTGTCAGAGTGATGATATACTCGTACATCACGTATCTCTTCACAACTACGTAGAAAAGATGTTTATTATCGAATTAACTCAAGTATAATCTAAGTAAGTTTGATATTGTATTGGAAAAATACCGAAAAACTGAATGACATCACACAAATCTTGACAAAAGTTCAAGTGATGAGCGATGAGTTCTTTTTTTGCGAAGAAAAATGAAATATAAGCAAAAAATCAAACTAATTTTGAAGTAGAAAAATTTCGTTAGTCACACTTTTGCGTTACACAACAAAAACATGATAATTAGTTAAATACGGTAACTTTTCTGTGGTGAGAAATGGAATCACAATCTAATCATTAAAATTTATAAAGGAATTCTTAAGAAAACAATTAGAACTTCCAAAATCTGTTGTCAGACTTCAAGCAGTCTGTTTCTGTATTTATTTTGAGTACAAAATAAAGTGTTTATATGAAAGTATCTTCAAAACATCCTGACTTCGCTCATAGTTTACATGTCTTCTCTCTTCCTCGTATCTGTCATTTCTCATCTCAGTTTTCTTTCTTCCACGTTCTCCTCAAACAATTTGCATATTGTGGTCAATTCAAATCAAATACTTTTCATTTTATTTATTTAATTTTTGCTCCTTTAGCGTTTTGCATCGCAGAAACTCATTTTAATCACTTTCAAAAGAAATGAGTAGCGAAAATTCAAAATACAATAAAGCAAATCTTTCTGATACTAATTTGTTAAAATTTAGAGTGTCTATATTTGCGATTGAAAGGGTTAAAGATAAATAAACTTCAAGGTTTGCTTAGCGAGTTGAAAGCAAGTCTTCCGCATATTCTGTTCTAGTTAGATGTTTACTAAGTTGTGTGCTATAATTTCCGGATATTTCTTGTAAACAATTCGAAATCCAGTGGAAAAACAAGTTCTAAAATTAAAATGCAAACAAGATATTTGTGATGAGATTAATAAATTGTAATTAAGTTAGCAAATCGTATTTTAAATGTCGTAAAAGCTTAGGATTGAAAGCAATCATTCCCTAAAAGTATTCAATAAGAAATTACAATATATGATACAATATAAATCTTATTCAGGAGAAGATCATTCTTGCAATCCTACTGTGGAATCAAAAAAACTTCTTTAGTTTGAAGATATTAATTACTTAAGAATTTCCAAGAACTGGATTATCTTAAAAAAATTACTTATAAATCCTCAGGTGTTTTTATTTTGATTGACACTTACTGTGCACAGTGACACAGATACACAAAAACTCTTCCATTGCTGTCATTGTTGAAATCTTGCCAAAAGAGAAGCGATGTGTTATTTAAATATTATCAAAAACATTAACAGAGAATCTGGCAAAATGCTATATCTACACGAAATTAATGTCAAATAGTAAAAAAGATATTGAAATTTATGAGTTCGCAAAACTGGATTGGCCAGAGCGATGACATATTTATCGCCCGCTCAATCAAATGTTGGTGGCAACATGTGACAAACCTGAAATAAAGTTGAGTCTCCTTCTCTCGCTTCTCTCACGATGGAATCTTAGCGCGCGTTTATAATTTCGTTGACTTCGCACTACGTTATCGACTTCTACATGTATAGCATTCGGTACTGTAAACTCTTGTGTTGTAACTCTAAAATTGGGTCAAACTTGTACTTTACACACTGCAACAGTTTCGCCTTTCGGTTTTTTCATTTCTAAAGTTCACGCAGAATAAAATGTAATTCGCTTGTTTTTGTCAAAAATTTGAACAAATTTTAATCTTTTCATTTTCGAAAATATGCTCTTTCCAACACTGGTGCTTGCGTCATCGTGATCTTTAACGGAGGTGGTTGGCAGACTTGTTGGCACCACAAAATGATTTATTTCTGCATCTTATTTTATTATAATTTTTTGTCATGTGACTGCATGTGAAAAGCGCCGAAAGCAGCGAGAGTAGCAGAAAGTTTTGTGTGTTACAAAGTTACATGGTGGCGGTAATAAAATGTCACAAATCTAAAATAAGACTAGAACAATTCTTTTGAATGTTTTAAATTAAGACTGCTAAAAGCGAAAAGTATTCTTATAAAGAATTTCCTATTTTTAAATGAACCTCAGAAACAAAACTAAGGAATAAAACAGAATCCAGCAATTAATTGGTCAGCAATAATCGTGAATGCTGCTGTTGACCAGGACAGCAGCAGCACTCTCAAACACGTCATCATCACACTGTTGCTAACTGCAATCATCGACAATTTGTTGTTGTTGCTGCGATTGCTGCTGATGTTGATAGTTAAGATTTGTTGATATTTTTAGGTTGCTTTTGCTGTTGCCGTGGTCAGTATGAATACACGGTTGTTGCTACCTTTTCGTTGTTGCTGCTGCTGCTGTTGCTGTTATTTTGCTTTGTTATCATTGTTTCTGTAATTTGATTGTTACGTCGAGTATCTACCAGTAATGAACACTCGAATCAGAAAGAAGCCATTGTCCTCAAATTTATATGTATTTATTGCTATTGCTGTTGTTGTTATTGTAGTTTGTTGTTGCTGTTTAGTTTGTATTTAATAAAATAAAATTCCTGCATATACAGGCTACGAAAAAAGAAGTCAACAACAGTAAGTGCAACAATTATTAAAGGCAATGAAAGAAAAATCATTTAAGCGTCACCATTGGAAAAATGGCTTCCTCAATTTACGATTACAATTATTTATACATACAAATTTTCGATATATTTTCACGGAGAAAAAGTCTATCTTAAAAGTTATAGAAAAAAGCTTCTACAATAAAATCTACATTGAAAATTTTCACATGCAATTTACTCTTGAAATATAAAATTTTACTCTTGAAATGTATGAAATTTAGAAATATATATATCACTTGTATGTTTGAGAACAATTTGAAAATGAACAGTCGAAAATTCTCAAAAATCCTAAAAGTCAGAAATGATCAAACTTTCCACAAACGTTGAGTGATAGTTTCTTTTTTCATTTTGACCATCTGTTCATCGATTTTGGGTGATTGTTCATGTTAAGAAAGAATATTTAAATCGTACACCAAGAAAGAATATTTAAATATACAATACATTCTGCAATTGCAATTGCAATATAATGTATAGATATATTTATTTCACGTTTATTTGTTATTCACGTGTTACACATAAACTTTTAGTGCACCTAGAGAAGCATTTTAAATAAAACGCTATTTGAAAGCAACTTTAAATTGTTGGTCTGAGATCATCCGCGTCCTGTTATATACGCTCAATATTTCTCTGTTGAAATCTTTCGGTTAGAGAGGTCTGCTTCCATAATCGGTGGCCTTGCGGTCTTAGCATCGAAAACTCTATTCTTTTCTTTGGTTGGCTTTGCAGGCAACGTTATATCTAAGCTATCGGCTTTCTTATAAAACAGATAACCGGCAGACATAAAACCAATTAGAGATAATGTTATACAAGTCCAACGTACACCGGAATTGAATTTTAAACCTCTGTAAATAAAGAGAAATTTAACTTCAATAAGACTTCCTAAATTTGTAATTGTAATGTTTAAGTATTAAACGATAACAAGAAAAAGAATAGCGGAATTTAGGATTACTACTCTTGCTACTTACAAAAACAGCGTATACTTGAGCATATTTGTAAAGGTTTTATTTAAAGCCACGCCCTCTTCAACCCAAAAGAAAGGCATCAGAAGTTTACGCATGTTCTTCATAGCTTCGACTTGATCAACAGGCTCCACATCAATATTGAACTGCAAACGTTTGGCAGCACGGAATGGAGTGCCGGACATCTGAAATAGTTTGTTTCCTCACTAGAACAATCATTTCGTATACTCGTATTTTTACTTTCTACAGCCTACCAATTCAAAGTCAATAAATATCGCATGATCTTTTTCATTTGGTGACAAACCATCAACATTTTCCAACAAACTAGGATCAGCATTGAAGAAATGAGGCATTGAAGCATAGAGTGGTCCACCCATACAAGGCTGCAAATTCATGGTGCCCTTGGGGGGACAAGTGTCAATATCTTCGGGATCATCGCAGAAACAATGCAGGCTTTTGTCAGCCTAAAATTGGTGGTGGTCAGTGTTGAAGAACAGAAGTGGATAAGCGCCCATCGAACTCACTCGTATATCTCCCAAGTCCATGTAATACTTCAAGGCTGGCATTCCATGATACGACGATTTGCCTCTGTAGACGGCGCCCAAAGAACGACATACATCTGGTGTGAAAGCCCACAGTCCCTCTTCTTTGGACATGAAGGGCGGAAATATTGTCGAATCACTGCCGATAAATTGATTGCACTCATCACCCGACCAAGTGTCCAGCTCCGGTTCATCATCGAAGCGTATCACTTTGCCCAGCTTATGGATATTTTTGACACCACGACAAGCAGTAAAACGACCAGCATCGCTATGGTTCGCCTGAAATTATTTGCAACTCGCTATAGATCATAAGAACCTCTGGCACTTGGCTATAGCATACCCCGCCCATAAGAGAGAAGAGGAAATGGGTATCGTTGATCTGCTTGGCTTGCTTCACCTCACCCGTATAGAAAGCTGTGCACAGAGCTTTTGCCGCAAACTCTTCCGGAGAGCAATCAATGTAGAAGCCACGGAAGAAGAGATCCATAAATTTGATGTTCATGAAAGCCCTGCCGTCGGGGAAAAGAATGTTCAACGCCTTCGCGATAAGGTCTATCATGGCGGCACGTTCTCGTTGCACGACGATAGATATAGACTGAAAAATAGTGTATGAATTGAGGGATAAGAATTCATTTTATTGCATTTTTCATTTTGATCGAACGACGATCACAGCTGTCGTCATCGAGTTTAATGGTAGTTGGTCGGTAAAGTCAGGCCGCCCCCACTCTATCATGCCCACTTATTCAATCTCTTAATTTTTTCTACAATTTAAACTGTTTTGCAATTCATAAAGCTGGTAATGTAATTACGTATTTTTTCAGTTGCCGCTGTATTTATTGTTCGCTTAAAACGAGCTTAGTATGAAGAGCTTTTCGTGGGGGAAACTGGTTAAACAGCCTTAAATTTACTAGGGAAATTGCTGGAATTTTTGTATCAGACGCTTTTAAAAATTATAAAGAAAAAGGTTTTTTATTCCGAGATGTTTTGTGAGATTTTCAAAGCAGAACTTGATCTTAATTATGATTGATTAATGACATAATCCTGGTCACACGCATCGGGATATCAATTCATATCTTGACTCCCCATATATGATCACAAGAATCTGGATATTTAAGCTTGAATCGAAATCGATGTTTAATCCAAAAATGAACGTTTATGCGTGATAACACAGATTTGTGTGAAGCCTACACCCGAATTTACACGCGATCAGACGAATCTGTATATCAAATCGAAGATTTACTTTTCTGACGAGATTGCAGGGAACAGAGAAAAAACACTGTTCAAAATTAACATTATGATTTGCACAACTTTATGAATTTATATTGTTAACTTAATTCTCACAGGATTCTTCTAAAAAGTCGCTTAGTAAATCTATAAAGAATTCAAAGAAAGAACGATTTACTTGTAATAAAATATTTGGCATGGTGATTATTTCTTCGCCAGTTAATCCTTTGGATGCTTCTTTGTTGAAAAAGAAGGTGTTGCGCATATTATACGATATCGTATCCTCCACCACATCATCTTCCAGATCGTATTTATCTTTCCATTCACTTCGAAATAAACAATTCCAAGTAATTCTCAACAAAAAACTGTATTGCTTTTTTTAAGTATTTTCTCTTACTCGAAAACGTAGGGACCGATTTCGTTTACGACTGGTTTGCCGCCATTTATAATTTCTTCCGGATTTGTTACGTTGAAAACGTAAATGTAAAAATGCAATGGAAATGGGGTGTTCGACCAAAGCTCACGTATATCCGTACCGGGCTTCAGAGTAACTTGCTGGAATCACCAGAAGAATTACAAATTTAAGTTAAAAATTTGAGCAGAAATCGTCATTGAGTTTAGAATGGTCATCACCTTTGAAATCATAAATTTCAAGATTTTCGGAAACGCTAGCCAACCGAAAATAATACCGAACAATAGAGTGCCACACGAGCCGGCTAACAATTTATTGCGATTCAATTGCATACTTCGGAGCACACGAAAAATCGCAGATTTAAGCCAACGAAAAATCGCAGATTTAAGCCAACGAAAAATCTGCAAGTATTTCCTATAAGAATACGAAATTCTCTGATTGATCCGTTTTTGGTTCGATATTTTTGTAAGTTCAACTTAACTGAACGCGAAGCAACGACAAACTAAACAACGAAAACCTTTTGATGTACGAAGGAATTTTAAAACTTCCACTTAGACGAACAAACAGTAAAAAAAAATGCGAAATAACAATCTGAGAACAAAATGATTATTAACATTACTTCCAATATGAATTAATAGAAATTGCTAAGGTGGCTTTTATAGATGTTGCAATTGTTGCTGTGCAATAAATTCAGCTTAGAGGACGTGCATTGACTGGCAGACCGGCTGACGGTCTTTTTGCTTGCCTGTCTGTATATTGAAAGCGACTCATCAACTGTTGAGTCCGCCCACTGTGCGGATTTCCATCCCACTGAATGCAACACGCACCTCCCGCCCGTCTGTCGGGCATTCGGGTCGACATAACGTCAAATTCTACACATGTTTCATTATAGAAAAAAATGTGCCTCATTTTGCGTATTTATTATACTTTTGCAAGCAAGTCGGGTATGAAGGAAAACTTTGCGAATGCAATATTTCCCAGAACCTTTTGCAAAATTCTTTGATATTTCTCGGAATTAAATTTTGTTTGCCCCCCAGAGAAGGTAAACGACTATTCTCAAGACCTTCAACCTTTATTTTTAGTATTAGCTTTCACTTTGCAACACGGAAAATACGTTAAAAGTTCTATTGTTAATGTATTGTACTTTTGCATATCTATCGGTCCTTATTAATAAAATATAACCTGCATTTGAAAACATTTGCAAGCAATTATTAGTAATTAACGTTTAAAAACAGAAAACGTTGAGGTGTATAATACGAGTAATATAACTAAGGACTCTGTATAGATAAGGACTCAATGCGAAATGTGATATTTGTACGTGTGAAATATTGACATCAAATTGACAGGTTAAAATGCTTCTTTGCCGTAGAATTAAAATTATCATCAGTTCCATGGGATTTTCAAATATGTACCATGTTATCACATACAGTTTAAAGGGATTCAGGGAGATTTGTTTGCTGGGAATTGTCTTTAGTGTCATCAGATTTGTTAGACCTGAATAATTAGAATTTGTTTCTCTAAATTTATTAACCGCCTGATTATCACACAAAGCAATTTTAAAACGTGTGAACGTGTGAATGTTTTATAATGGACTAATTTATTGTTGTTGTTTCGACTTTGTTGTTGTAAGTCTAAATTATTGCATGCAATCCAATACGAATGCTGTATGAAATATATGCTGTATTATTATTATTATTATTTTTATTATATGCCAGCCAAATAAAAAATTAAAAACTAAAATATGAAGAAATATTCATTTGTTTACAAATTAAGTTAACAATTGCTAATACGACAAACAATTAACAAGTTTGTTGTGTTTGCTGAATTCTCGCAGTTCGCTAAATTGTTTTTTCATTAATATAAATGAATTTCTTTGTGATGTCCTAATTTTTTTTTATGCTGATGAGTTTTTTTCCCTCCTTCAACTCTAATGGAATTTTATTTTATTTCCTTCACATTTGTCAGCTGTCAAAATGAAAAAATGGCATTATTGTTTTATAAATTCTCGAAAATAAATAAGCAAATACATCTAAAAATACGTGAATCATTTAAAAAATACGGATGAATTCCTTTCCATAGCTCGTTAGTCGATGAATATAAGCTGAATACAGCACTGAAATGCTTCAAATTGCACTGAATTGCTTAAAATGTAGCTGATTTGCTTCAAGTTGGCACTGAAAAGGCTAACATTAGTTATCATTGTCTAGATCGGAACTAAGATCGGAACTAAGAAGACCTCAAACAAAGCGAATTGCTTTAAATTATGCTAAATTGCTGTAATTATTATATACTCGTACCGTCCTAAGTTTTTGAATTTAGAAGAAAAATCCTTAAAAGTCGGACAAGAACTGTATGAAACAGAATTTTGGATGTCTTCCTTATCATGTTGTCCGTGAGAAATATATGAAACGATATCACAGAGTATTAAACCCGTTAGAAAAACTTCACGGCCTTCATTTGGCAACGTTCTTCAAATAGTCATGTAGTGCGTAGAGCAGGTTGTCATTAAACTGGATCAGATCTTAGATGTTTGTTACACAGAAAACGGAGTTGCTTTAAAACGATAACCAGCTCCTTAACTTCTTTTAAATCGCAGTTGAATTGCTAGATTTTTGTTGCGTGAGTTAAACGATCGAAGATCGCTAGAAAGTCTGCGAGGGCGGTAACCCTGAATGTGAGAATAGCAAAAACCACAAACCAAATTAATCAACTCTTTACATTTCGATTAGTTTCTAATAATAAATAATTAATTGCTTAAAAACTAATAAAGAAAATCGTAAACTAAATTGTGAAATTCAAACGATTAGTGTTATTATAAAATTCTCTCGATTCTTTGTTGCCAGGCAAGAATAATGAGTTGATTAAGCTCAATTGATTATTTCAGAAGTAGCAAATAATTTGTTAGAAAAAACAAACTAGTTATTTACATTCTTACATAATCCATTCTCCACAACGAAGAAATGGAAAAAATTTTACTGTATTTATTGACAGTCAATTAGAGATAAAATCGATTTACTGCCAGCTCAACAAGCTCGAGTCGGAGGAACATCTCTGCCGCTTACATCATTAGGCAGTCAACAGTGACGAGCATTATTCTGAGGAGGGGACCGTGTATAGTAAGTCGTTTAAGTGGGTAACTCAAATACACGGATACGGACGGCGGACGGTACTCGACACACTACTCACTCGACAACACATCTTGTCCTCCACCTCGCCAATATTCCAACACCGTTGTGTATCATCATTCCCATTTCAGTATCCAAGGTGGCAACACAATCTGGTACACACAAGTGTACACTTGCATTGGATGATGATTGTAATTTTTGGTCAATGGCACACTGCATTTGCTCGTCTAACAGGAAATTTTTAGGGAAACGGATTTTTGTGAAAAGAACGAAAAGAAAAAGGATTCTTTTTGAGTATTTTGGAAGGAATTTTGGAAACTCTGGGAAATTTCCTCATTATATAAAATTTTTTTAAAAAAATTTATAATATTATTAACTTATTTATTCCATCACGACGTAATCTATGAATTACATAAGGAGTGTTTTGAAATTAGCGAAATTCATATATGTAACTTCATTTTATGTTACCGTGTATATAACTCAAAAAATTTGGCTACAAAAAGTGGAAAGTTATAAAATTGAATTCCAAAGTTGAGGCAGAATTTTTTTACGATATCGTAAACAACCGTTGACGTCTTGTAAATTTGTTTGCTTGTAAAAATTTTATGGTAGTTTTCGACAATAAACGGTGAACCATCATTATTACGGCAAACCATTTTTGTATATTCCACCATGATGTGAAGTATTCAGTACAATAAATAGATAAATAGGAAAAGATTGCCTCATGTTCGTCATGTGCCATCAGACTTTGACTGAAGTTATATGCATACGTATGTATGTATGTATGTATGTATGTATGTGCATATATTACTCGTGTGGTTTTGGTTCCATTTTTATTGTTGTTGTTGCTTCTTGTTGTTGTAGTACTGTCATATTTTCTAATTGCTTCCCTTCTAATTATTACTTCAGTCTGAATTTCAATTGAATGCAACACTAGACCGATGGCAAACTACACGGTGTTGTCGTTGATCTAATTGTTTCTGCAGTTGTGGTTGTTCTTGTTGTTTTAGTTGTGATTGTTACTTGGCAACTTATAATTTAGGATCTATATGTTGTTTCTTTTTAAAATCAATTAAAAAAGTCATTATTGACATTTCGTATTTTTCAGTTTCTTTTTTTTTTCTCCTAAACTTTTAGTTGTTTTTAATTAAATAACGTCAATTGAAAGATTTGTTTTCTTTTTACTCTACAGAATGCAATTACATTATACTGTCGTCGTTTTAATTTAGTAGAATCATTTGTTCAGTATTACGTTTCACTTGCGCTTGTTGATCAGCGATTATTTTTGAATATTTAAATTAGAGTAATGACAACAATTTATTGCTAAATATGGTTGAAATAAATATTTCAGCTTTATTTAATAGAGTAATAAATAAATAAATGAATATGAATTTCTTAGTAAATGCAAACATTGTTTTAAAAACTCATAAAGTCATTAAAATTCTACAAATATACGAATTTAGAAACAACTCTTGATTTAGGCTTTTCGTATGAACTTGAATTTTTAAGTGTGATATTTTGTTGATAATAATAATAGTAAAAATAATAATATTAATGATAATAATAATATTAATAGTAATAAAAATAATAATAATAATAATGATAATAATGTCTTTAAAAAATGCACGATCTCGATTTAAACTTATTGTTCACAAAGCAAAACTCAGTGTAACTCATGCTTCAAAAATTTGGCCCTGAGTGAACTAGACTGGCGTCACTGAGTCTGGAACGTAGGCACAGAGTTGCCAGAGTTACACTCGCCGACATCAATCAAGCATCAACTTTGTACTTTTGTTAATAACCCAGTAAATTTTAATTGTAACAATTATCGCTGCAATAAACATGTTTCTTTATTTAACGACTATAATTACAGATTAACAGCTGCAATTCTTGAAAAAAAAAACGAGTTGCAGAGTTGCCTACTGAAACTTTTAAGAAAACTATAAATTGAACAAATTCACACAAAGTATGAAATAAACATGCATCACTACATACTCAATGCTGCTTAGAAATATTTTATTAAATCTTTTTATTTGTGACTCTTTAAATTTAAAATGTTGATAATCTGAAAAAGTGTATCGCTTCTCATACGGAAAATATTAGGAATTCAGCGTAAAGCAATCGCTTTTAAATTATAAAACAAACAAACCGTGAAAACAAATAAAGAGAATGAAATTTTATATGTATCACACGTATGCAGATCCGTGTGTGTGTTTTTGAGTTCATGAAAATTGTTGCCATATCTGCCGAGAATTTTTCTCTACGCTATCAGTATTCCTAGCATGCTAAATAGTTTCGAATTATTGTTGCTGCCTGCCTTCTTTTATCTCGCCTTCGAATGACATTTTTGTCATCAGTACACTCGTAACTGCTTCTGTTTGAATATTTATTTTTTAACCTTGGCTTCAAAACATTTCTAAATTAATTTTGCAATTATTTTTTATTTGCTTTTTCGTAATTTTTAACTTGTTTTGTGCTCAGTGTTTTTCCGATTGCTTAACTTGATATATTCTTCTCAGCTGAATTGCTCGGTAATAAAAAGGGCATTTTTTTGTCAGTGTAGAAGAAAGAGAAGTTGTGATTTCGTTTTTGAAGTGATTTCGTTTTATTCTGGATCTATCAGATTCTACTTTTTGGTATTATAATATATTGCGGCTTTGTCTTGATATTGAACCACATCGCCTTAATAATTTGATAACCTTCTCGAGCATAAATTATTCGAAATCGTTTGATTATTTGATTATAATTTCGATGAGTGGTGATTTTGGTGGATAACCATTTATTTATGTGGCGGGGAAACAAAATATTAGTTGAGACGTCACAGGAACTTTCTTTAACTAAATAATCTTTTAGAACTTCTGGGATTCCTGGGTCAGAAACCCTGCCAATTGATTTTACAGGTTTCCTTATAATCCAGTTCTACAATATTAGTCATATAGATTATATAGACAGTTAAATTTATCCTATAGAGACCGAAATTGTTCAGTTGTGGATAGAAGAGGTCAAGAAAAAGAACAAATTTATGATAAATGAACGCTAACTAAATGCTAAAATCTGCTAAATCCCTCTAATTTGGTCACCTTTAAATGCAATAAAAAAGGTCTCAATTTATAATCAAAATTTTATCGTGTGTTCAAAATAGCAAATGAAAAGCCTTGAAGCCAAGTCAAGTCATATCTTACATAAACGGGATTGCTAAATGTCAACTATCCAACTCCATAAAAATCAAATGAAATAGAAAATAAAAATTTCTTACAGATACACCTGACAATCAGTTGATCCTCACCGTGGCACG
This sequence comes from Sicus ferrugineus, assembly GCA_922984085.1. Taxonomy (NCBI): domain Eukaryota; kingdom Metazoa; phylum Arthropoda; class Insecta; order Diptera; family Conopidae; genus Sicus; species Sicus ferrugineus. Next base: position 2,795,500 of record OV277352.1, read on the forward strand.
ACCAGTTTTCACCACATGACACACGATTTATCATTTTACTTTTAACATAACGAAGTCAATTACAGCAATCATATCAATGTCGTTCAAAAGAAAATATTATCGTACACAGTAGTCGTTTATTAAAACACAAGTAAAAACACCTTGAAAAGGTTCAAAAAGCAATAAATTGTAGCAGCTGCATGTCAGAACTCTCAACCTCTTTTTCACCTTCACCACACTTTAGTCAACGAACGATCACCACTTCCAATGGCAACAAACTGTCAACAACATACTGCGCATGGAAAAACAAAAAACTTGCAAAAAACATCCACCACCAGCAGCACCACCATAACCACCGTCACCACCCCTTCGGCTACTATGACACTGGAGAGGCAAAAACCCCCTCATGGAAGTGACGAGGAGGCTAGCATGCCGCCGCCGTCCACTAATGGAGGGCAACAAATAGCTCTGCCGCTCGTTGGCGAAGATGTTTTCGAAAGCGTTTTCGATGCTTCCATGGCAGATTTGGAGGACGCAACACTGGATGGCTATGAATCGGATTCGGAGAGCACCGATGAGGACGACGGCAACACTAACAGTGTAGCTCACAACGTTCTGGTTAAATCAACAAATTCTAGCAGCTCCGGACTTCCCAGATTTCCGCGCTGCATAGCGTTCAACTGTCACAGTAGCAGCAGCAGTGGCAGCAGCACTGATAGCGATGAAGAACAAGCAGAAGAAATCATCTCAGCCGTCAAGCAATCACCCAAATTTTTTTCTCCGGATGCACATCGTGCAGAACTTTTCCGTGCGCGCCCCTATCTTCTCTCCTTCGTTGAACGACGCCGTCTGTCGCAGTGCAAGGAGGAGGATGAAGAAGACGGCACCGGCGACAAGTCACCACAGCCACACGGCAACGGCGACGTCACTATTCCGCCCAAATTCGAGAAGTCGAATCTGCCCTCACCACCCCCACCACCGCCGCCACCACCACCTCCAGCTCAGAATCCTGCTTTCGCCGAAAAATTCAAAGAGTTGGAAAGTTTGCGTCGGAAATTCATGCACAAAATTGATAGCATCAACACCGCCAACATAGAGGAAATCAGCAATACTTCCTCGTCGGAGGCGCCATACACACCACCGCCACCTCCACCTCCGCCGATACCACCAACAATTCTGCCCACATCGCTGATGCACTTGGTGCAGCCAACTAAATCGAGCTCAAGTACAGCTTCCTCCGCGCCAGACGCGATCGCCGCAGATCAACCAGAGAAAACGACCACCTACGCTGAAATGGTGGCATCTGTGTTAACTAAGCCAAGCGTGCAAGAAATTCCCCCATCGGTCAATTTGCCCATTAGATGTAATACGAGTCCAGAGAAAACTATTATAAAGGGAAAATTCACTGTTACCAAGGCTTCCGAGGCACCGTCCTCGGAGAAGAAGTTACGCTCGGAGGCGAACATTTTGAGACATTTGGATGCCTCAACGAATGCGCACACCATCAGCTTTCCTTGTAGTTTTGGCGGTTACTCATCAGTGCAAGGTCTATTTTCGCAACGCTACGGTAGTCGCAAGCTACCTGCAGCTGTGCCTCATCTGGATAAGAAATTCTTCGACTCGTCCTTGGTCGAGATTCGGTCGTCTGGAGTCAGTAGCACTTCACTGAGTACGAGCAATGGGGAATCATTATCGTCGTCAATATGGAATCAAACGGTCGGACGCCCTCAAAGTCTCAAATGTGATACTAGCCTAGGACAAGCGGAAGGAATCGTTAGTCAGGAGGAATCGTTGGATGAAGTATGGATCAAACGTCCGCTAGATATGCCACCAAAAAAACCTGCCTCAGTAGGTGATGATTCATCGGTGCCCACGACAGCGGCGCCGTCAGATGATGTAAGTTTGTGGAATGGGATCGTTTAATTTCTAGAATCAAGTAATGGAGGATTAAGTAATTTGGGGGAAATAGATTTTCAAAGATCTCTCACAGAAAACCTTTTTGTACTCAACATAAACTCTAGAGTTATAATTTTATCTTATAGTGTTCGACAATTTTAACACTTAGCAAACTCTTTTATTATTAATTTAAACTGTAACGATTGCAACATGCAAACTTTCCCAAGCGACTCGGTGCGTGTGTGTGTTAAGATGACCTTTGGACGGAAAAAAAGAAATACTGACGTATTTCGTACTTCTGTTTCCCGCGAAATTGTTTATTTATTCAAAAATTCTACTCACTTTACGCCGACTTGAATTTACTTTTCTTTCTGCTGAATACAAAGCTGTGCTTTTGCTGTTTTTGTTTATTGCAACATTTTACAGGCTGGGTATCTCTCTGGAAGCTTGTTGCCAACCGGAAATTTTTCATTTTTTTTTTACAACGATTGCCAACCTGGCAAAAAAATATATTGTGTTAAAAAAAGAAAATGTGTACTTTTCTCGAAACTGAGGCATCTCACACGCCTTGACAATCGAGTTGACAGTAATCGCGTTTGCCAGACTCGAGGGTCGTCGTCAGGGTTTCATGGACTTGAGCCCGTTTTGGACTCAGTTGGGCCCTTTACTCTCTCTCTCTCTCTCTCTCTCTCTCTCTCTCTCTCTTTAATAGCGTTAAAATGGATTGAGTACAATTCTTCAATAATCGATGAGTATAATTAATCGATTTTTGCTTATTTTTATAGCCCATTTCTTCACTTTCATAGAAGTGAATATTAATTGTTCCTGTTTTTTTTTTATACTGAGAAACTCGAACATCTTACATGATGCGCAGCTGTTTACAAGATTATTTATAGAAATTATTTTACTTCCAAAACGAAAAATACGTTGAAAACACAGCGAACGAAATTAGTTAAAAGAATAAAATTGCTAATGCGTGACCAACAAAAAGAAGCAAAAATAGAAAAAAGAGGTGAAAAACTTTGCTAAAACGAAATAATAATAATAATAAACTTTTGTTTCTTTTAATTGTAATTAATGTGGTTTTGCTTCTGTCTTCTTTCTTCCTTTTGATGTTTACCACACTTATTTGGCAAAAAACTTATTTTCTCCGAAAAATCGAAATGATTGAGTGTCAAAAATTTTTTTTTGGTTAATAGACTTAAAAAAATATTAAAACTTTTGTTTGGCATTCGAGGGAATTTCTTACAAGTTTTGTTTGTGACTATAAACGAAAAGACGTTAAAAAACAAGTAAAAATTATACCTTAATATCTCACACGGTTAATGAGATATTCACATTATAACATTTGTTCAAACGAGGTACCTTTACATTCCGTTTGTAAAGTAGGCGTGGTTGTTAACCGATCTCGCCAATTTTCAGGCCCAAACTGCCCTACATAACAAAGAATATTTATGACAAATTTCATTGCGATATCTCTTTTCGTTCTCCCGTAATCGTGATTTCAACAGACAGACAGATAGACAGACAGACCGACAGACAGACAGACAGACAGACGGACGGACAGGGCTAAATCGATTCAGGAGGTGACGCTGAGCAAGAATATATATATATATTTCTATATCTATCTCGTCTCCTCTGCGTTACAAACGGAAGAACAAAGTGAATATACCTCTCTTCGAGTGTAGGGTATAAAAAAATAGTCAACGGATTCGTTACTGCTTTTGTTTCTCATCGTTATCATCTCGTCTCTTTTATCACGGACATGAACCAAAACCAATGATTTCTCTGTTCATCGTGGGCACGAACCACGTTGTTGTCACGGGCGTAAAAGTTTCATTTATCAAAGTTACGAATCGAACCAAGCAAAAATGCTTTCTTATCATGAACATGAAGTATTAAAAATCAAATTAAGAATGTCAATTTTGGCCAACACAAGCTGAGAAACAACACTTCTGAAATTGCATGCGATTTTTTCTATTCATTCATTCTTACCTTGAAGACAGCATTTGGAACTCATGACTTGTTTATACGCTTCCAGGAACAAGATGGCCGCCTACCCGGATCCAGACCCTCCAGTGCGCCAGCGGAACCGAATGCCAAAGCAGCGCGAAAGGCTTCCAAGAAGATGGAAAAGGAAGCGAGGTGAAGCAGTTAAATTTGAAATTTTTCCTAAAAATTTGGCTAATTTTAATTTGGCTTTTTTTTGTTCTCCCTGACTTCCCACCCTCCCCCCTCCATTTTTAGGCGCCAAGAAAAAGAACAACGCACCCGCGAAAAAGAAGCCCGCAAAATAGAACGCGAAACGGCGCGGCGCCTCGAACGTGAGGCTGCCAAGTTGGAAAAACTGAATCGCAACACGGAGAAGATATCGCGCAGCACCGAACGCGTTTCATCACGTTCGGGTTCGCTGGAGCGTCGCCGCAGCGGTGAATATTCGCCCGTTCTAAATCAGTCCACGGTGCACGGTATCGCGAGTCCCAATCGCCGACCCACGATATTCGATGTGTTTCGACCGCGCGCGAAATCGGATGCGAAGCGACAAAAAGAGAAAGAAAAACTGGATCCGCTGGCAGCTGGAGCAGCAGCGTCCGCCAAGGGAACCGATCGCGAAACCAGCAGCAGCACGAGCAGCACACATTCGGGCTCCGGCGGCGGCGGCGGCGGCATCATGAACACCATGAAGGTGGCGATGCAACATACCGGCCTCATCGGCGGCCATCACAACCGACCCACGGTAACGGTCACTGCTGCTGCGGAGGCCGCCACCACCAGCTCAGCGAAGGCGAAGTACAAAGATGGATCAGCGCATCCGCATCAGGGTAGTGACGCTCAAGTAAGTGAAGAATATATATTCGTTTTTAGATTGAATTCTGTTTTAATTTGTCGTTGTTGTTGTTCTTGTTGTTGTTGTTATCATTTCTTGAATCCCCAGTATTATCATACTGTAACTGCTGTGCGGCGTGCAGATGCCAACCGCTCACCGATGACCAAAGTAATGGATTTGTTCAGGCATCGTTCGAACTCAGCGGCGACGGAAGCAGATAAACGAAAAGCGGTGAGTTCTTCATGGTTGTGGTCTTTAGTTCAGCGAGCTTTGTTTACAGGGGGGGGTTTGTGTCTATGGTATGCTTACAGCTGTAAATAGCGTTGTGACGTTAACAGCAGAGAGCAGTAAATGTGAAGTATATTTACAGCTGAGAGTTAGCTATGTATGTTGATCTGCTTTTGTACTTTTTTTATTAAGCTTGCGGGATTATAGAGCCATCTACCGTTAGATGGCGCCACCTTCCCTTCTGAAAAACGTGCAAAAACTACGGAGCTTCCTAGAAATTCGAAAAAAACTTGGAAGCTTCTGCTGACTATAATTTTTCTAACAGCGTTTCAGAATTTTTGCTTCAAAACTTTTGTGCAAACTATAAATATTTATTACAAAATCATTAATTTTAATATAACTTATTTGTAATTCTTAAATTTTTCTTACTCAATTAAAGAAAGAAACGTTTTGAATTAATTGAAGTTCGAGTATTTATAATGATGGTAGTTTCTGGAGAATAGATAAGTAAAGATAATATTTTATCATTCTCTCTCTCTCTCGTTGAGTTCCTCTTCTGCTTTGCACGTTTCAATCATAAGATGAACTGAAAGCTTTTCTTAGCGGTTTGTTACGAGAAATTAAATGAAAATTAAACAAATACTCGTAGTTGTGTCATAAGTGTGCGCTTTGAAGAGTTCGGCAAACAGATGTCGAGTTTCTAGCATTCGTTCGCACTCATCAAGTTTTCGTAGCATATTCAAGTGAGCCACTCAAAACCAACACGCGGCTCATGCTGAGCAACACAGAAGCAACAGGTTGTTCTCAGCTTCCTTTTTCCTGCTCTCGAATATCGTCGCTGCGTCAGGAAATGGAAAAGCTTTCAGTTTTCCACCGAGAAGGCGCGAATTTATGAATCAAATGGAATCGTCGATTTGGCGACGTGCGTCAGTCTGAAATCGAGCGCTGAGTCTGAAGTCAGTGTGTCGTTTAAACATTTGATTGCCAATACATTCTTCTTCATGCGCGCGCGTTTATTAAAATTAAAACTAACAATAAAATAAACAAACAAGAGAATAAAAAAGAAATTAGATATCTTCGGCGAACTCAAACTTCACGATTTTGGATGAATTGTAAAGAAATGTAAAGAATTTGAAACTAAAATTCTTACGAGAAATTTCGAAATTGGTTAAATAAAGTGGAAATATTTAAAAAATTGTAGTGTAAAATATGTTGAAATATAAAATTATGAATATATCGTGAAAATATTTTAAATGACAAATTAACAAAATTAAAAGTTAAGAAAATAGAATGTTAACGAGAAGTAAAACTGAAATTTGAAAATTGCATGCTCAATTTAAATATAATTTCACAGCATTTCATCAAGCTTAAATGAAAATTTCATTTGTATTTGTGAAAATGAAGACTAAAACTAAAATGTCGACTAGTGTAAATGAGAGCAAGATAATTTAAACTCGGACTAAATTTAGTTTCTCGTGCGTCAGTTGAATTTACAAGCGAATAATTTCGTTAAATTAAATTAATAAGTCGTTGGCTGACTTCAAATTTTTTACTCTCTCTCTCTCTCTCTCTCTCTCTGTCTCTGACTCTCTTCCGCGTAACAGTGAGCGACAGTAAAGTTCGAACTTTTCATTTAGTTGCAGTTGCATTTCTTAAAATGGCTTTAAAAGTATTTAATTTTCCTCGTTTTTCCATTTATTACAAATTCTTTTCCAACTCGAAAACAGCTGATCGGAAGTTGGCATGAAATTGAATTTAATATAAATTTTTTTCTCATTTTGTTGATGTTAGAATATATTTATCAAAATTATTTATTGTTTCATTGCTCCGTTATTTTGTCATTTTTTCTAAGTCGCTCTGATATTTTTTGCCATTCGAGTTCACTCAGGGTGAGCGACTTTTTCTGATCGTTTCTGGTTCTAATGAATTTATTTTCCCTTTTAATGTTTATTAATGATGCGAAACTTTTTGTTCTTTTCATTGCTTTTCTTTGCAGAACTTGCAAAGAATTACATTTCAGTCTTGTTTCTAATTTTCCTTTCTGCATAATTTGTTTCTCATTTTATTATTCTATAGATTCTCGTGTTTATTTATTCTACTTCTGTTTATTCTACTTTCTGTTCTATTTTACGTGTTTACACTGCAAATATTAACCTTTCATTTTTTTGTTGTTGTGTGTTGCTGTAATTGTTTACTTGCTGTCTCTCTCTGCTGTTCTGTTGCTTGTTGCATATGTTTTCTGAGCAGTTTTCACATACTTGTAGCTATTTAGTTATTTCCTCAATTAAAAATAAGGTCAAGGATTAATTTGTTGATCTGACTTTGAGTTCTGCGAAAAGTTCTTCTGAGTCTTCTTCGTCTTTGCATTTCTTCTTTTTATTTCTGCAATAATTTTCTATTGTGAATTTGCATACTTTCTACTTTGTTATTAAATGAGTTTACTAAGATTTTACTAAAGATTCTAATAATTTCGCGTAAGATTCTACAAATTTTCTCATTTTCATTAAAATGGTGAAATTGTTCAAAAAAACAACGGAAGCAAACAAAAAAAATAAATACAATTTTTCAGCAGTATAACGCCATCTGTGATTGAGCGCAGCAAGAAGCTCTCAACTTTCTGTAAAAAGCTTTGTCTACTGTGACTTGCTGTTGCAGCGAATTTCATTGTGAATAGTTGAGCGCTCGCTATGCTTAATCTTTTTCCCACAAAACAAAATTTATACAAATGAATGGATTTCAATTTAAAAACGATATGCAAACTAATAAAATTAATGTGAAAAGAAAAATATGAATTGAAAAAAAAAACAAATCCATGCACCACCTGCAGATTTACGCATCTTTTGCAAAAGAAAACGGAAGCTGCATTTAAATTTCAATTTAAATTAATGGCATCAAAATGTCCGCCGTTAAGCGTTGGATTTATCGGCACTCGTTGCTATCGTCGTCGCAGAGCAAAACTCAACGCGGCCGCAGCCAGTCGCTTGATGTGCAGGCGCTGGAACGCAGTGGCGTGCGAATGATGGTCATACAAAACATGAATGCAGAGGTATAAAAACGCAAACAACTAAATAATATATAATTCAAAGTAATGGCAACAAATTAATAAGTTAATTTTATTGAAGTCTTTAATAATAAATGTAAAACTAAATTTTTAAATACAGAACTACGAAAAGAAATAAACAATTTAATCTAAAAATACAGACTTTAAAATACGCAAAACAGTTGATACGTAAACATTGAAAAGTGTTGACGAAATCTGTTTATTTGCACTTTATTTTAAGATGAAATTTTTTTCTTTATTTTTTTTATTGAAGATGAACAATTTTAGGTACTCAGTGATTTCAAGTGCCAAAGCAGAGAGCGAGTGTGTAGAGAGTATTCAAAGTCATAACCAATAGGCACACTCGTTAGCCTCGGAGCAAAAATTTTCGCGTACCTTGTCTTGGTAGAGCGACTGAGTTATAACTTTGGTTACTGCGCTCTCTGGCCAAAGTGAGAGAGGATTTGGCGAGCGATTGTAACTGATAGCGATAATATTTTTTTTGTTTTTGCGTGGGGTTCTGTTGGCTTTATTTTTGTACAGTGACATTTCCACTTCATCTACAGATCCTCTCAGAAATGCAATTATTAAAATTCCCAATTACTTGTTTCATTTTCAGCGAGCTGCAGCGCATCAGCAACAGTTGGCCGTGCAGAGTGAGTATTGTTAGCTGTAAAAAGACTTTTTTATATTTGTAGATATTTAAGTTAAGAAACAGCAAGTACCAAAATTTATTACCTTGATTTCTCAAAATGTTATATATTAAATATATTTTTTTAAAACTCTCTGAAATTGTAATGCAAACTTACAGCGAATACCGTTGGTCACCTTAAAATGTAACTGTCCTCCAAGCCGAGCGACTTCATCGCCTGCATTACTTCATTCTCTCTTCTGTTTCTTTATTCCATTTTATAGTGAAAAGGCATGCGTAACCACAGGCAATGACGGAACGGAACGGGACGACTCATATTTTTGAAAGAAAAAACAAGCCAACAAGAAGAAAACTTCGATTTAACCTTGACTTTGAACATCTTGAAAAAAGCAAACAAGTTCAAGGAAAAAAGGCGCGAATACTTGTGAAGCATTTAAAAAAGTATTGCAACGAAAGAAAAGGGAAAATAAACTGGATGCATAAAATTCGCAAAAAATAAAGTAGGGATATTAAAACAGCAGTCGATGAAGCGACAAGCACGGCACACGATCGGTTGAAACATTTTGTGGATGCGTGCATTCGTCGTCTGCTCTGCCTTTTTTGGTCGACAGCTCATTCAGCAGCTAATATTCGTCATTCAGGTTGAATTTCCTTGAAGATGACATGATGATTCTTGAGATCTTTTTCTAAAGTTACGAGCATCGAAGATTTCTTCATTCCCATTAATCACAAACTTAAGATTTCAAACATGTAAATTTCCATAAAATCTTCACAGTTGATTTTTTCAATCTTCAATTGAACACCATCGACATTTCTCGATATTTAGAGAATTTCATTGAGAAAATCGCTATTACGACTGCGATTATCATCTCGTCTGAGTAGTTTATTTCTACCCCAAAAATTCCCGCTTTACAATTGCATTTCTCTGAAGGAATTGAGGCTGTCAATTCGAATTCCTTTGGTTGAATGAGACTGTTCGATCCTCATGCCTTCCTTCCTTCCTTCCTTCCTTCCTTCCTTCCTTCCTTCCTTCTTTCCTTCCTTCCATCCCTCCTTCCTTCCTTCCTTTATTTCTATCTTTCTTTCTTCTTTCTTTCGAAAATGCCGCTGCTAACGAAGTTCTGAAGGTCGTCTTTTTTTCCTCTTTATCGTCTCGACTAAAAAATAACATCTGGAACTAAAAATCAACATAATCTATAATTTATCTATAGTCGTTGTGAAATATCAATAGTTAATCGCGAAAAAGAAATCTATATAATTATTTCGCTCTGATACGAAGATAGTAGACCACTTTTTCAAGGTTAGCAAGAGATGCGGCAAAAAGAATTTTCGCTCTGCACGTGACAAAGTTGGGGGGAAAAAACAGAAGAGAAGCTATTTTTCAATATTTCATAAATCAATCAATGATTTGATTGAAGCTCTATCGAGTATTAAAATTGAAGTACGCAGTAGAGTAGCCAGACAAAGTGGGTGCGTCTCGTGAGTCCCCTGCGTTTTAGCATCCGCCCACCCCTCTCTTCATTAAGCAATTGAAAGTTTTCTCAACTACAGCAGCAGCAGGTCTGCATCTGGCCCGGACCTACATTAACTAACTACACATACAATTTTTCTCTCTTCTCTATTCTCTCTTTTTTTTTTTTTTTTTTTCTCTATTCTCTCTGCACCTAACGCATACTTAATCTCTCTCTCTTTCTCGCTGGCTTTCTTTCCCGCTCGTAGCCTATTTTATCTCCCACATGACTTACACGGGGTGGTGGCCTACGTGAGGAATGTCACACGCAAACTAGCTCTCAGCAGATAATCGCTGCAGCTAACCACGAGAGCGAACTAGTTTTAGCTTTGTAGACTCTCTCTAAAAAGTGTAGTGGAATTTTTAGAAAAATATTGAATACCTGACCTGTGTTAAATGCAGTTATGTAGACCAAACAGTGTTGCCGTTTTGGGTTGAAATTAAAATTTAAGTGTGTGAAAATCTAATCTAAAAAAGTGTGAAAATCTAATGTGTAATATATATGAGGTTCAGCAAAACTTGGTCAAGTAATTACTTATTTTTTAGAAATATATAAGAATATTTAGAAACAGTTATATAAATAAATACACAATTAACATTTGCGTAACAGTATTTCTTAGCATTTCTTAGGGTTTAATACTATTTAACATTAAAATGTTAACTAAGGCTAGCAACTTTACAGCTAAGAGAAAACTATTCTCTTCATAGCTCTCTCTGCAAAGAAGTACAGATGCTTCGGCTGTTGCAGTCTATTTTTGCAGAGAAAGTGAAAGTGAGTTTTCATTGACGACGACGCATTTTCATTTCCTCACTTTATCCCGTTATCCGCGTTTTCCGTGAGGTAGCGGCGCCTCGTAGGGTGGCGGCTGCTTTTCTGTTTACATTAAAAGTATTACGTAATTTTGCTCGCGTTTAAGGGTTGCTGCCGGCTTTTTATTGTGTAATAGTTACTCTCCGTTACCGCGCAGTTGAAATTGTTGCTTTTGCCTTTGGTAAGGAATTAAGCATCTGTTTACAAACATATGGATGATACTTACCACGGAATTTCACTTTGGTGGAGATTTAAGATTTGTGGAAGACTTGTTGAAAGTTTTCAGTTCTCTTATTTCTTGTTTGGAAAATATTGGAAAAGGGAATAATCTTCCTTTCAGTACATTTAAAGTGTACATATTGACATTTTTTATTTAATTTTCAGCTTTCAGTTAACAAATAATCATTATTATCTATTTCTGTTAACTTTTATTATCCACTAACTGTAGCAAAAGTAAAATTCTACGTTAACATAGTATTAACAGAGTTCTATTAACACAATATTGAATTTAGCATTACTTTTCTTAGTTCTACACTCTGAATTTTTTCATCCTCGTGCTCTCACCACCATTTCTCTCTTCCCCGGTTGGGTATTGATTGGTGTCGTGCCCCTCTTCCATTCTTCATTCAGAACTGTAGTCGTACACATTTCACACGGTTGCTCTTGCTTCTTATGGTTCCCACATAACCGAGACTAGCGTCTGCTCACAGTACAATTTTTCTATCAAGCGCGTGTGCTTGTGTTGTAGGTTGCGTGGGCTCGCTCTCGCAGTATAAAAGAAAATCTTAAGAATAGAAAGTAATAAATTTATAAGTGAATAAAAACATCTACCAGACTCAGCAAAAAAAAAACAACGGAGGGAAAAATTTGAACAATTTTTTCAATTTTATAATTTCAAATATCACACAGTGGGTGAAGAACTTACTTTGCTACCGGCACCGGTTAACATCAAAATACGTGTCTTTGATAAAATGAGAGAGCAACCGGTTCCACGAAAACAGGTTTATCACTACTTTACAGCCCTGACGTCTTAAAATAAATTAAGCACATTTTCGGGACTCGTATTTTCATCGAAAGCATGAACTGAAAATTAAACGTCAAAAGACGTAAATATATAAATACGTAAAGTATTACGTAGATAATTACATTGCGTTAAATATGAACTGATTGAACGGATTTTCAAGTGCAAGTGAGTTTCAAATCAATTCGCTACAGATCATTCAACAAACTATAATCAGCGAAAGCTATTAGTAAACTTTTACCTGCTTTCAAGATTACGTAAGCTTGTTAATATCATTATTTCATTTCTTTACTTATACAAATGTGAACGAGGATTGCAGAGGAGAGCAAAACTAGTTATTTCGGAATTTTCAGAATTTTATCGTACAGATTTTTTATTTGAAAGACCTGAAAAATTTCTCTAAAGTGACTTTTTCGAGTCAAAGGAGTAATTTTGAGTTCAAGAATTCATTATCCTTTTTAATAAAAAAACATTCTGAAAACATGCATTAGCAAAAATTAATGAAAATTTGCTATAGCATCAAGTTATCACTGAAACTTGTAACAAAAAACTTGTTATTTACGTTTCAAAATCAAAGCAAAACTACTTCAGGTTTTCCTTCTCATTTGTTTCTATAAATATAAAAAATTGTGCTATACATTTACTTCGTTGTTTTCACAAACAATCATTAAGATTCGTAAGCCGGTTGCTGGCTGTACTACGCAAAAAAATACACAACACTTGTGTTACACCTAAATAAGCCGGCAATGGATTTCAAAAACCATTCATAAATTCACTCCGCGCCATGCCAATCGAATATCGCACCGTGATTCCTAAAATAATTAAAACCTGTCCTTTTTGAAAACCTGAAAAACAAAAGTAGAGCAAAAATTGGAAGCGATTTAGGGTGCGAAAAATACAAAAGGGTTGTAAAGTCGTACATTGTTGGCTGTGTGTGTGTGTGTGTGTGTGTGTGTGTTATTGCTTTAGGAGGGAAGTATTTATCTGAAAAAAAGCTTAACTGCGTCGTACAACATTTTGCCTCATTGAATGTACCTACTTATTTATCATCTCTACCTTTTTGCTGTGGTTTACAGCTCCCTTGGATTTTGTTTCTTGTTTATATCTACATCTTGGTTTACACTTCCACAATTTGATTGGCTGTAGCTTTGGTCACGTTACTTGACTTACAAGAAAATAAAAAAATTTCTTTATGCATAGGAATTTCAGACATCTGATACTTGATTCTCCGGTAGCTCATTCCGCACCCAAATTTTATTATGCTTTGCTGTTATTTGGTGAAAAACGAAGCACATGGTATTCTCTGCCAACATACCCAGTTGGAAAAGTGCAACCCATGTGAGCGTCACTGACGCCTTGTCGCCCATTGATGCCATGTCTGAAGATCCGTCAAAATGGATTTGATGCTTGGGTTCAAATCACTTTTAATGATGTCTTTTATGTCTTTTCCATTTACTTTATTTAATTTAAATTAATTATTCTTCCTTTATTTCAAAAGTTAGAATCGAACCCGTTCTGTTTCGCGTGGCATGTCAAAGTATTCTTAGAATTTTTTGTCAGAATAGCACTGCAGTTCCTCAACGGCGGCCAATATACGCGTCAACAACAAGGTCAGGTACTAATTTCGTGAGTAATAAATGTTACGAAAGTGATGGCATGTCATTGATGCCCTCTTGCGGATATTTCCTACTGGGTAATAATGTTTATAAGAAAAGATATACATATATTTTTAAAAATAGGACATCTTTTCCCACACAGAAGAGTTGAAAAGCAAAATGAGGCAATCATCTGCTGAAGATAATTTAATACCAACATATTGCCTTAGTTTTGAGTTTAATAAAAGATTTTTTTAAATTGAATTTGTAATTTATTGAAGAAGTCAAATTGGTTGAGAATCTTAAAAAACCGATATCATCTTAGGAAAACGTAGAAGAGCAATTTCTAAAGAACGAGGCAGTTCATAGAAGGGTCTATTTATGAATTATTAATGAATTTATTTAAATTTCTAAAGTATTCCTTCTTCGATGTTTTTTCGATATCCTCCTTATTCGGAGATTATAAATTAGAGGTTATTATTTGGAATATTAAAAGTCAATTCTATTACTAAGATACTTAAAAGAAATCCAAGAATCTAAATAAGATTATGAATATACGGTTTTTATTTAAATAATTAATACATAATAAAGATTTTATTAGGTACTTAACTTTAGTTTAATATATTCGATAGTCCAACAGTTTTTTTACAAGAGGAAGACAAACTTTTGACCTATTTCTCTTGAAAATCTAAATATTTCTGACTGGCAGTGGTGTGTTAACTAGTAAGCAACATGTAGAGAGAGCAATTTTTGTTGAGTCATTTGCCAACATCGTTTTTTCGCGAATACGGTTTGCCGAACAATCTCGAAGAAGTTTATTATTAAGCAACGTGACAAAAATTATTGTAAATCGAGTCGGCTGAGTTGCAGTGTAAAGGCCGTTGAGTCAGTCATTCGGGATTGTTGTCATCAAAAGGTCGAGAAAAGCTAATTTATTACAACTTTTTAACGAGAAGAGTAAACAGTTCAATGTTTTGCACTTTACAGCTTGTATTTAATACAGCAGAAATAAAATCATCACATTTCTAAAAACTAAAAAGGTTTTAAACGTAAAAAGTTTTAATTTTAACAGACTACCAAATTGTATTTATTATGAAAAAAAAAATTTGTTTTCTCTAACCAAAGATAGGAAACTTCGAAAATTAGTAGTGTAGAAGTTATTTAACTCAGCTATTTGCAAAATATTTTAGCAGCTGCAAAATGTTGCTACACTAATATATTCTGTTCATTCCGTCGTCTTACTATTCGTGTTGTATTCGCCTGAACTAATTGTGAATTCAATGTCAACCAGACAAATAAGACAACAAAATAAAAGCAGCTCACGAGTCTGCTGCGCGTGGAACGAATGTATTGAGAGCCAGCTTCCATTTGCTGCATACAACTATTGAAAATTTCAATTGGATAAGCAAAAAATAAACGATAAACAAACTTCTTGACATTCTTTAAAAGGCGAGATTAAGTAATTAAATTAAAAGTACCAACAATAAAACCCATATAAAAATGTAAAATCTCTTCAGATTGAATAGTAAAATAAGTAAAATTTAAAGAACTATTGATTGGAGGCACAGAGGGAACAGCTGAAATATTTTGATTAGATTAATATTAACTGACAGAAGTGATTTGAATAGCAGAGGTGTCAAATTTTGCCAGAACTCCATCACTAACGTCATTACACTTCAGTTACTAAATTACGATGTTATTTGTTGTATTTATTATATATTTACTTATTGAAACTGTTTGCAATGTGTATAGATACCGAAAATCTTTTACATTTATGTCTGTGTTGCACTTCTTCCTTACATCAAATTTAAAATTACTTTGTCAAACATCTGAAATACTATATATATCGACTATTTTAAAGCAATACAGTTTTTTACCACTAGTTTTTGTAACTGTATAATTTATACACGGTATTCTATATAGTTGTGTGTATATATATATAGCTGGTATTTTGTATACCTGGTCTTATGATCTGGAAATACTTGTTAGAATGTTACTTCCGGCAGAATTTAACTGCAAAAAAAGTGTTGTTGTCGGACAGTGAGTGGGTTACTTAGCGGAGACTTTCAGTTTAAGGTGTTTTTATTATTAACTTATTATTTTTTCAACTTACAAACACCTCTACCAACAACAGTATATCGGCTGTTACAATACAATATTTGCATAAAATAACCACAACAACACGTGGGCAGACAACAACACCAGTGGTTCACAATCGGTCTGTCGTGTAGAAAATTTTAGAAATCATCATTAAATAAAAGGTTAATTTTTAGAAAGAAACAGGAACAATTTCTTCCCGTGACTTTATTCTCATACAAAATTACTTTAATTCTTACGTTCACTTTAATTTACTGAAAATGTGAACGTATTTCAACAACATATATAAAACAACTCTTCAGTTCTCGACAAAAAAGATTGTCGAGCACTACGTGAAACTATTAATAATCGTGACTTTTTATATTCGTTCTGCACTTTAAACGTTCGTATGATAAACAAACAAATAAATAACAATTTAAATTAATAATAAAATTAAATACTACTTTAGAAAGTTGCATTACATAATATATGTGTTGCTTTTTTAATTGTTAAGGTTGAAATTGTTGCGATGATCATTTACCATTCTGCGCTTTTATATAGTAGTTGGAACAAAGTGCAGTCAGTATCAAGTTTTAGATTCTTAATTTTGTTTACCACAAACAGTGTGGTTGTTAATTAAACCCGCCAATAATACCACAACTAAATTCTTCACTACCTTACATAATGATTGCCATATCTTGTCATATAACAAACCACTTCTGTCATTTTTTAACTTTCTTTTTGGAAAGATTAGGGCAAGTTTTTATTACTGGCGTTAAAAAGCCATTTAAATATTAAATTCATTACAGTCAAATATTTTCTAAGAATAACGTTATAAGGAGTTGATAAAGTTGATAATGTGCTAGAAGTTAATCAGATGCCTCATTCAAAGGTCGTACGAAATTTCATAATCACGCTCTACTCGACTGTGAAATTATGCAACGAGATTACAGACTAAACGTTAAATATGAAGTTATTGTTTTTGAAGTCTTGGTTTTTTTATTGAAGTCTTGGTCTAATTAATTAGTTTATTTATAATTTTTTACTTGAACAATAATAATAAAAAGATTCCATATAAATTAAGTAAATAACATTCTAACATGTCAACACCGAATCACACCAATTTCAATTCACGTGTACACTTGTATTTCCTTCCCTTAATAGAACTATTTTGCTTTTCTTGAGTTCTGCAATAATTATTTAATAATGCAGGCATATTAAACCGAGAAGTAAAATCGTTTGTCAACGTGACAACAACAATGTCGCCTCATTTCACACTGCAATTCACGTGCAATGAAGACGTGCCTCTTTCTTGCTCAGCCCTGTGAAGCCCATTTTAATTACATTGTCCAATATACTCGTAGTTCCATTTATTTCCATATCTATTTGTTTATTTATATTTATACTCGTATATTCTTACGACTTGTGCAATCTTTAAAGCCAAAGTTGATTTTAATGAATCAGATGGTTAATATTTATGAAGCATGAAGTTAACACAATATTAATAGTTTATTCAGTAAAAACAAGCAACAAGAATTTTAAACAGTAAGCAATAATGAGTGGTACGATTTCGAACAAGTTCGAGGTATCAAGATTAGTAATGAGTACGTGTTTACGCGTTAATAGTGGACACGGTTTATATTTTTTAATTAAAATTGATGGTTACAGCTTAGTTGGAGGCGATTGATTTTTCCCTATTGACGATACAAAATCCTGTTGATTTGTTAAATCGATTAGCTTTCAGTATTAGTTATTTATTAGTATAATATCGTATTTAATTAACTTTCTACTTCTATAGTTTATTAGTTAAATAATTTTCTACTTCAATCCTTTCGCATTTTTCTCGCACTGACCTAAACCGAGAGACCTACGAATGTCAGTGACCTACATATGTCAGTGTCAGTGTACCGTCTAAAGTTTATCTTCCTTAACCTTTCGTATATTTCTGTTTGCCGCCACCCTCCCGTTTGAGGCATTCACACATATACGTGAAACGTTTTACTGACACACATTTTTTCCACCCCTTTTTGTGGATGAAGTGGTAAAGAGGACTAATTTTTCCCCTGTTGCTTATAGGCATGTCTGCATTTTGATGTTATTCTACTTTGTTGTTATTCTACTTGTCCTTTAAGCCGAATAGAATACCAATGATATAATAGAAAGTAGGTCATATTGTTGCCTCGTCCGTCCGTCCATGCTGT
This sequence comes from Sicus ferrugineus, assembly GCA_922984085.1. Taxonomy (NCBI): domain Eukaryota; kingdom Metazoa; phylum Arthropoda; class Insecta; order Diptera; family Conopidae; genus Sicus; species Sicus ferrugineus. The sequence continues at coordinate 2,813,336 of OV277352.1, forward strand.
TGCATAGTGAAACAGTGCAACTTTGCAGACGTCTTCACCTAGTTAAAATGGTTTCTAGGCGATACCACTCAATTATATGTAAAATAAATTTCAGAATGTCCATAATTTCTTAATACTGAAAGAGGGTTATTGCTGTATGACGTCTGAATCGGCTGATCTTAGCCAGTTGTGAGATCTTAATACAAAAACTGTAATGAAATTGTTGCTCTAATATTGTAGGGTTTTGGTATAAAAAGTCTTGGGACGCATTGGCATCATTTCTGGGTTTTCTTCTGTCCAGTCAGGGTCAAAACAATCTTCTTCTGGCAACAACAACAGTTCCATATTTATTCGAAAATCCATATTTTCATATTTATCCATAGTTCCATATTTAACCGAAAAAACTTTTCCAAAACCAAAACAAGACGTTATTGTGTTTATTTTTATTGAGTCTATACTGGGCAATGTTTTTCTTTGTGATGAATTCTTCTGGGTTTTAAGTGATGATGTCATACTGCCTACAATGCGAAATGAAATAACAAAAACTTAAAGCTTAAGTAAAATAATGGTAGTGGATGTAAGCTTCACATATCTAATTCTTATATATTGGGGATACATGTAAGTTTCAAGGGATTTTTTGTGCAAATTGGGGTTTTATTCCGTAAATAACAATGGTAACAATTTGATTACTGAAATATTTGCCATCGCAAGCCACTACTTTTTCCCATCCTTCTGTCAGCTCACGAATTCCGCGTTGAAGGAAGAACTGGTCTTTAGAGGCAATCCAATAATCAGCCCCTTCTTTGCATTCCTCGTAAGATCGGAAGTGTTACTCAGACAGGCAATGAGTCGTTGACCGAAACAAGTGGTAGTCGGAAGGAGTATACGAATACGACGGTTGGGGTAGGATATCCCATTGTAGTGCGATATCCATATTGTAGATCCTCTAAAACTTACTTTTACCCCCAATACTATATTAATCTATTTAACATTAATATTTAATAACATTTATAAACATATATAATTAATTCGGAAATTCTCTTTTCATTTAAAATGCATTCTCTCAGTTCGTTTTTTCAATTCTTATTTCACAATTTTCACTAACTTGAGAATTTTGAAGTATGTATTTAAAAATATATTCTCCCGTTTTTCGAATTCTTATTAACAAGACTAATATTTAGAGAAAATATTCTATTAATTTTATTTTAGTTATTTCTCTTTTCTAAAAAACACAAAAAATTGCTAAGATTCTTTTCTCAAGTGTTGTAAAATGCTTAAAATTACGAATGAAATAAAATGGAAAGGCAACGAAATGCAATTTCTGTCTCCGTTATGCATCTCCCTGTTATATTTTGTTTTAATTCTATTTGCTGTTATTGCATAGCACATTCATTAAACTCAAGGCTTTTAAATTTGATGTTTTCTGTCTCTTATTGTTGACTTTTATACTTTTCTTCGTTAAGTGTAAACGTTTTCAAGGTAAACCATTCGATTTGTTCGGCACTCTTTTAATTCTACATTTCAGTTCTAAATATTTTCAACTCATACAACGACTTTTATAAGGACGAATACCTTCTTTTAATTGTCTAACATGTCGTTTACGATGATTTTCTCTTATATTTATCTTTCCTTATTATCAATACTTTTATAATAATTACATCTTCCGCATTTGCGATAGTTGTTGTTATGCACTTAAAATTGTTTTTATTTGCTATAGTTTGTAATTACGGAAATAAAAAGAATTTATTTACCTACTGCGCACAGAATTTATATCTATCTGTTTAAAAAACTCTGTGTTTTGTACACAAATCATCAGATTTAAAGAGTTCTCAAGTTTTGTAATCGTGAGCATCATGACAAAAATAAAAATAAATTCAAAACGAAATAAAACACACAGGAAAATTAGGAAATTTTACAAGAAACGTATTTTAGAGGCAAGTTATTTGTCACCATTTCTATATTTCCTCGTTTTTAATTCTTATTTCTAATTTCTTAAAATTTTCTCTTAGTTGTTATTTATGTGGAATCTTCTGTAGCATTCAAAATTGTCACCTAAATCTTACAATAAGGAATTCAAAATATTAAATTGAATGACCCTATTTTAGAAGAAGGGTAACTGTTATTAAAAGCTGAATATACGAGTAGCATGAAATGCTATTTTGCAATATATGTATTTTCTCTTAATATCTCTTATCTCCTCTTAAAAGTTATCAATATCAATTTGGTGAAAAAAAACAAAACTTTCGATAAAGTGTACGAATAATAAAAATTTTAATATTTTACTCTTATCTTTTGCGTCAACAGCTGAAGGCTCGTTTCATTAAATTTAATTATCGCGTTCATTTATTTGTGTTTGTTCTTTACTTTGTTTTTCTTTCTTTTATATTCTTTTCTTTTATATCTTATCGATTAACAAATAAGCAATACAATTAAAAATTGTAAGCTTAATTTTGCTTACTTGATGCCATACAACCCCCTTTTCGCTTGTTGTTGCATGCTAGAACATTGCGGACTACGGTTATTATAAATGAAATTACTTTTGTGGTGCGTAATTTAATATTTTTGATTTGTTTTTCATGCTTTTCTGCTCTTCCATTTACTGTTGTTACTTTAAAAATTAATTGAAATTACTTATTTACATTTTCACTTCATTAAATTCTTAAATTAAATAAAGTTTTCCTCTGTCTAAACGTTGGCTCGTTTATTCCAGTGTCACCTCAAAAACCTTCTTCACAGTTTTTCTTACAAATTAAATTCCTATTTCTTAAGAATTAAATTCCTGTGTAACACAACAGAAAAAAGCCGTCCATTAAAAGTCATTAAAGCTGCTTATTGAAGTGCTTCCTCCACATCGCATCGTTATACAATTAACTCAAACCTTGCAGAAAAATGACATTGATAATGGAAGAATCAAGAGAAGAAAGAAGAAAGACACCTTAAATAAGAGCACCTTTTTATACCCTACACCAGAAGGGATATTCACTTTGTTCTTCCGTTTGTAACTTGCACAGAATCACCTCCCACAAAGACAACCCCCAAAAAATGGGCGTGATCTGTCCACTGGTGACAGAAATAACGATTACTGGAGAACGAGTAGAAGTATTGTCATGAAATCGCGCATTGGGATCGAAAATGGGGAAAATCGGATCAGTAACACGCCTATTTTTCCCTCTCTCTGCCTCGCTATAGCTCTCTACCTCCCTCTACGTCTCTCTGCCCCGCTATAGCTCTCTAACTCCCTCTCCATTTCTCTCTGCCTCGCTATAGCTCTCTACCTCCCTCTCCGTCCGTCTACCTACCTCTCCGTCTGTCTACCTACCTCTCCGTCTGTCTACCTACATCTCCGTCTGTCTACCTACCTTTTCGTCTGTCTACCTCCCTCTCCGTCTCTCTTTCCCTATCTCTCTCTCTCTCCCCTCTCTCTCTCCCTATATCTCTCTCCCTATCTATCTCTCTCTCTCCCTATCTATCTCTCTCTCCCTATCTATCTCTCTCCCTATCTCTCTCTCTCCCTATCTCTCTCTCCCTATCTCTCTCTCGCCCTATCTCTCTCTCTCTCCCTATCTATCTCTCTCTATCTATCTCTCTTTCTTCCTATCTCTCTTTCTTCCTATCTCTCTCTTTCTCTTTCTCTCTCGCCATCTCCGTTTCTGCCTCCCATTCCGTCTGTTCAATGTCACCTTGTCCTTGAAAAGGACAAGGACAATAGTGTCCTTGAAAAGTGGTTAGCTTTCTGCTCGTTAGTCATATCAACCCTACACTCATCCTAACCCTATAGGAAATTCAACGATGTATGTAGTTTAAAATGCATTTTTTAATTAATTAAATTTTTGAATGAATGGGCCAATCAAAACTCTTTGTTAGTTTGACTAAAAATTTGTGTTTATATGTTAGCATTCCGGAAAAAATTAACGCTTTAGATTGAGCTGTAGATAAAGCGTCAGTCACGAACCCTATTTTATCTATGTAGATTTACTATTTTATCCAATTTAAATTCTTATAATTCACCGTACTTAACACTTCTCATCAGCAATCTTTTGAAGTCACTCAATTTTATTTACAATTAAAAACTAATTCCCCATTCAATTACTCGAATAATTGCTTGTTATTTATTCCTACCAGAGCGAAGTATTTTAAAGCAGTCGCTAATACTATTTTTAATGCGTAGAAAGATTTCAAACTCTTGGGGGAGAATTGTGAGAATTTAACGCTACGAAATGGAAAATCGATGTCATATAAAAGTGAAACGTCAACTTATACACATCGTAAGCATACAACATAAAACGAACATAAAAAGTTAACACATGCGCACTGAATGCCGATGGGGTTCCACTTTGGCTTTAATTAAGCCTAAAAAATAAGGCATTGGAAAATATAGAGAAATTCAGTAACAAATACTGAAAAACACTAACTGAAAGTAGTGTTTGTTGAATGCTTCACAAGGTAACGTTATCTCCGTAAAGGCAAGCCTTTCATTCCCCTTTTGTTTGTTTTTCACACTTTATACACACTCACGAAAATAATTTGGATTTAAAATAATAATCTACATTTTAGTTTCGGTAACTCGAGATACTGTGTAAACAAAACTGTTTCACTCTGAAAATGTTCAAAGAATGAAGGAATTTGCTTGCATAAACTGTAAAAATATGCACCCAAATCTTGTTTTCGATAAACAAAAACGTATCTTCCGCACTAAAAATATCAACTTCGGTTGTTATGAATCATAACTTGTGATTTTAGAGATAATAAAAGAAAATTAATGCTGGATTAGCAAAAAATTTAATATTATTTTTATTTAAACAAGCGTTACTTAAATTTTTCGTGTAAGTTAATTATAGATTCCGAAAAATGTTGTAAAAACATCTTAATCTAAACAGTATCTTGTAACACATTACAATGATGTAAATAAATATTTTCCTTATCGACAACAAGATGCACATGTAAACGAAGCAATCAAGACTTGTAGATTGTAATATATAAAATTCTATTATTATAATACAATCTGAGGGCTGGAATGAACTTTTATTAAAACAAAAACAATTAATTCTGATAATAGCTCGTGGTAATAGGCATTGTTTCTGACATTAATCGTAATCTTAAATGTGAGTTCATTTAAAGTAAAATCATTGCATTGAGAGAAAAGCCACTTAAAATGGAGGAAGTAAGATAGAATAGTATTTAGGTCAAGAAATAGTATGTAAACACTTTAAAAGCTCTAATTTATTAATTTTTATCGTCTACTAAATCAAACTTTAACAAGATAATGGTGGTATTAAAGTTTTTGCGCATATTCAGCAATTCAGCGAAGTATGTAAGGGTTGCAAGCAATTGACAAATTAATCATATTCAGCAATTCAGCAATGTAAGAAAGCGTTGTAAGCAGTTGATCGGTTTTCAGTTTAAATAAGGGTGAACTAAAGCGTGTGTTCAGTTCATATAATTGGTAAATGTAAAGGCTTAAAAACTTACAAATCAGCAATTGTGTGAGCCACCAAACATTTAATCCTACAGTAATCACATAGTAATACAAACTAATTCAGCCAGAGATTTGTTCTTCATACAGTTATTCACTCCTGCAATTAAAATTTAACTAATATGCAAGAATTTATTAATTAAATTGCAAAATATCAGAGGTTTATGTATAGAAATCATTATATCTTATATGCCGTTATCGAACACGTGAATACATCTTTAGGAATTCATACTCACTTCATTCACTTCTTTTCTGTTTGTTTTGCATCGATCTCCGAGGATGTGTAAAGGCATGTTTTCGAAATATTATTGGTACTCTGATGGCTCTCCTCTTCGATACTTTCGTTCACGTTTCAGCCGCTGTATCGACGTCTCGGCCGACAAATTATTATTTATTTATTTTTTTACAACTTTGACTTACTTGCAGGTTGTTCAACCGACGGTGTGACAACCGTCGACGAACGCCGACGCCTTAGGCCGCCTTGGCAGTTTGAGCAGCAGCAATCAGTGTTTTACTGCCGCTGTTCGCTGGTGATAGCGACGAATACTAGCTGTATTGTTGCAATAATTAGTGCAGCCCATAAGTTTTTGTCGTCGTTGCGTTGTTGTTCGTATGCAGAAACAATAACAGGCAGTTTAAAATTATTGCTTGCAAAGTAGAGCATTAAATGCAGTCTAAAAATAGCAAGATTAAAGTGAACCCATTAGAAACTTCATCTATGGCTTGAATTTGTGATATACTGCAGCTACAAACGTGATTTATTTTTATAACCAAGTTTTTAAAAAGTATATACTGCTATATACCTTAAAAAGACACATATACATGGAAACATACACGTGTGCATGCATTACATACTGACATCTTTTAATACATAAACACTAAAAATGCATGGCATCACACACCTCTACCGGCAGCATGCTGTCGAAAAACAACTGAACTCCGATGATTGTTGGTCAAACATCGATGCCAACACTCCATACAGTCGCCAAATTTATCCACGTGACAATGACAGCACCCAAAGTTCTGACTTGAGCAACTCAACCCATCATACGAATTCCATTCATTACCACAGTGTTGACTCCGAATGCAGTTCAAGCTCTTCGTCGAACTCCAAGTCATCCAACTGGTCTCAGGGTAAGCTAGGTTGACGCGTGTAGTGCTTGCATTGAATCCTAACCTGTCCCATCTGTTTCTCAACCCTCAGATAAAGTCACCGATAAGTTCATGCATGCCTCCAGCCCACAGCCAGTGCCAAATTCACAAAAATCGGTGCTAAACCATTACAACGGCTCACCCGCAAGTGGTGGTTGTGGCAACCCGAAGAGTTCCTACGACAGCTGTAACGGCAGCCTGAAGCGCACTCCTTCCTCGAAGCGCAGCATCTTCGATCGATCTCACAGCCCAGCCGTACACAATGTAAGTTCCGGAACTCAAGTGATGTTAAAGGATATCTAATACTTAATCTCTTCCTCTCTTCTAGGGCATTCGCAGAGCTTATGCCGAAACGAATGGCTCTTCGCCACCCAACCAAACCGGATTTTTCCCACATGATCTTGACGATATTTGCGAAAATCATGGCGATCATCAGTATTTCACTCATACAGGCGTTTGTGCCGCGCGCTCCCATGATCGTCCCACCATAAATTCGATATTCCACCGCGTAGGAGCTGCTTATACCTCTCTGGATGATTACACTCAACAGCCGCTGCGTCATTCCATCGAAGTTGGTGGATTTGTACGTCACCGATTCGACAACAGCAGCTTCGCCAAAAGTCTTAGCGAACATGATGACATGAGCTACGATGTCGGCAAAGGATCATCCCTTCCGCAAGAACATAAGAAATCAAAGGAGAGGGATAGGAGTCACCACCACCACCACAATCATCATCATAACCATCATTCAATTCAAGAGATGCTCAAGCATATCGGCAAAAAGGTGCATATTTGGCCTCGCAAATCGCATGACTCTAACAGTGCTTGCACTTCGCCACTAAATGATCCTCAAGAGACGTTCCGAACACGTTCTAAAAGTTTGGATGTCAACACCCTCAGTCGCCCCAACAGGATACTCGAAGATTGCGGTGCTACCTATAAAATTTATGATCGTATCGTCAGAGAAGGTAAAAATCTGAATCAGATTCAACATATGAATCAGAATAAGAGTCAGAATCAGAGTAGGAAGAAACTCAAGTTCTCTACTAGTCTGACAGGTAAAAAGCGATCACGTCAAATGTTGTTCGATGTTGTGATTGTTAGTTTCTCTAAACTATTTCATCATTACAGTCATGATAAACAACGAAGACGAGTTTTCTGAAGAGGCAACCTCATCATTTCATGTCACCAAAGTTTTAGTTTTTTTATTTTGCCCTATTATTTGAGACTCACGGGTGGATTTTTTTATATTGTATATTTTTCAAATATTTTAGATTTAGTATTTTTTAATACTATTAGATATTAGATTAATATTTTTTTTTTCAAATTTTGGTACTTGCTGTTATCTCTTAAGATTTTTTATAGATTTTTATCGTTTAAAGTGTTCTCGTCATTGACTATATTTTTCCATTCAAATTCAAGGTGCTCATATGCGACGCGCTTCCGCTGACCTCGAAAAAAGACGTGCTTCGGTTGGTGCCGCAGGACGAGGCTTGAGAGGTGACGGTACTCTAGATCCACACCACGCAGCCATACTGTTCAGAGATTCAAGAGGGGTAGGTGAAATTATTCATTCATTTCAAAAATCGCTGTGTTATATGTAGAAGAACTTTCTAAAAGCCTCTTATTAATTCTCCCATTTAGAATGTAAACAGAATGCATTCTCCTCGAAGTTTTTGAAATGAAATCATTGGTTTTTAAAAAGTTTGCTTATGTTTCACAAGTAATTTAATATAACATACCTTTGGACAGAAAGCTTTTTCTACACTACCCCTGGCAGCTTTTTAAAGTCATTGAATACAAAACTTTTACCTCTTAGCTTTCCGCACATTTTTGTCAGATGGCGCTGTAAAATGTAGAAGCACATGGCTTCAGAAGCTATAAAGCTATGGAATTAAGCTTTCGCTCCAGGGCACAGTCAGAAAAAATTTTGTAAGGATTTACCTTTTACAAGGAACTGTAGTTTCCTCAAACTTCTGAAATTTATGGGATTGCATTTTTTAAACTGAAGTTGAGGTTTCTAGTATTTGTAATTGTGGAGAAAAGTAAACTCACTTCGCTCACTTGCTGTTCTTCTATCTCTCGCTTTCTCTCTCTCTCTCTCTCCGTCTTTCTTTCTCTCTCTTTCTCAGTCTTTACCTCTCTCTATCTCTCCCTCTCTTTCTCTTTGTCTGGAACTCTCTTCGCAAACATTCTAAGTGGGTTCGAAATAGGTCTTGTCTGAATTAATATGCAGAATAAAGATTATCTAAAGGAAGCCTATCTAAGAATTGGTTCTCAAGGTTTATTTTATTGTAGATTTATTTAGAGTTCCACATCTTAGATTGTTTGTTATTGCTGGTGTGCTTGAGGTCGAGGGCGTTTTACTCACTACCTTCCTTTCCTCCGAGTTTCTTGCCACTGACTTGTGTTTGTTGTTTTAAATTGCAACTGATACGAGATTTATTTCACTGAGTTCGTACGTACCTTTCGTACGTGGTTCTATATAGCCAACTAACTTCCAAAGCTCCAATGCGGTTTGTTTTCTTTGTTTTCGCTTCGTGTTTCGGCTTGCTGGTTTTTCTTTTCTAGTTTTACATTGCGACCAAGTAACCAGTTTTTGAGTTTTATTGCAAGTGCTTAGACGTGTTTGGCTTCGGTCTGCAGAAACACCGTACCGTCCAGTGCAGTTGTTTTGAGATTTTTAGTTAAATTGAAGGTGAAAAATGTTTCCACGTTATTCACTCTTTGAACCAACCTCCTCTTCCACAAAACTTTCGGTCGCGTCTCCATATAATTTGAAACGATCCGATCCAATTGAAATACGCATCAGTAGTCAGCTGCTCGATGAGTTCCAAGATGACACAACAATCAGTAGACGAGGTAGTTTAGTTCCAGAACGCAAATATCGTTCCTTCAGTGTCTCACCAATCTGCCGAAAGAGACAAGTCAATCCTCTGGAAGATCGCACTGATGGCCTTTGCCATTCGCACGATTTCAGCCGGTGTGATCTTCGTGATGTGTCGCAAATTAGAGATTCGCACAGCTACGGAAACAGCCTGGGAACAACGCGTTATAATCGCCTGCCGATGGGTCATTCATGTATGCAAGCGCAACTGGATCCATCACAGGTGACTGTGACGTCACGAATACAAAGCCCAAAAGCGCGATCTCCAATACGGAGTTGTCTGCTCTTGCGACGTCGAACGGTGTACGATCAAGTGAGTCTTGTCCTTCCCTTTTGCTCTTCCTGTTAGATGTTTTCTCGTTTTTGTATTTAATATCCGTATGATTAATCTTATAAGAAACCTCGACCTTCATACTCTCGATCACATTATAGATGTTTCGATAGTTTTTGCAAATAATAATACTCGTATTTAAACGTATAAAAGATTAATAATAAGGTAATAATATGTTTTTTCACTTTATATTTTCAGTTGCCCGTGGCCGATCCGTTTTTAGAAAAAGTTAATCTGTCGGATTTAGGTAAGTAAAGCTTAATATCTGCTACACATGTTATATAAATGTAAGACCACATAGATTGGACTATATAATGCAAATAGGTGTTATTCGTGCAGGTTTTTTGCGTAACATGCATTTACTTCTCCGTTGAATATACTTCATTAAAGATTTTTAAAAAGATAAACTGCTGGCGCCTTTCAGTTTCCGAGACGAGACAGTGTTATTAAGAAAAATTTATCTTAAGGGTGGGTGAAAGCACTTTGCAACACTTATTATTATATTAGACAGCACGGGGAGGCATCGAAGTTACTAATTAAGTAGACAGCAAGTGAATTATTTCATATACACTCGATTGCACTTCGATTTCACAGTTCACGCTCAAAAGATTCTCCGAGTTGATAATAAAAATATTACTTATTTTATATGAGCGCCAAATCACAGAATACTATCTCGTAATAAAGTTCCCACGAAGATTATTAGTCTTCAATAGTTTTAATTTTCTGCGACATATCAACTCAAATATTGTTGAGTACAATAAAAATATCACATTAGCTTGTAAGCTCAACAATCTGTTCTCAATTTAATTGAGCAGAACTAAAGAGAAAGAGAGAGAGAGAAAGATAGAGAGAGAGAGAGAGAGAGAGAGAGAGAAAGAAATAGAAGGAGAGGAGGCCTGTTTGAGACCAAAGTCCGTACATTTATCGGTTCTCGTCTGCCTCTCTGTCTGATCGATTGTCTCCTTGGTTTCTGTAGCTTCTGCCAAACTATTCAGAAATTAGCGAAACCATTAATAGAAAATATTCAGTTGTTGCTTAAAAGATTGTTGTGATTTATTTTTAGTTTATTTCTTTGATTTTTCACAAATCTATTATTAAATTAAATAAATGTGCTTTTTGACAGTTCTTAGCTTGGCACATTAAACTTGACAGTTGAACACACCTTCAGCGTCTTAGATTTGTCTTAATTTACTTCTTTGTCCATTCTTCTTGCTTATTTCTCTATAAATTCAATAAATAAATTAATTTTTTTATATATATGAGAAACTATTAATTTAATCTTAATCTGGAACTTGAGACTTATCTGTTTTTATCACATTGAGTTGTTAACCCTGGCTTTTTAAATCTTCACACACTACTGTTGTAACGCTCAAATGCCTTCGAAGCTCCATCTCCCCAAACCCTCTCCACTTCCCCCACCTTTCCCAGTGAGCCTTTCAACTCATTTTGCTAACATTTCTGCCAACAAATGTGAATAAAGCTCATTAGATTTTCCCTCACAAAACAATCTGCTGTACCGACGTATTTTATTTTTATGTTTCTTATTGATATCTTGAGAATTTAGATATTTTTCTCAAACTAAGAAGTCAAGAGCAAGTGCGGCGGCGATCAGTTTGTGCTTAAAATTCGGAATGTTTAGAACGTTTAAATAAAAATTAAGTGAAGAAAATATATAAATGGCTCGAAAATTCGTTATTTCTAAAATATAAAATATAAAATATAAATAAAAAATAATCTTGTTAATATACAAAATCTGTGGAGAAAATTCCTTGATTTAATTCTAAATTTAAAATCTATATATTAGATAGTGCGTTAATGATTGAGGACTAAATTAAGCAAGTGTAATAAGACCTTTATAATTTCTTGAATTAGTGAGAAATAGAAAACACGCAAACTAATGTGATTTCTTCCGAGTTTTATATTGCTAACTAGTGAAAACATAACCTTAACCTTCAGATTTAAAAAAAGAATCTAATGAAATAAAAAACTTTGACTTTATTAAAAAAAGTTACTCAGACTTTTAAGAAAGTCTGCAGGAAGAAAATATGAAGTATTAGTATAAATATAAAATACGCCTGAACTTGACCTCTAAATTAAATTAAATAATGTTGTTTAGATTAACTTCTTGAAAGAAAAAGACTTTTTATAAATTAAGTAAATGTAGCCTTGAAATTAAATAAATTGTCTTTAACTTTTCGGAAAGAAACTAGGCTCTCCATAACTATATAAAATGAGGCTCTCGATAACGTTTAATAATCCGAATATCCGGCACTCGACCTGAATAGAAAATCAGCAGTTTGTAGCATTGACTAGTTTTTTTACACAAGTTTATTGCGGCTTAAACTGATGCTGTGATGGAAAAAATATTCCTAATTTTTTAATTAATATGTAATATGATAATTTATTTCTAATGAACATAAATTGTTATGTTACTTGTGATTATATTATAAAGTTCTCAATCGTTAATTCAGATTATGGAGCCCAATTGATAAATATAATATTGATATAAATACATATATAAATGATAAATATAATATTGATGTGAAGAAGAGAAAAAGAAATATATTTTTGTACAATAGAAAATAAAATTACCTTTATCTTAATACGTATCTTCTCCACTAATTTCTAATCTATTAGATATTTTTACATTTTATCTGTGCTAATATCATTCTATTGTCTTCAGCAGTCTTCAACAACCAAAAAAGTTCAAAAATTTCGTTTCTTTCTGCTGCGTGCAAATAGGAAATTCTTTTCATAATTATCTCACTGACATCTAGGAAGTTCAATATTTCTTTCTAGCGACTTAATTAATTTGCAAATATTTTCTTAGATCTGTACAAGTAAATTAATTTGAATAAACTATTTTTTGCCTATTTAAAAATGAATGATGAAAATGTTTGGCAACAAAATGTACACATTGATTGCCAGAAAAAACAAATTAGGCAGGAAAAACACTTTTTTGTAGTTCAGTAAAACTGAACTCGAATGTTGTTATTAATGCATATCATTGCAAATAGTTTTCTAAGTTATTTAAATTTGTTTATATCCGCATTTTTAACTTGAACCCCTCCTTTTTTTTATTTACACAATTTTATTTTGTGTAAAAGTATTTTAGTAAAATAAAATTTTTATTTCGTGCAGACAAATTTTAGTACGGTTACTCATTCGTAATTTAAAAACGATTTATTATCCTCTCTTTCTTCATCTCTGTCTCTGTAGAGTTCTCTCTTATAAAAAATTAAAGAAAATTTTGTTACACTGATATTGTTTTGCATTTAAATTCGGATATCTGTATCATCTTACTATGCAAAAGTAATCTTAAAAATGCTAATTAAAAAAATAACAAACTAACATTTCAATTTTTATATAAGTTTAATGATATAAATAAGAGATTTTTAATAAATTTTAACAAAGCATTTAATAATATAAATAAAAACATTTTTAAAGTAAAATGGACTGCGAATTCGAATGAAATCGACAAATTTCAAAAAGTGTCAGTTAAAGAAAAATTGGTACACTAGGGAGAGATAACAACTACTGCGCTTAAGTTATAAACGAAGTAAACTTAAAAACTTCGTAAAATTAATTAAATCAAGTAATTGCAACATAAATTATTCCTCCTCACTTTGTGCTTTTTTACAAACTCTGGTATATCGGTTATGCTTTACTTGACTATGGGAATAATCGTCGCTGTGCTCGCGATAATCGTGCCACCAGTCGCATCTTTTCCAATTGATACGCATATCGAGAGCCTGCAGTTCACCGTCCTTCTATACTAAAAGCATTTCCGGGGGTGGAGTCTGCTTCGTGACCGCTTCTCCATGTTACAACTTCACTTCTACTCAAATCATGCCGGACGCCTAGTAGTCGGTGGTGCTGGTGGGGCCAATTCCACCAGTTTGATCTGTGATATCTACCCGTTGGAGAGCATTAAAGAATTCGAACAGGTTTCCGAAAGATGGAAAAAAATACTAGCTGAGTTACTGAAAAAAGGTGCAGCAAAAGAGAGTGAATTGTTACCTTAATTATAAAATTTTACACCATATAAAATGAGGCAATATTTATCTTAAATATTTATTTCCGACTAAATTTAATAGAGATAATTAAAATGTACAATAACACTTTAAATAGGCACAAAAGACTTCTTATTGCCTTAAACGACACAAAACCATTTGAAAATTTTCCCCTCTTTATTTCAGAAGAAGATGATTCACAAATCTTTGTAAAGTTCTTCCGCTTCCACAAATGTTATGATCTGATACCAACCTCGGCGAAACTAGTGGTCTTTGACACGGAGCTCCTGGTAAAGAAGGCTTTCTATGCACTCGTCTACAATGGAGTTCGTGCCGCACCCCTCTGGGACTCCAAAAAACAGCAATTCGTCGGCATGCTAACCATAACAGATTTTATCAAAATCCTACAAATGTATTATAAGTCACCCAATTCGTCTATGGATCAATTGGAGGAGCATAAGTTAGACACATGGAGAAGTGCGTAGAATCATATTTACAAGGCGGCAATATAATTTCTTTAATTTTCATTAATATTTTCCTCCTACTTTCAGGTGTTCTTCACAACCAAGTAATGCCTTTAGTTAGTATCGGACCTGATGCATCGCTTTATGATGCGATAAAAATTTTAATTCACAACAGAATACATCGATTGCCAGTTATTGACCCGGTGACGGGTAATGCTTTGTACATATTGACACATAAACGTATTTTGCGGTTCCTCTTCTTATATGTGAGTCCATCTGAGACTCATTTAACCAATTGGTGTACTAATTTCACTTACTTCGTTACAGATCAATGAACTACCAAAGCCATCGTATATGCAGAAAAAGCTACGCGATCTGAAGATCGGTACTTACAGTAATATTGAGACTGCTGACGAAAACACAAGCATCATTACAGCCTTGAAGAAGTTCGTGGAGCGACGAGTTTCAGCCCTGCCATTGGTCGATTCCGAGGGACGCCTCGTGGACATATACGCTAAATTCGATGTCATTGTAAGTCTAACATAAAGTTTGTATTATTGAATCAGAATTTAGACGACGACTACAGCTTGATTAATTGCATTGTAATTGCACAAATTCCATAAATGAATAAGAATCATAAATTATGTTAAGCTTTAATAATAGTAGGATATTTTTTACTATATATCCTCCATGTATTATAGTCAGTGTATTGTTTTCTCGGATTCCCTTTCAGAACTTAGCGGCTGAGAAAACCTATAACGATCTTAACGTGTCCCTGCGTAAAGCCAACGAGCACCGCAACGAGTGGTTCGAGGGTGTGCAAAAGTGCAATCTCGATGAGTGCCTCTACACAATTATGGAGCGCATCGTGCGTGCTGAAGTCCATCGGCTAGTAGTGGTAGACGAACAACAGAAAGTCATTGGCATTATCTCCCTGTCCGACATACTGTTGTATCTGGTACTGAGACCTAGTGGTGAAGGAGTTGGAGGTTGTGAGAACTCATTGCGAGCTTCTGACCCCATCCTACAGCGCCGTAAATCATCTGAAGAAGTTCTATCGACCGACGAGATGGCCAACGACAGCAACAAGTCGCCATCGGCTGGCTCTGGAAGTCGCAGCTTAATCGAAGATATTCCGGAAGAAGAAGTTCCAGCAGCCGCAGCCTCAAATAACTATGACAGCGATAACAAGAAGCTACCCAGCGAGGACAGAGCAGATAATAATCAATCCAATGGCAATGAAATCATTGACGCTGATAGTGGTGGTGATAATGGTGGTAGTGATGGAGGCGATGGCGATGACAGTGCGGTGAATATAGTAAACGACCGCACCCCAGATGTCATCGAGGATTGTGATGAATTCAAACAGCGCCAGCCGGCGAATAAACATTCTTCGGGTTCCATGACAACGCGGACAACGGACGACAACGAGTTGAGCAGCGCTATGAATGCGGCTGCTTCGGTACTTAAACAAGGGGTACCAAGCGCGCGTGAAGTGGCGCTGGTTAGTGAATAAATTTAGACTCTCTCCACTACACTACCTTAAATACTTACTGATTAATTTAATTTTAGTGTCAATAAGAGCAAAAACAACAACAATATGCAAAGAAAACATTTACAAATCACTTTCAGTGTAGACTAGCAAACTTATAGCGTTCGTATTATAAACAAATTATATACTTTAAAAGGTCACACACAAATTTTTTGCTAGTTTTCCGCTCGCTTTGTCTGTGCTTTGTCCAGAACTTGAGTAGATTCTTCTCTTTAAATAAGGCGTCTACAGGAAACAAGCAAAAAAAATTATTTAAATTACTTCTATTTAATAAACACGATGGTTTGAACAAACTACTGCTTCTTGTATAAAAAACAACTAATTACGTATTACAAATATTTTACGATGATTTGCAGAAAAGGTTTAAACTTTCCATTTAATATTAGATTTAGTGCATTAAAACTAGGAAAAATATTTACAAATTAACGCTGTTAAACAAGAAAATAAAACAACAAATGTACTATTTAAGCTGTATTTAAATAAAAGGAACACAAATGAATATTTATTTTTCATTTATTTACAATCATGTTAGCACACAATATATTATCTTTTTTTATATTATAATATATTATATTTTATATTAAAAAATATGTTTATAATAAACACTAATATAGAAATTAACTACCGAAAACTTGCAATTCAAATATTTCCCACTGTGGAAACATTTACTGCTTTATAAATATGGGAAAGTACTGAACAGGTGAAATGAATTAAATATACGAGTCCGTTTTATAGAAAAGCGAAATAGGAGGAATGATGATGGAAAGTCCATTTAAGAGAAAAATGAGTCCTTACTCAAGAAAAGTAAATAAAAATTAAAAAAAGTACATTTTTTGAACAATTTCGCTCGCTTATTTACGTTAGTATAATAGCTTAATTTAAAATCTGCAAAAATAAGATAATGCGATCGCCAGGCGACAATATTTCAATGTTCCATTTCCCGATGGGCGTGTATAAAGAAACCCCTGAATTTTTCTTATTATTACTCCAAATTACGGTTAAAAATCTGAAGCCAATCACTACAGCGAATATTTCATTATTATTAATAGTCTAAAAATAATCAGTTTAGGATTATAATATCGAGCAAGTTTTTCAAGAACCCATAAGATGCCCATGAAAATAACATCGATATTTTTGAAATATGGAAGTAACAAGCGATATCAAAAAAGTGAACCGAAGGAACAAGAAGGCATCTGAGTAACATACACAGTCACATACACTAATTATAATGACTTCACAGAACATCGGAATAATATTGTACCAGAAAATCTTTGCACTACAGAGAAACTTTATTTTTAATCATAACAGAACAAGATAAAATAGAAATATATTTTTACAATAATTGACCACTGAATCAATAAAAATTAGCTTTATACACATATATATTATTACTGACCGATAGTGCGCCGTGATCACGCAATATGTGACGCAAAGCGCATTTGGCTTTCGCTCGACATGATTTTTTTCTATATGATAATGATCGTGTTTTTATTTTGAAATTATTTGAAATCGCCTAACAATTGTTATGAAAGGCACATTAAAAGATTTATATTCTAAGAATATGTAAACAGAACTTTTACAATGGTAAATGCGGAAAGCGTACACATATATTGCACTAAACAGAATTAAAATTTATTTTTATGACTTTCAGGGTAATATTTTTACGTAGCTCTACTAATATTGGTTTTGTCTATAATAGTTTTATCAGAATAATGTATAAATACCTTGAATTACATGCTCTTAATATTCTAATAATGGTTTTTTTTCTAGATTAAGATATGATTATAAAATACAAAGTACGGAAAACTTTATTTTATTAATTCAATTATTTTTTTTAATGAACAACAAAGATATTTTTCATTTTGCTATGATATTCCAGCAGTTCAGCTAGAAGTGACAATTTTCATACTTGGGTCGATAATAAAGATACGTGCTGCCGGAATTTCCCAAGATGTGTCTTACGGGAAATTGCTTTTCAAATTCCTTTTGAGGAATATTACTATCTTTTGAAAATACGATTTAAGTGCGAAGCGTGCATTTGAAAACTGAAACTAATTTGGAAACATACACACGTAAGTCAAATTAAAGCTAGTTTATGTACTGGATGGGTACATCTCGTTCTTTTGTGTGCGTTCAACGTGAGAGGAAAATGTCAGGTGGCTACACAGCGCCAACAAAAACGTGGTTGATTTGACAGCCGGAGTGCAAAACAAAACAAAATCGCATAAACCGACCCAAATCTGAGTAATCAAGTAAACCCACTCTTTGGCATAAATATTTGTGGTTTGGCACACTGGTGAAGGATGTTTTCATTCGATATTCAGCAAATACCAGGCAAGGTAAATACTAATTTCATCATTTGTAAGTACTGATTCTTCAAATAATTACTGAATAAAGGGGCGTGCTATGGTCGCCACCAAGCCACTCGCTCCTGGAGATGTCATCTTCGAGGAGGAGCCTTTTGCTGCCTGTCAGTTTTCTTGGAACGCAGCCTATGGTTATTCGGCGTGCGACCATTGTATGCGGCCACTGGAAACTACGACGGAAAATGTCCGCCGACTCGCCAACAACTCGACGCTGGACGTTCCGCTGCCTCAGTACTGTCCCACTTCGAAGTGGGTTCAGCAGTTTACCTTCTGCCCTAAGTGTAAAGTTCGTTATTGCTCAGAAGACTGTCGCATGGATGCACTTAGCAAATACCACAAGGTCGCTTGTATGGGCGTGTTTCGCGAAGATGAAACTCATCCAATCAATGTGCTCAACGAAACCTGGAAGTAAGTATTGTTTAGATTTCTGGCAATTATGCGGGATAATAACTCATATCCGAGTAGAAAAATGCACTATCCTCCGGAAACTGGCACTATAATGTTGGTGGTACGAGTAATGGCGTTGTATCAACAAAGCAATAATAAAGCACAGTTTGTGGAGCAGCTACAATCGTTTCAGTCCCTAATTGTTAATTCAGAGCAGAAGATTTACCACAAGATGTTAGGGGAAAACTTCGAGCAACAAATGGAACAGCTTTATTCAGCATTCTGCAATGCGTTTCACGGCGAAGAGTTCGCAACGGTAAGAGGCCAGTTGTGATTCTCTCAATGATATCAAGTTGTATTTGGATAAGAATATCCATATCTAGACAGTATTTTTCAGTCGTGACGGCATACGAGAACGATACCGTCGTTTTCAGTTAATTGCGGGGATCAGTTTTTGTAATTGCGGGGATCACAAAGTTTCCAAGATATATACTCGTATATGCAATAAAAATATTGTAAACCTTTTACAGTTTACAACACGAGGAGCTTTTAAAACTCTGATGGGCTTAATTGGTACCAATAGTCAAGGTATAGCAACTAGTCCACTAGCTGAATGGGTTAGAAAGGTTTCGGACCTACCTATGCCAGATGCTGAGAAGGCCAAGCTGGACGAATACATTGACGATTTATACAATAAAGTTGGAGAATGTATTAAGCCACCTGAAACTACTTCCCCGTAATTAATATATTATTCAATGTTTGTTTCTCCTCTTTAGTCGCCGGCGAATTTCTCAACAACGAAGGCTCCGGTCTGTACACACTACAGAGCAAAATCAATCACAGCTGTGTACCAAATGCTCAGTCAACATTTCCGTATTCAAATAACATCGTAGTACTTAAAGCACTATCTGACATTCAGGTTGGTGAGGAAATCTGCATCTCCTATTTGGACGAATGCCAATTGGAGAGGAGTCGTCACTCAAGGCAAAAGGTTTTAATTATACTTAGTAAAGAGTTAGAGGTGATTACTTAATTACTTCTCCGTAGATTTTGAAGGAAAATTACATTTTTATCTGCAAGTGTGAAAAATGCAAGTCACAAGCGCATGATCCTGATGAAACCAGCGAGGACGATGATGAAATGGATATGGATGAAGATTGCGAATGATTTACAAAAAGATGAATGAATGGAATGGTTTAAGAAGGATGAAGATATCGAACGATTTAAAAGAAGATGAAGATTAAATTTTTTTATAAACCAACTTTTTTATTAAAGGCAACAAAAAAAAGGCAAAGTTTTTAAAAAAACGAAGACATTAGTGAAAGCATTATTACAAGTTTCAACAATTTATGTACGTATAGATTTTAATTTTCTAATAATAAAAAATAACCTTACAACCAATTAAAAAGGAATTCGATTAAAAGTTGAGGGCTTAGCGGTTGCAATGTTCTAAGCATTTGTTAAAAAGGTTGGCAGAACACAAAGTTATAATGCCAGATCGTATATTTTTTTTCATTTTATTTAAATTTTCTTTCACTGGTTACCGAACTATTTAACTGAAAAGCGTCGGTTAATCGAAGAATTTTAAACAGTCTCAATCGACAATAGTAGAAAATTCAATCGTCGTTATTTGACTATTTACCGAAAGCAGTTTTTAATCCATTGAGGTATTAATCAATTAATGAACGGTCTGCTAATCACTGGCCACTGGTGTCAGATTGATCAAATTATTACTGCTCTCCGCCAGCTCCGCAATAGAAACACGTCCTCGCTGCTTGATGAACTTAACCACCGACAGCAGTTCCTCTTCTGACACGTAGATGAATTTGCCGCGATCGTCAATCACACCCGTCAGCGTGCCATTTGCTTGCAGTTCTTGAATGCGATCGATAGCTTGTTGCGTTTTCAGCTTAAACTCTGCCGCCAGATCTTCTAATACAACCACTTTGTTGTCCTTAATATACTGTATGAAATCTGCCAGCAGATTTTCTCTCTGAGATTCTTCAGCCTCCTCGTAGCCCTCCTCTTCGATGCTGAAGGCTTCTTTCATCTTCATGTATTCCTCATGTTCCTTGCGTTCTTGCTCCTCTCGTGCTAAGCGCTCCGCCAAGGCCTTTTTGCGCTCCTCCTCTTCTTCCTTCTCCTCTTGCTTCTTCCGCTCTTCTTCAAACTTTGCTTCCCTAGCCTTCTTCTCTTCACGCATCTTCAGCTCTTGCTCACGCAGGATGCGCTTCTGTTCCTTAGCTTCTAACTTGGCACGCTTTTTGGCTCCCATTTTCTCGTCCGCCAGCACTTGGCTATTGGAAGCAACAGCTTCATCAGCATCTGAATCATCATCAGCCAGCGCGCCATCCAATGCTGCAGCAGCAGCTGCTGCTGGTGTAGCTGCATTTTGTCGCAAACGGTTTCTCTGATTTCGAGCAATCTGTGCGCGTCTTGGTATGCCCTCCTGCCCACGCAAAGGTGCGCCAGCAGCACGTTGAGGCTTTTGTTCTGCAATTCCAACTTGTAAGAAGCCTGAAACAATATGCATGGTACTGTTATACGTACCTTTAGTCGTATGTCTCTTCTGGAAGAAAAGCAACGTGATGAGTACAACCAAAAGAGCGGTAGCAACTCCGATGAGTAAAAGCAGATCCATTTGATGGCACAACTGTTCCAAGCAGAAGTTATGAATTTCAAGGGATCTAAAATCGTAAACGTCAACAAAACAATTTTACAGTTGCTGCCAAACTTAATATCTACTATTGCCATATATTCTATTATTTTAATAATAAATGTTTAATTTTAATTGTGTTTCTCTCTGCTTTTGAATTTCTTGATCAATTCGACAAGTATATCTTGACTAGATATTTGGATCCTATCTCTCCCGAAAGTTATGTGAAACTGCTTTTTAAATTATAAAAAATTTCAATAGAATTTAAAATTATGTTCTTTTTAATAGTTGTATTTAAATGACGAGTCGTTTCTATAAACGAACACACCTACCTGTGAGTACTGTCAAAATAATGTCAACTCTTTCATGACGTGTCGTCAGACATTCTGCTGAAGCGAGGATCGAAAATCTATAAATTAAAATTGGATCAAAAAGCATACAAAAATGTACAAATCATTAATTTACGCTGTCCTGCTATTCTGCACGCTACACGAAGTTTTTGGACTATATTTTCATATTTCGGAGACTGAGCGGAAGTGCTTCATCGAAGAGGTGCCGGATGAGACCACCGTACTGAGTAAATATTCTGAAAACTCACAAAATTTGTAATGGTTAGGTATTCTCAGCTGTTAATTCTTCTTCTTCTAGTCAACTACAAAGTGGAACTTTATGATCCGCGTTCCAACGGTTTTATGCCACCATCGCCAGGTATCGGCATGCATGTCGAAGTGCGCGACAGCGACGATAAGGTGATCCTCTCGCGTGTCTACAGCTCTGAAGGTCGCGTTTCCTTCACGTCGCACATACCTGGCGAGCACGTAATCTGCTTGTATTCGAATAGCAGCGCTTGGTTCAGTGGTGCACAGCTGCGTGTGCATCTTGACATTCAAGTGGGTGAACATGCCATCGATTACGCAAATGTGGCACAGAAAGAGAAGCTCACCGAACTGCAATTGCGCATCCGCCAGCTATTGGATCAGGTGCAACAGATTACAAAGGAACAGAATTACCAACGCTACCGTGAAGAACGCTTCCGTCATACTAGCGAGAGCACGAACTCCCGTGTACTCTGGTGGTCGTTGGCACAAACTGTTGTGCTCCTTTGTATGGGTTTCTGGCAGATGCGCCATCTAAAGAGTTTCTTCGAAGCAAAGAAACTAGTGTAAACAGAAAACATAGAATGGAACTATTTGTATTTTGTTTTTTAGGTTAAACAATTATGTCATTTCCTTTGTCAATATTTAGTACATAGTCTCCAAAAATATAAATTTGACGCAACGTGTTTTAAGCCGCTTAATAAACGTTGCAATTCCTCATCATATAAAGCAGAGTAGGAAAGTTTTTTTATTTTAATTAAGGCTTGCAATTTGGGTTTTCAGATTTTTTTTTTTAATTTTCGTTCGAAATAACGGCCTGAAACAAGATTAGGTCGTTCAGAAATACGTAAAGGACAGTTTGAACTAACTTTAGTCGTAGTGTATGCTGCCGAGAATTGACCTCATAAGCAAAAAACACACGGCTTTCTGGTGAAATTTTAATTAAAGTTTAATTCAGCTCGTGAGATAATCACGTATCTATCAGAGCATCGCTTCTCGATTGTAGATGCTACTCCGTCTTAGGTTCGTTATCACCATGAAAGTTTTAGCAGCAGTAGCAACAAGAACAACCGATAAAAACAAACAAAGTGTAGCGTGCGCAAAGCGGAGACGTACAAGCAAATAAAGTTGAGAGACTGATAAGAGATCATGGAGTAAAGCTTTTGTGGTTTCACAGTTGCAGCCAACAGCGGTTCATTGTTTGCTAACTGAAATCAGTTTCATACCTCAAATAAAAGCTGTCGGTCGACATTTTGTGCGGCTTAGCCTTAAAACAAAAAATATATAACTAAAAACATAATACAACCTAAAAACAAATCAAAGCAAAAATTTAGTTTATTTGAATTTATTTTATCTTTATAGAGGTTTTTAAAAATGAAGTTGAAGAGTAGAATAGGGTAACACGTAAGATACAAGCATGCGAATTGGAATAGTAAACTCGGTTAATTGGATTATAAAGAATTATAATTTGTTACGTTTTAAAATACTGTATATCGAATGAAATTGGATAGCATGAATACTTGACACTACATACCAGATTTATCAAAGCCAACCACGACATTGTGAGTTAAAGCCGCCTTAAGAGGCCAAGTTAACTACCAATCTACAGCTGTAAAACCGACTGCAAGGGCGGATAGAAATGTTTCGTGCATCCCAAATTCCCAGCGAGGAAAGTAAGTTATGTTAAGCTTATTTAATTAATTTTGTTAATAATTAATAAAAGTAAAATTGTGAATTTGTCCTGATATTTATAAAATATCAATCAGTAAAGTACTTTAATGCATACAGAAGAATAAAATCCAAAATAAATGCAATAGTTTTGTTTTACTTGTTTTTTGAATGGGAACATATTGTTTATTTTTTTTTTTAATGAATGAAAGCAATATAAAGTCAGGAGGAATACGAAACAATCTAATCTTCTCGGATCTCGAGTCTCTTGTTATTTCTTGCAACGTAAACGTGTTACTTTCAACTTAGAAAATCAAAATGCGTTATTTAATACTCGTAGTAAATCCAACATCGTAGTAAATCGTAATATGAAATTCCAACATTTATCATTTATGGATATACGTATGCATACACAAGTAATCATCTTATTATATCTTCGCATTGAGCTCTTATAATATTTTAAAATTGCGCGGCAATAATTAATAACTTTTACGGATTTTGACGAATACATTAATTTTAATTTTGAAATTTCAGTGACCTCAAATTAATCGAAACTTAAAGATAACGATTTAATTACTCAGTAGTTACAATCTCATTTTTACACGTTTTATATGCAAATTTGAGCTGTAAGATTTTTATATTTATAGACTGCGATATTTATATATTTTAAGGTTAGTAATGAAAGGCATTTTTTAGACTATACAAAATTATTGATTAATTGTTTAATTTAATCTTTAATTTCAATTCCATGTTAATAGTGGAAAAATATCAATAAAATTTTGTATGGAAAACAATGAATTCTTCTTATAATATCACAAAAATATCATTACAGCCTGAGAGATATCTTCCATACGTCCTTAAATGGAAGTAAATAGTAAATTGCCTTATCCAGTATTCAATATTTAAATAATTTTGCAGCACTGCCGGCTTTAGAAAATCTTAAAAAAAATTCTTCAACTACGGATGATGAACCGAAGAAAGATACGATATTAAATGACACTAATGGACAATCTTCAACTTATGGTATTACAATTATTTTACCACCAACCAAATACAGATACCCCGTTGCAGTTGTTTTCATATTATTGGCAAAGTTCTTTGAAGCATTTGCAGCCAATGGTATCAGAAGTAAGTAGAAATGTATTCTAACTTTTCTAATTTAAAGGTATATAGCATCAACCAATAAAAAATAAGTAAAATATTTTTGAGAGTATTTATTTGTCTATTAAAAAGAAAAGCAATTATTCCTAATTTTGCAGATAAAAGTATAGCACGAGATGACATTAAAGAAATTAAAGACGAGTATTGAAAAGATAAGACTTTGTATATATGTAAATATGTAGATATTACAGGTCAATGGCGCAGTAATCGAAAAATATTTTCGAAAAACTTTTTCAGCATAATAAGGTGAATCACCAAGTATAATTTCAGAGAGGGTTTGAACTCCCCAAATCTCTACCTGTATACGCCACTGTTAAAGGTCAATGCCAGATAAGTATTTGTATATAATTTGCGTTTTATAATTGCAGGGGTCGGAGGAATGACCTGACAAGGGCAATTTTCTTTTTTTCGTGTCTGAATACATATAATGTCATTAAAACACATTACAAACAAATGTCTTATTATCGAATGCACAGGCCACAATAATAAGCCCAACCCTCATTATAGTATTTCACTTATTATTCTCATTCTTATAGCTATTTTGGCGCTCTATTTGCGAGATGATTTAATCTTCAGTGAAAGTTTTTCCACCATCATGTTGCACATCTTTAATTTTTTTGGTCAATTTTGCCCTATTTTTGGCGCTTTTTTGGCCGACAGTTTTTTGGGTAACATACGCACCGTATCTACATTTTATTTCCTCTACGCACTTGGATGGATTCTACTGATTATGACTTCTTTGCCTGCCATCGGAGTGTCGTTGATGTAAGCTCGGTTTTAGTAGTGATGCAGTTGTCATATATTTTTAACGATCACTATATAATTTATCAGTTCCAACAATTTTCAGTTTCCTTGTCTCAGGCTCACTGTTGTTGATTGCCATTGGTAATGGTTCGATAAGAGCCTGTATTACGTCACTGGGAGCTCTGCAGTTTAAAGTCCCTGAACAGAATCGTCAGCTGGCAGATTATTTTTCACTCTATTACTTTGCTTATTATTTTGGAATATTCTTGAGCAAATGGGTACCACCATTAGTGCGTTCAAAGACGCAGTGTTTTAATAAAAGCGATTGCTATCCAGCAGTATTTGGAACTCTGGCTTCATCGTTTCTAGCATCATGGTGTGAGTTGGATGTAGTTGATGGTTACTTTATTTTATCTTTAATGGTATATTTTCTCCCAGCTATATTTTCAATGGGTAGATTCTTCTACAAACACGAAAAGCTATCGGAGGAGAATGTTTTGATAAAATTTTATGGTTGTATAAAATATGCGTTGTTCGTAAAATGGAGCAGGACTAATAGTGGAAATGCAGCAAAATACTGGCTAGACCATTCAATAGGACGCTACGAAAGAAGCTTTGTCTATGATGTGGCCAAGGTTTTAAAGGTCAGTATAAATTCTGCTTAGATGGTTTGAATTTGCAAACTTTAGAGAAAAGATACTATTTTAAAACATCTTTAGATATATATAATGTTAAAATGTTGTTTTACAAGAAATATAGTAACTAAGAAAAATTTTAAGATTTATTAAGTTGTATTGATAGACTCAATCAGAATATAGCCCTGCAAAATATTTTTCTTTCAACAGATAACAAAGCTTTTCCTACCACTACCCATCTACTTTGCGCTGCTGGCACAACAAGATTCAAGCTGGACATTCCAGGCATCCATGATGAATACTACCATCTCAAATATAACCATACAGCCCGATCAGGTATTGCTTAATCTTCCACCTCATCCCTCTATTATGTATGTATTTGTTGAAGGCTAAAGCCATGGGTCCGATTCTACTTTTCATCTTAATTCCACTTTGGCTATATATTGTTCATCCCTCCATAAAACGTTGCTTCAGCTGCGAACTGAAGCCTTTGCACAGTGTGACCGTGGGTGGAGTTTTTTCTGCTCTTTCCTTTATTTGTGCAGGTTTCTTGCAGGATTATATTACTGTAAGTATTCTGGGGCAACATAACGGGTTCTGTTTAGGATTTTGCTATGTAGAATCATTTAATTTTAGAAAAATCCTTATAAATCTGTGAACATAGCGTGGCAGATCCCGCAGTTTTTCCTTCTGATGTTAGGCGAGTTATTGCTCTCAATACCGGGACTGAAGTTTGCATTTACAGAGGTAAGATATCTGTTGAACATTTTGTTATTGTTCATTATTGTTACTAAAAACTGTTCACTTTTACATAATTTCCGTACTTATTAATCACATTTTTTCAAATATATGAATACAGGCACCATCATCATTGAAATCTGTGGTTACAGCTGCTTGGTTTCTGAACAATGCCTTTGGCAATTTAATTGTAATTATTTTCACAAAGTTAAATTTGTTTGACTCGCAAGTAAGTAGAAACAAACAAATATTAAGAGTTTTTAATGGATTATTCTTTTTCGTTTCAGAGTTCCGAATATCTTTTCTATGCCGTATTTATGTTAGTCTGCATTATAATTTTTTCTTTGTTGGCATATAATTATATTCTACACGAGCAAATGGGCAGCTTTGATTCAAACGCGGATTTTATTACATCAGAGGACTCTACCCACGATGAAAAAGATCTCTTGACAAGCAGGATTAATCGAAGAAACGCTTCCGCAAAGTCCACAGAAGCAGTGCTACTCTACGACACGGATAGTGTACCGAATACTAGTGCTGCGGCCAGCAGTAGTAAAGCTACTGTTTAACTTAATCTTTAAAATAAATAACATGTATTATTTTCTAATTTTGATAATTAATTTGTTGAAATTGTTTATCGATCGGAATAATGTTTGATGGAATATCATGTTTGAATGGATATCATTTACAAAAATGTTTAAAGGTGTATAAAATAAATTTCGTCTAAATCTAAAATAGATTCTTCATAAGTTTCCGTTTTTTCGAAGGCTTTTCATTCTAGGATTTTGAACAAATACTGCAATTCTATGATGGTATCGTCAGGCAGATCGGTGCAATGTATACTGTTCAATACTTTACTAACTCCAAATTTAGCGCGCAGAGTATTAGGACGTAGTAGTTTGGCTATTTCCTGTATAAAATATAGTCACATGAATCCATTTCTATAAGATTCCCTTCTTTCTTACTCACCGGATCCATTGGGCCACAGAGGTGACGGAATTCTTCGTAACTATTTTTGGATTCATCAGTGCACACCAATTCCAATGCCATGCAAGCACCACTCGCTAGTTGCGCAACCATAGGCTTTACAATATAAGGGAAGAAGAATATAGCGGTGGGCTACGAATTTATAATTTGCCATTAGATAACTACCATAAACTCTGGCAGTATGCCTCGATAGACCTCATAAAATTCCTCACAATTGATACGTTCTATTAGACTCATTCGTAGTGCAGTAATTTTGAAACCATTGGCTGTAATTTCGGATATTATTTTCCCAAGGTTTCCTAGGAAAAGATCATTAATATTATAGAATGGGAAAGGTAGAGTATGAGAAGGGCGGGGAGAGACACACAGTGTCTTAGGTATGGGTACGGTCGGGGGTGGGGTTAGGGAGAGTAAGAGGGAGAAAGAGAGAGAGAGAGAGAGAGAGAGAGAGAGAGAGAGAGTAATATGTTCGGTAACGTTTAGATGCCTTTTTTACAAATTTAATTTATCGGTGCCTTTAAATATCTCCGAAAATGGTTTATTCTTTGATGCCTTTTTACAAAAACAAGATATAGTGTAATGGATAGTGAAGTAGAGTAGTGTGGAGTAGAGAGTGAAGTGGAGAGTGGAGTACTATTGAGGAGGAATTTTTTATAGTTCGAAGATTTTTGCCTACCTTCCTTAATTGAATGCGGCTTTATAATAGCTAAGGTTGAATTCTTCAGTGAACAAGTCAATTGTAGACCATTTTTTGGATCGAAGAAATATTGCAAGGCCTAAAATATATTAGTTTTAATTTAGAGAACTTTGGTTCGACTGGTAACAGTGCTACTTACTCTCGCTGCATCCTCGTCGTTTTGCGAGCAATAGATGCCGTTTCGAATTTCTTCTCTTTCGAACAGAGCAATCAATGGAGCTGGTACATTTTCGATTTTACAATCTTTAGTCTGATTCTGACAATATTTAATTTTCTCCACAGAATTTTCAGCAATCACTTCTAATCCTATTGATGGACCTGTTAAAAGTTGGTTCACCAGAACTCTGAAATTTAAAATTACGAATAAAAATAATAAAAAATATAATCAAAATATAATCAAAAATTACTGTGAATTCGTATAATTATTCCTTTTTTTAAATTTTAAACATTGTTTATGTCTACCTTCTTTTTATCAGAAAGTAATCTCAATTTATTATTTCATTATCATGTTATGCGAGAAATAATCCAAAAGTAATAAAAATTCCGTTATTTTAATTTATAAATTAACATATACTTACGACATCTCAACATCGCCTTGATTCTTATCTCCCAGAAATGCCTTTACCTGGTCCGCCGTAAATTGGACCATCAAGCCCTTGTTAATGCTGAAGTTGCTCTCAATGAGGCCAGACAGTACCAATCCAAGATGCTGGACTATAGTATTTCTTATCAAGACAAAAGTTCTAATCGAAAAATTGCTCGTAAATCATATTATTGGAATCATGTATTTTTCTTACTTTCTGCGAAACTTTGACAAAGCGTTCTTGGTTACCTCATCTCCATAATCTATAATATCGAACTGCCTGCCGAAGATGTTGATTTTGGAGCCAACAAAAAAGTCGCGATCGGTCAAGTCTGTCATCTTAGTACGCCGCAAAAACATTTTCTTGTTGCGTGTTTCATACTGTGAATGCGGAAGAATCTCGTTATACCTGAATGAAATGTAAACTTATCCACACAGACCACTTCCAGCGCATTATCAGCCATATAGAAGTTTATAATGAAGGTTCGGATGATAGCCGCCTCCTCTTGGTACCACTCGGCAATGAATGACAATCGATGGTTCAATGCAATGGACTAAAAAAAATTATTTTTATAACTCGTCGCAATACGATGTATTTACTAACCATTTCTTAATTATTTGGCAGATATTTGTTGAAAGAAAATCTAATTCAAATTCTATTTAAAAAGGTTTTTACAATTATCGGTTCCTAAGGCAACAGCTATTGTATATAAAGCAGAGATAACGAGATGCGAAACTCTCAACTACTACATGCACATTTCTTCAGATTTCTTTGATGATGTTAGTGAAATCAGGCAAAATTAGTCGGAGTTCTGTACTCAATTCTCGGAATTCTGTACTTTTCTTTTGCGCATGGTAGCAGTCAATTTCGGATTTAGGAGGGTTTTTAATTCTAAATGTCAAACGTATACATCCTACATTATTCTATGATAATTAAAAAAAACTAAAAAACTAAGAACGGAAATAGACACTGAAGATGGCACAACGCCGAAATTGGATTGTCTGCAAACCAAATTTGAAGACAAACCAATTTCGAACAAATTTGTAGACGAACAATTACAAGAAATCATTTATTAAATTTTCAAAACAATGAATTTATAAATTAACTACTTAAATAATTGTCGTTCAAGTTTATACCGCCGAAATATGAAGGTAGATTTAGAAATTTTTTCTAAAATCATTGAAAATTATGTTTTTAGGTACACCGGGGGGATTAAATACTCTTCTGCACCTCTTGTTTTAGACCAGAAAAGTTTTCACCACCTTTGTTTATATGTGGTGAAATTTAAAAATTCATGTTGTGATCGCGATTTTTGTTACTCAGATTGGTTCTAGGACAATTTATTAATAAAATTATATTGGCAGATAGCAAAATGAGGAGAAAATATGTGAGGAAATGCGTTGGAATTTTTAAATAAATCGGCTGATATGTTAATTAATATTTGTATTCATTTGCTATGGGAATGGTTTCACCTCACAACATGATACTGAGGTGAAATATTCACTGAAGTTTAGGGCAAGCTCACCTGACGGTCAATTGACCAACGAAAATCAGAAATTTTACTCTTTTTTTCGCCCATCGTAAAAATGACTGAAAATAAATTGCGATAAATTGTGTTCATTTTGCCTCTCGCAAATCGTTAATTTTTCTTTTTACATGTCAAAGTAACAAATTTGATTCTTGATGGTCAAATGACCGTGATGTGAGCTTGCCCTTACTTTTTCACCATGATTTTTCACGTACACTGTACGTGAATTCAACAGTGTATAAAAAATAGACGTCAGAGCGATTTTTATCAGCTGTGAAAGCAGAGTTTCGCATCTCGTTATCTCTGATATAAAGGCTGCCAAGTTTACTACTTCCAAACAGTGCTGCACAACGCATTCCAGCTGGCTATACGATTCTTCTTCACGCGGCTTCTTGAAGCTGGCATTTTGAAGAAAGCGTGGCTCCACGTAGTTTCTTCTTTGATGTTAAAAGTCGGATACATGTGATTCTTCAATGTGTGTGAGTGAAATTTACGTTCGGCAAACTGCGCTGAAAAACCGGTTCGTGCAGGCAACTGTTTTTTTGTGTGCGTAAGAAGAACCGAGAATCCGACAGAATTTTGGCTTAAAAAAATCTCTACATTTCCAGAATGTGCGTAGACTTTTCTCTTCTTTCAACCCCTCTTTTCTAAAAACTTTTGAAGAATGAAGAAAAGAAGAATCGTGTAGCCAGGCCAATTAAGATATATCTAAGAATGTTGGATGACCTGTATCTGTGATGATCTGTAAATATATAATCTAATCTGCCTAATATGAATACTGAATTAGTTTTATTACAGAATCGAACTGTAAAACTAAAATAAAAACTATTTTAAGTTATCAACTTATTTTTGAAACTTTGTCAGTATTAGAATTGCATTACCAATATTAAAGATACAGTTGAACCACGATTATACGGATCTCCACCAACCAGGAACATCTGTTAACCGTGATGCTGAGCGGTTCATTTTATATCTCTGTTATCCGTGATTTCAGAAGAAAATCACGGATAATAGACAGACTACCCTAATAGATTATTTTAAATAAATAAATGTATTTTAAAAATTTTATAAAATAAAATATTTATATACATATGTGTTTGTAGATGCAAATTCAAATGTTCCTGTTAAAAATAATAAAATTTATAAATGCTTATATATAATTTCTTATAACCGAGATTTTCGATTTTCCGTAATGAGCCCGATCCAGAGCAACCCGGATAATCGAGGTTCAACTGTACGTACAAGATAAATTTTAACTATCCCGTCTTAGCTTCTTTTTAATTTCAGCAGTTGCTTTTTACAGCAATTAAAGGAGTTTTCGATCGATCGATATATTTTATTGAATTACTGTTACATACAAACTTTTATTTTAAACAAGAATTATAATTTATTCGAAGTGTGTGTGAACGCCCGTGCAAATATCTTCATTTTGGATACTTCGTAGTGTCGTGTTTCGCTGTATTTCACAGTAATATATAATATATATTTCTTGCATTAATTTCTTGGGTCTCTTTGTCTTCGAATTCGTTTAAAACATATGTTTAAACTATTTCTTCTCGCTGATTTTCTCCTCTATATCGTCATTCTTATCTTCCTTCTTATCATCGTCGTTCTCATCATCGTCATTCTGTGATAAACTTGGAATATTGTCATCAGAATCATCATCATCGACGTTAAAATCGTCAAACTTTGATTTCCAATCAAATGAAGAATTATCATGTTGACTGCCACCCATTAAGCCATCTAAAAAAGAAGACATTTAATTAACACACAATTAAATAAATCAAGAACCTTTTTAATTACCATCTTCATCATCGGACTCATTTTTCCATTTGCTGAAGTTCGCCTTCAAAAAATGCAATTTGTTCTTATCGCCGGTCAAGGAGGGCCAAAATGGTCCGCTTTGTTTCTGTAGTTTCAAGGAAATGTTAGTGAATTACTTATATGTGTACAATGGATTTACCTTATAAATAGTAAATTCCAGGCATCGACCAATGTTCTTACTCGTCACACGCTCTGGATCGACGGGATGTAGGAAAGTTAATGTGACTTCGTATTTCCTATTGGCCTCCAGAGCATTCACACCCTTGAAATGAAAACAATTATCTGTCACCCTAAAAAATATTAATAGTAAAAGTTTGTAAATAATGTTAATGGCAAAAACAACAAATTCAATATATAATGCTGAGATATATAATGAGAGAACTTACTTATAGTCAATATCCTTACATTCGACATCAATGATGACGTAGAGCAAGTCATTTCGCTGAGCCCAGGAAACTGGTGGAGGTATTGTTCTGCAATAAATTAATATAAATTAAAATCGACAGCTGATGACTTTATTTCATATCACATAGCGGTTAAACAGCTGCTGTGAAAAATATATACAACATTGCTGATTTTTCTACATACTTAAATATTCAAAAATTATTACTTTATATGGATCTTATTTTCCAGTAAAACGTCTGCAGGAACTTTAACGTTCAAGTTTAACCCCTTAACCTATCAAATTCAATTCAATTCCTTGAAACTTATTATTCAGATGAATATTAACTTGATATTGAATTTCTAGTGCGTTCATTTTAAATACGACCCATGGTACTCCTTTCCTGATTTTTTTATGATAGTAGAAGAATCAGTCACCTGATAAAGTTGAGAATTTTAATCAGGTAACTAATGTGACGGTTTGCATACGCCATGGCAACAAGCAAATTTTTTTGACAAACACTCTCAGTTAACCTTTATTTTGTGTTGGAAGGGCTTGGTTCTTTGTAAAAAACATACTTTAATTATGGTTAACTGCGGTGGTGAGTACGCAGCCTAGACTGCGTATTTAAACACTTCTGCTTAAATAGTGATCAATTGCACCAACTGCAGAATTGATAATTTCAGTCGGAATCAATATTACGGACTTTAATGATTAAATTGGATTATAGTGCCCGTCACAATATTACTGACAATCTGAAATTACTGACAATCTGACAAGTATTTAAGGGTTAATATCGAATATTCAATTGCCTCCATATGATTGGAAATTCAATTTGAATCGTACAATGCATTTATCATATTTGCTGAGGTTTTTGAACAATTGAAACAAAACAATTGAAACAAAAGTCAAAATCCCCAGTCACACTACATTCAGAATCTTGGCAATACATAACCTCAAATTTCATAATTTTGCGAAAAAAAGTAGGCAACCGCAAGTACACGCGGACCTTAAAGTAAAGGTTCGCAAAAAAGACATAAATTTATGATATAGCTTGACTTTGATTAATGGAACACGTAGGAGCTGGTCGCCGGTAACATGAAAGCACGCTGGTATAAATTGGCAAATCTGCCCGATTTGCATGACAACGCCGCTCGTAGCTACAATCATTGCGCCGCGCACGACGGATTTTCTGTCGCATACCGCATTCTTTCATTGCTAATTTCACTCACCCTGTTGTAGCCATTTTCACGCGTGTTTTTCTGAAATCGAAACTTTTATTCAAGTACAAAGATTAACGAACAACAATCTTTCCAATTGGCTTTCAAATAACTCAATTTATTATAATCCCCAAATCGCAAAACAATGGACGATTTCTGTAAAGAATAATCTCTGCCGCAGTTTTTGTGGTTTTCGTAGAATGAGGTAGAAAAGAGAAGCAACAAATATGAGAGTAGCGAGGTGTGCTAATATAGATGAATGCGTTTGAAGTTCTTTATATAGCCATGTTTACACGAATGTGATTGCTCACATATAAATCAATTTCTCAGAGAATGAACTTATTGTACCGATTTTAAGGAAATGAACGTAATTTTGCGCACTCTATAATACCAAACACAAATTTGCCTTAGATGTCATCTTTACATCAGATCTTCACATCTTACAATTAAATAGTAAATAAAAACAGTTCTTAATTTCTAAAAAGCCATTAATTACTTCACAGAAATTAACTGAGCGTATATATTCGATATATATAAAAACACATATATACTGGTATAAATCGGAAAAATTCACAGTGTTTTCAAAGCTTTACAGAATAATTACCATAAATTAACTTACACAACTTTTGTTGCATTTGAAATGGTTTAACAACTGGATGGCTGTCGGAATCAATCTTTCTTAACTTTTATGATATTAAAAAGTTTTAAATGATTAATGTTATTTAAAGTTTTCTTACAGACACCATTTTTTCCAAATTATTAAGTTAGCTAACTACTTTTATCATACTTAAACACAAATTTAGAAAAAAGTAAAGAAATTTTTCTTTAAGATCTGAATGTATTTTGGAATGCTTACAGCGCCATCTTCATGTGAGAACTCCGCTATTTAGGTGAGTGGTACTTTTGCAAAGTTGAAATTAGAATTTCCCATTCTTGGCCGGAATTTTTTGGGTTTTACGCATATTTTTGTGTTAATCGGGCGAAGAAGTGTTTCCTTATCCTGCTAAGGTATGATGTGATTACTTAACAACTTTTTGTTAATTTTCTTATGTGAAAATAATAAACGAATTTTGTGCTTTGCATTCCTTTTTTATACAGAATGTTGCGTACCGCTGCTGGACAGATCGCCACCGTGCTTCGGGGCTCGATGGGATTATCGGCTCGTGCAGCCACCATTGGATCGGTGCGAGCCTCTCACGGCTCCGCTGAATCCGATGAAGAATTTGACGCTCGCTATGTCGCGTACTTTAGCCGTCAGGACATCGACGGCTGGGAGATTCGCAAGGCCATGAACGACTTGCTGGGCATGGATCTGGTGCCCGATCCCAAGATCATGGAGGCTGCCCTGCGGGCCTGTCGCCGTGTCAACGACATTGCGCTGGCCATCAGATGGCTTGAGGGCTGCAAGGACAAGTGCGGCAACAAGGTCAACGAAATCTATCCATACCTTATTAAAACTATTCGCCCAACTTTGGATGAACTGGGCGTCCCTACACCGGAAGAGTTGAACTACGACAAACCGGAGTTGGCTCTAAAGTCTGTTTACGAAATGTAATGATTTTTTAGTGTAAAATATAAAAACGACATGTATGTGGAGCGAAAAGTTTATGGAGAAAACGCAATAAATTGATTGTTTTTTGAAGAAGTCGTACATCGAAGTTGCATTCTTACGTAATGGTTTGGTTAGTGAATTGGAGGAAGAGACGTTAAAATGAGGTTAAATATTGTGATGGTGGTGTGCAGTTAGGAGCTTTTGGCAGGTAGTTTGATGTAATGATATTGACACAGTGGGAGTGGTTTATGGGGAAATTGGCCTCCTTATGTAGACAGAAATCGCTTACCTTGTTTACAAATCTTTTATGCTTCTATACACGGCATTTTCTTCTAGTTTTCGATTGGATTTAACACATCTTGCTTTAACAGTATTTCAAATTATATTAAAAAGGCTGTGAAATAATGTTTAAAAATTTCCCTGGAAATACAAACACCTCACAAATTTTTAGTTTTGAAAAATGAATCATTAAAAAACTTTTTCGTTTATCTTACTTTGTTATTCTAGAACGATGACATTGTTTATTTTGCTATCAAAAATATAAATGTATAAAGTACAACTTTAATACAAGGCTGCATATATACGTACATGTATAATTATATAAATCCTTCAAGAACCACAGTGGTAACAATAAACTAATTTTTACTTAATTTTAAATTAACATTATTTCTGCAACTTCTGCAGCAACTCAGCAGCCTTCTCCAAATTTTCCTGTTTTTTTATGTAACAGTAACGTACATAATTTTCTCCTAAATGCTTATTTTGTTCACTATAAAAGGCGCTCGGTGGAATACCCTGGAGACCGACATTCTTCGTCATCCATTTTGTGAATTTGTAGTCGCGATACTTATCGGGTTCGGAGTCAATATTAATTTTCTTTTCTGTTTAAGAAGAAGTTGTTAAATTTTAAAGCCTATATTCACTTTAGATCTCACCTAAATTAGTCCAGTCGGCAAGCATGAAATATCCGCCTTCTGGTATTGTTGGGTTCATACCGGCATCTTGCAAGAATTTCGCCATGAAATCACGTTTCTGCTTCAACTCAACGGGCAAACTGTAGAAAAAGCATTCCGGTGAGCCCAGGCGCTTCAATTCCAGTTCGAAACTACACGCTACCGCTTCCTGTATGGGCGTCGGGCAAGTATAAACGGAATTCTGATGCACCATCTGCATATTGACCATCAAGTTGGCTGGACCATATGCCCAGCCAATTTTCCAGCCAGTCACCGAAAACGTCTTGCCAGCAGATCCAATGGTGATGGTGCGCTCCCACATGCCAGGCAATGTGCAAATACGTATATGTTGCGCTTGGTCGAACAACATCCACTCATACACCTCATCGGAGAGGCAAAGGACATTCCATTTGCGACAGAGTTCAGCAATTTTTTCTAATTCTTTACAGCTGAAGACCTTACCGAGTGGATTATGCGGTGTGTTGAGTATAAACATTTTTGTTTTAGCATTAAATAATTTCTCCAGTTCCACTTCGTCCAACACCCAATCGGCTGAAGATAAAATACCGTTCTTCTTTTTCTGTAGCAGATGATAAATTTATATTTAATCGCATTGAGCGTTTTCAAAATAACATGGGAACAATTAGGATTATGCGGAGGTTTTTCTTTCTATTTGTTAAGTCGAGTAAGTAATATGAAAGGATAACGTAAAAACGAATAATTTGAAGTCTTTGATTTTAAGCCAAACTCATATTGTTTAATGCTTTAACCCTTTATTAAAGCTTGATTCCGACTTTTTAAATCTTAACGCTTAAAATCCGAACTCTGCTTAAAAGGCAGGCATACTTACAGGTATAAGCGGTATAAAGCGTGGTACTCCACCTGCCATCTTCACCATGGGTTCGTAGCAATCGAAGAATGGTTCAACGATTATAACTTCGTCACCGACATCCACGTGGCCCTGTATAGCTGAGTACAGAGCTTCATAGGCGCCGGAAGTTATTAGAATCTCAGTTAGTGGATTTATAGAGCGCTCTGTTAGTTTCGAATACAATTTACTGATGGCTTGTACTAAACGTGGATGACCCTAATAAATTAATGGGATCGAAGTTTAATTGATAAATTTAACATTCAATTTCAAAATCAACTTAATTGAAGTACAACTATCCATAAAAACCCATCACATTAAGCACTTACACACGGAAGATTTTTGCGATTTTTGATTTTTTCATAAATTGAAAGAAGACTTATAATATATTCCAAACAACCTTCAGATGGAGGAACTTTTTTTCCTCTTAACATTTTCTTAAATGTTTACTGTGATCAGTTTTCCATTTGCCAACGTCAGTACAAACACAAACATACAAAGCCACGAGTGTATTGATGTAGAAGAGGATTTGGACTTTTTGCTACTTCAGCCAAAGCATCCGTAACGTAAGCTGGACAGGCTTCGTCAGGGAAACCTTGTCCCAGATTAAGAGGTTTGTATTCCAAAGCTAAAGTAATGTATTCATTCCTAGCACAGAATAAATAGTAAGTTGTAAAAAAGGACTTTTACCAAGTTATTTTCTTTACATACCAAACGCTGGGTGTGCTACCCTGTAATCGCTTCGGTAAACCAAACTTTTCCATTGCTGTTGTAGAGCTGAATTCGCAATACTGATTCACTATTTGAGTAGCGGTAAGCAACGTTTTAACTGGCTGATGAGACTGCAAAAGATAAGGAATCAGGCGAGGCGAGTTTTTAAGCATCTGTAAGATAGGAAGTGGACAGCTATTAGATGATATTTAAGGTATGCATCAGGGCTTTCAACCGAAATACCCACACTCTCATTAAAAATCCCAATTCTCACAGATCAAATTCGAAACTTTCACATAGGAAGATTATATTCTTTATTAGTTTTTTATTTCTATATTTTCACATTATTAAATGTAAAATAATTCAATTTTATAGTTGAAACTATACTATTTGTTGCAAGCGCAAATCGGGTAAAGTGAGTTCTGAAAATATGGGATATTTTATGAGCTTGCAGCCCTGATATGTCAACTGATCAATTCATAATCAAATGAAGCTATCGTAGCTCAAGACACGTCTACAAAGGAACGTTTTAGATAATAGGTAATTTTATGGATGCAAGTCTACTAAAAATATTCTATAGATTCTTTGAATTTTATTACCAAATTCCATAAATCGCTAAGGTTTTAAGGAGGTTGATTTCAAAGCAACGTCTGCGGAATCTCTTCCTTTTTTATTGTAAATAAACTTTATTCTTCCTACTTACCGATTTTACACACTTTAATTACTATCAGTCTTAATTATATTGAAAACTGAATTTAAATAGAATTCTTTCGTAAATAAATCAACAACTTCAAAATAAATATGAAGTGAATGAAACTTTAGAGATTTCAACTTTACCCCCTTGGAACCATGACGTCAGAGAGCTTTTTGTTGAATTTTAAACCATAAAATTTATTAACTGTTTCTAGGAACAAAAGTTCGGTACCGGCTACAATATCGCTCTGAATAAAACTAGTAAAGCCGGATAATGAGAAACTTTGGAATTTTCTGCGTACTTTTTTAAAGTTTTGATACCTTAAAATAGGAAGATTATATTCTGCCCTAAAAATTCACTTGTAGACAACTTCACTTACAATACATATGGTGAAAAATGCTCTTTTCTTGTTGCTGATAGAACTCAGCTGATTATCAAACTTGGCTAACACGGTTGCATTGTAAAAAGAATGTTCGATAAGTTATAAGTAGATTATATTTTTAAAAAACCAATTTTATTAGTAAAAATTAATAAATATCATAAAGGTTCGTTTTACGAAATACTAACCAATTCTGATTCATAGATTTATAGAAATCGTATTATAAATTAATAAAAAATACTTCCAAAGTATAAATACAATTTTTTAGCGGATTTTAACATTTCTCTTACTTAATACTTTGTTATTGTTATAAAATATTGTAGTTCCTCCTGATTTCACGTAAAATTGAGAGTAAAATATGTTGAACTATAAAAATGTTGTATCAGAGTTATTAAATTTTGTATTCAAAGTTATAACGAGTATGAAAGTCATTAGTCTCGAAGAAAGTGTTTCGAATTTCTGCCTTGCCTTGGTAGAGCGACTGCTTGGAAGCCGATCAACATTTCAAGCAGTACCTCTTTCAGATGAAGTTCCGCTAAAATGTTGACCAGCTTCGCAGCAGTTGCTCTGCTAAGGCAAGCCACCCGAAAAATTTGCTCCGAGACTAACGAGTTATAATTCTGGACAATCTGTACATAAAATCCTTGTGCTACTAAGAATAGTATTAAAATTCTTGGCCGGAGGACGCTGTATATGATTTTGTATCATTACACAACTTTGCAACGAAGCATTTCATTTAAACATGTTTTCACAGTTCCTCAGTTCAGTCCTAGATCCTAAATTGGGGTTTAAATTTTAAATTTTACACATTTCCTAGAGCAATAAAATATAAGTATTTTGAAGTTTCCGAAAATTCGTACAGTTCTCCATATTCACCGTTGAGATAAATCCTTGAAAAGAAACATTTTAATGTTAGTTAATCCTAGTAACAACTTTTATTTTAAAAATTTATTGGCTTCAAAATATTTGCATATTTTGGACTTAATGTACAAAAAACTCATAACTTTCACTTACAAAGCATTTGTTAATAATGCCAAAAGTATTAGATAAATGTCTGTTAAGTACGTGGTACAATGTTCGGGTAAAAATTTGATGGTTGCAGCTTAGATTAAATGTTATTTCGAACTTCAAGTGCTGCTCTCTAAATTCTAGTATGCACAACAAGCGCACTACAACGTCTAACTTAAATCACAGATAACTATAAATATTGTTATTGATATGTCCTGTATTAAAATGACATGAACTAAAATACTACAGATCCGAAATATGGCTATCGTAATGCGAAATGATTATTTGGGAGGTTTTAGTGTTTATTATTAGTAATTCATCGCGTCGGGGTTCACTTGAAATGATATGTGCAGATTTATAATTTTGTAAAAATTAAAATCTTAACGGTGACCCATAATTTCTGTTCACGCCTATGCAGCTCGGAGAAGTTTCGGTCCTCTCATAATGGCACGTTCGCATGCATAAAGGCTGACATAATCCTTCGGATGGATGGTCTTAAACATGAACCTCTGGACAGTCCTCGTCCTTGATGGATGTGTACTGGACCTTCTTCGAGACGTTGTCGAAGACTGGCGTAATCATGTATTTGATCTTGTCACGGCTCAGGTAGATCAGCGCCACCACCAGGCACACCAGCACCGTGCTCAGAACGACCAGTAGGAAGATGAGCGTCACTGTGTGCCTGTTCATCTGCGAGCCGGATTCGATCACAGCGCCGTATCGCGCAGTGGTGAACATCATGGTGGCCGCTTTGAGCTCCGCCGCACAGGGACGCATGTCCAGCCCCATGATGGGGACGGGCTCGTCATCGCTGTAGCACATGAGGCTGTTGTTCTTGCGAACCGTGACGTTCGTGGAGTGGATCCACGAGTAGAACGAGCTGATCTTACAGTCACAGGTGAAGGGGTTGAGGTTGAAGTCGACGATCAGATTGGTGGTGCGATCGTCGCGGTCTTCCAACTCGTTCAGCAACAGCATGTCGTGCGCCTTCACGAATCTGAACTTGTTGCGCTCCAGATCCAGGAAGCGCAGGTTCTTCAGACAGCGCACCTCGAAGTTGATCTCCTGCAGCTTGTTGTCGCCCAGATGCAGGTCGCGCAGGCTGGGTAGGTCGCAGAATACTTTGCGGTCGCCGAAGTGCGTGATCTCGTTCTGCTCCAGATGCAATTTCTGCAGCTTCAGCAATTGACTGTTGACGAAGATGTCGTGCAGATCCTCGCTCAGCTGAGGCGAGCTACTGTCGTCGAACG
This sequence comes from Sicus ferrugineus, assembly GCA_922984085.1. Lineage (NCBI taxonomy): Eukaryota > Metazoa > Arthropoda > Insecta > Diptera > Conopidae > Sicus > Sicus ferrugineus. The sequence continues at coordinate 2,854,775 of OV277352.1, forward strand.
CATTAGTGAGATGGAGACTTTGCAGGTTCAGGAAGTTGGAGAAGACACGCGGATGGTGATGGTTCACTTCGTCCTCATTCCTGGAGATGCTCAAGTTGTTGTTGTTCAACAGTAGACGCTGCACATTCTGTACATGATGGTACGACTTGCCGCGTATCTCGCGGATGTGATTGTTGCTCATGTCGACCACGGTGAGGTTCTTGTAATCGTTGATGGTGCCAAAGACGTTCCACGGCAACTCGGGTATGTTGTTGCCGGTGAAGATGAGTATCTGCACCTCATCGGGCATGAACTCCAGCACGCTGGTGTTGTGCAGTCCGGAATTGGTGCAGTTGACCACGTACTGGACGGCATCTTCGTACAGTTCTCTGCCACAAGTGCAGGCAGAGGGAAAGTTTGGTCCACAGCTGGAGGTGAAGGGTGTTTGTGCACGAATGCAGTGGTAGGTGAGATAGCAGACAACTAACAGGTTACAGGTTGTGGTAAATCGAATGAACTTTTCGGTGACCATTTTGAAACGGAAACAACTGTAATTAAAAGAAGAGGGACATTAATTATGTTGTTAGATTAATTTTTTTTTTATTATGAAAACAAATAGCAGTTGAACTTCCCCTTTATGTACATAAAAAAAAGGACGACTCTGGCGGAATGCAGCCAGCAAAATGCATTGTAGTTCTTTACAATTATATCGCTTTGACTGTGAAGTAATTCTTATTGTACAGAATTACAGTAAAAAGATCCTTTCAGAGCTTCATGAATAAAATAAGGTAACCACATGATTTCTATTACCCTCCACAATGCGGATGCTTTGCATTATTCTTCCATAAATAAAACATCTTTTTTCTAAATGCATTTAAAAAGTTTTACAGCAACATTTTGACAATAGCAATTCACGTTTTCGAAGAAGCAACAATAAATGCACCGCATAGCAGAAACCTTATTCTTCTCTGTTTTATTTAACTTTTATTTGTACTCCTCTTATGTTTGCTACGCAATAAGGTAACAAAGAAAATCTTTATTTATTTTCCTCTTTTTTAACAGTTTTATTTTGCATGATGTTGGCCCAACAACAAAAGTAACAACAGCAGCGCAGCAGTAGCATCAGCATCAGCAGTCGCCACTTGCCCTCGGACATGTAATATCTTTGAGGTTGACAACAGAGCTGTCAGGAAAATTTTCCCGTACTTGTTAAGAATTTCTTGTTCACCATAAGGATACTCGCGAAATCTTTCGGAACAGAGGTATTAAAAAAACGCTCATAAATATTCACTTCTATCTGATGGGAACTAAAAAATCTCATGGAAATTCCTGTTCCAATAAGCAATTCAAAATTCCCATTTGTAGGGTTTTTCACGCAACTGGCAGCCCTGCTTTGAAAGTGCAGAACTTGACTGAGAGACAGATAAGCGTCTTCATCGAGTGCTGAATTTTGTGGCACTTCAATTATAACGCACTCAAGTTTTAGTATCGCATACAAGGAATTTTAAACACTATATTTGAAAAAGAGTTACCAATTACCGTAATTGAGATGTTAATGGTATAAAATTGAATTTTCCGCCAAATTCTTGCATTTTTCTAGAACTGTTAGTGAAAAGTAATTAAAACAAACATTCTGTTAGCCTGCAGTATACAACAAATAAAGTGCTTTTGTTATTGACTGTGCTTTTCATTATCTTGCTAAATTTAATTAATAGATTCACTAAAAAATTAATTACATTCTCTGTAATGAGAAGTGCGAGGTTTTTATAGTTCAAAATTTGATTTTAATTTAGTTAGGAAGGCATGCAATTAATAGCGAATTCGACGAGAAATAAGCAAAACTTGTTTGTAATTTTAAACATTTATAATCGTTATTTAAGATATATTAAATGATTTATTATTTAAACAAAGTTTTACATTCGGAAGGCTGTAAAATAAAAAAATTTGTAAAAATTTAGAAATTTTATGTGATTAAACAATTGGCAATAATTTATAATTTTCCAGAGAATTAAAATTTGAATTAGTTAACGGTTTAAAAGAGAAATCTAGGTATTTTTACCTGTAATATGGAATACGATTTTTAAAAATTTAAATAATAAACTCGTTTTTTCGAGTGAAACTAGCAGGGTCGCAACCAGAAGGTTATCTTTCAGCTGTTTTCGAGCCCCTTCCTTCCAAAATATAGTCATGTTACAGCATCTCAAAGTTATAATTTATCTGTAGTTATAATTTACTTATATACAAGGTAAATTCTTTCCTCTGGCTACCACGCTGACCTCTCAACAATAGGTTCACAATTCCTCAAGCACTCGGTCAAGGGTAAACAATGTTCAGGTGTGTCTAATTTAATTCCTTGGCATTACAGAAATTCGGCAAACACGTGACCTCACGCCCAACCCTCTGGCCACCCTTCATGACCCTTAGAACACCAACATTTAAGCCGTTGTAAGCAGTTGTGTCCTTGGGTCAAATAATTTCAAAGCGGTTCACTACAAAACTGCACCACAAGGCTGTTGGATATGAAAGGAGTAAAACGTATTATAGTATGTTTGTTGTCAAACTATAAAGTTGAAAAAAAGACACGCTAAAAATGTTAAAAAGAAAAAGTTGTTTTCTTCGTTTTACCCCCCGAGGGGGATGAAACGACCCATCAGAGGCCTTCTAAACTTCGTTAAGCTGTCCAAACAGGCCAACAACGACAGACTTACTTCGTTCAGCATCTAAACGACGATCCAATCGACCCGACTAACCAACTGACTAACTGACTGACTTATTAACTGTCTGTCTGAGAGACTCGCTCACTGACAGTCGGAATGGTTGACTCTCTGAATGGCTGACTCTCCGAATGGCTGACTCTCTGAATGGCTGACTCTCCGAATGGCTGACTCTCCGAATGACTGACTCTCTGAATGGCTGACTCAGTGAACGCCCCACAGCATGTAGCGTCATCCTTGAGGAGGAGGAACTGACTGCGAACTGCAGTGCGGTGGCACAGTTTCTGTTATTTTTAGTTTGCTCTTTTTTCTGCGAACCCTTTTTTCAAATTTCCGTCTTGAAGTGCATTTTATTTCTGTATCCTACTTGAAGTCTTCATGCTTCAGGAGGACATGCATGCATTTTTTTTGACGCAACCATTCGACGTCCTTTTGAAAAGAAGGTTTCAAGTGACTTTTGAGCATAATTACGTTGGTAGAAAATATAATTTCACACAAGAACGAAAGCTTTATTGATTGCAATTTAATTCGATCTGATAACTTTTTTAAAAGTAAAATACAGCAACATTGACGGTGTTGCACTCTTAAAAGTGTAGAATATATCTGAGAATGGCACTGAATTTTTTGGTTGGTAGCAATTAAAATTCGATTTCAGTGCAACTTCGTTCTTCATTCTCTGCACTTCTTCGTCCTTTTTAATTCAAACGTTCTTCAGGAGTTGTCGTGAAAGTCAGCGAAATGAGGTCTTGCGCAGCATAGCAGGACGGTAGAAACTTTTTAACACATTTAATAGGATTCGAAGATATAAAGAAAATGCGATCAAAGAGGAGCGAAAACAGGAGCGTGTCTACTTCATCAAGTTGTATAAATATTTTAAACCGGATTATGTGGAAATTGGGAAGGTTCATCATTGCAGTTAAAGTTAGAACTAAACTTTATTAATCTTCATTTTTATATTGAAAGTAAGTTTCATTTTATAGCTTGCAAAATACATTATATTTTGAATAATAAATACAAATTTTGCTATTTACATTATGTCCCTCTGAGTTGGCAACTCCCTTTTGTAACTGTACAAAGCGGCAAGCGTTTCCGTAGCAACTTCCTTCCGCTGTTGCGCCTGAACATATGCAAAACTTGTTCTTTCTCTACCAACACCTGGCTTTCCTTTTATTTCGCTGCTTAAAGTTATTACATTTAATTTGTTGCTTTAAGTTACATTTAATTTGTTGGTTTAAGTGAAACGCGGAAAGTGCATTTTGCAGAAAGGTAGGATTTAGAAGGTAGCATTTAGAAGGTAGCAAGGTAGAGTTGCTTTATGAATTTCTTTACACATTTAGTGCAGCTTTTTTGGTGTTTCAATTATGTTAACAAAATAATTTTATCGAACTTCTTGGCAATTTTGTGAGGCTTTAGAAGAACTGAGTTTTCATTATGCTTTAAATTCTTTCTACGATATACTATATAAATCATCCGCATGAGAATTTCGAAAACTTACGTTGATTTATAAAAGCTCCAAACTAATATTTTCTATGTGATTTTCATAGATGTGTTGTGGTGCAATTTTGAAATCTATTCTTGCTGCATTTCCGAAGAGTGCATTATATTCCCATTCTCAAGTGTGTGTGTATTCTTAAAAGTGAAGTATTTCTTTCCTTCTTTCTGCAGACTTACGTAGTTTTTTTCGCTGCCATTTTCAGTGTTTTCTGCTAAAAAATTTACTGCGTTGCATGGACCATTAATAATCTTGTCGAGTGAAGAATAGATTTAAGCTCAACAAATAAATTAAAAGCGTACGGTTTCCCACACGCAAATTTAGTTTTCTTTTTTTAGTATTGTGTGCAGCATTTAAGGTTGCCATATAATTGAATAAAAACCGCGTATTTTTATATATGCCAAATGACACTCTCACAATTAATAACATTTGCCACAGCACAATTATTTTTACTTTACTATGATTATGCAGAGGAGAAAACAATTCCGAAATCCTGAAACGTTTTGGAGTGACAATTTAGCGAAATTTTTGGTGTTTCGTTGTTACGTTTTGCGTATGACAAAATAATTGTTTTTCAATTCAAAACCACAAAGTGGCCGAACACACGTGCTTTCCCATCCTCGTGAACAAGATATGATAGCGAGGTGGGTTTTGTTTTTTAAGTTCAGTTCAGAAAATATTCGAATGAATGTCTGGCAACTCCGGACGCAAGAATAAACTTGGTTTCAAGGCTGTTGCTTGCATATTAAATGCAGTTGATGCACACAAACACACAGATTTTTGCTCACACATGTCCATACTAACAAACACACGTGCATAATTCAAAAAAAAAAAAAATTCAAACTGATTCGTTCTTTAAAAACTTGGCTTGCAAGGATGCTGGATGTCCAAACATTAGTCACGGATGCTCAGGCTGCCAGCATATGGAGACGACGAATGAGATGCGGATGAGGTGATCAACTACGAGTATCATTAGAAGTGGAAATGGTGAAGTATCATCCCTGTCGCTCGCTCGGTTCGTCGGTCGGTCCGCCGGTCGGTCCGTCGGTCGGTCCGTCGGTCGGTCCGTCGGTCGGTCCGTCGGTCGGTCCGTCGCTCGGTCCGTCGCTCGGTCCGTCGGTCGGTTGGTTTCCCCATTTTGGCTTCTATTATTTTTGCAAAAATATTTCCTAAGCGAACCAGGAAAAAATTCATGATTTACGATAAGTGTTAGTAACGGCAGTTTAAAAGTCTCTTTATTCATAATTTATTGTTATGTTACGTGCCATGCAATGATCATTACAACTTAGACACAACAACGACTACGGAATCCCAAGCTATTCTAGGATTCTAAACTTGTTTTGGACGAAGCGCAAGTTTATTTCAGCTTAATTGAAAGTTTAAACGCTTGATAGGTCTTCGTTCCCTTTTCAGTTCACATTAAAGATGCCTTCTGTGTGGTACGAAGGAATTTCAATTTTTTTGTATCATTTCATGTAAATGATATCGCATGAAAAACACAGAATCTCTTGTTCGAGTAAATTGCCATTTTAGAGTACCGATTTTTATGATTTATATATAGAATATTAAAGCTGAGCCGATATGCTTTACGACCATAAACACTCCGTAGGTTGTAAAATCCAGTCTATCCAAATACAGGACTGAAAATTGAATCATGCTTCAGTTAAGTTGAAATTACTTCGTTGAATCGTAACTTTTAGCTACCGTTGTAGGAATATTTTTTCAGCCTGCATTCCGGTGTCCCACATCCACTCAGCGCCCGCGAATAATAACGTCTGAGTGCTTGTTTATCTCGCGAGTTACCAAAATGAACCCCTCATCACCAGCGTCGGTGACTCCCACCGGAGTGCGTGCTCGTCATTTGGCGAATTGACGCGTGGAAATTTCAATGTGAAAAGCTATGCACGCGAAAGAATCCAGAGAACAGCAAACAGAGTTGTCCACGTGAAAAGCGATGGGAAAAGTCATGTGTGTGGGAAACTGACGAGCGGATGCGCGTTGCTCTGAACGCTGAACTTTAACTCGGTTAGCGGTTTTGCACTTTCGCGCAGAAAATAGTAGTAGTCATCCTACAGTACTAATTAACAATGGGGACTTATTGGACTTTACTTTTGAGTTCAGTCGTCAGGTACTCGATGACATGGTGACAATCGTGCTTGTTCGACAGCGCCATCTACAACAGGTATCTGCGAAGCTCGGCAATCTGCATGGGAAAGTCGGTCACATTTTTGTGTGGGAAAAACTCCGTGAACAACTTGCAATAATGAGCTCTTTAATGTGAAACCGAAGTACTCGGTTAACATGTGAAATGAAATGTCAACGATTAAGGTGTTTAATTTTTCACATTTCCCATTTGACTTACGAGATAATGCCTCTCAAGCATATCTGCTTAATTGAAATCAATCTTATCAGATTAATCGGTATCTCGAACACTTGTAACTACAACTACAAAACCAGATGTAAATGTAAAGTCAAAGTCAAAGTTTGAGTTGCTTCTAACAAGGCAACCCAAAGACTCTGAGAGTCTCAATAAATTTTAAACTTCCTTTTCATTTTAATTAAAAAGTTCGTATTTCCTTTTTAATTAAAAAGTTCTATTATAGTAGTCTAGGGAAATTAAGTAGAGGTAGAGCAATATCAGTTATATAAAAAATCACGAAATACAGAAACATTTCTGCGGTTTTAACTGCTCAATTGAAAATTGAAAAAAAGAAACTAAAATTTCAAAAACACAAAATGAAGGCGAATTTAAATTAAATTAAAATAATTAAATTGAATACCATTAGTAAAGTTTGTTATAGCAAAAAAGTGATACAAACGCACACACAGTATCTGGATTTTAATTATTATGAAACAACATCGAAATATTTGAATATATACAGAAATTTCTTTTTAGTTGACCTTTCAGATAGCTTGCAACTTCAACTACAAAAAAGTAAAAACCAAAACGTATAACGACAAAGTAACAAACAATATTGTTGATGCATAAAAATCCATTCATCAAATGATATGGAAATATATTCTCATTCAGTGGGGTGTTCGTGGTAGATATTTCGTTTTCCCCCCGTTTATTTTTTGTATGCAAATATTTTTGACAGGTTATAAAATAATGGAAAAATGCAGTTTGCAGTTGCGATTTTAATACGCAATCAATATACTGCGTTCTGCTGTAAGTGTTGACGAAACTTTTCTTGTGATTTATGTCAAACGATTGCACTATCAGAGATTTTAATCATTATTCTTCAACTCAGCAGAGGCCGCATGACATCCAATAATATGGCTGATGTTGGAATTGGTATTCAAAATTTAACCTTTTAAATGGGAGCGAAACAGAATTTAAGGTAGACAAATGTAATACAAGTGTTAAAAATTGAAATTGCTAATATTAGTCTAATATTAGTAGTCATATTACTAGTAGTTTGGATAATATTACGGATACACTGCAAATTACAGATTAGACTTCAATATTCTATAGATTATTATGAACAACTATGGAACGCAATATGAGAAAAAGTAATTGTAGTCAGAATGTAATCGTAATCAAAACTGTAATCGTAATATGAACTTCATAGCTCAGTGTTAAAATTTAGCCAAACCAAGCAAAAATACCGAAGACGAAAATTGCAACTGTAGAAAATCACGTTACTAATGACTGTAGGAAAACGTGAGAAAACAAGCGACAATTTCTCAAAATGCTGCTTCAGATAAACCACATGAAAGGAAAAAATTTTGTCTTTATAGTTCCATTTTAGCGTGACACAGAAATGCAGAAAGCAGCATTGGCTGAAATTGAAAGCAACAATGCAGAGTGACAATCTGCATATAAAGAAAACTGAAACTAAATTAGAATTTGACAGAAAGGGGAAAGGAAAAAAAAAAAATAAAATGAGGGGACGATTTTACCCGATTATTGCGATGAACTGTGAAACTCGATGAAGCTTGAAATTAAACCAGCAGAATAATATGATGGTATTAAGTCAGCAAATAATTTTTTTTAGAAAAAATATCTATTTTTGAGTAAGAGAAATATGAAACTTGTTTTTATAAAAATCAAGAATAGTTGCGATTCAGGGCTTAAAATTTTCAGTAGTTTTTTCAGTAGTTTACAATTTTTTCAGTAGTTTACAAAAAAATTTTTCAGTAGTTTACAAATTTCGAAAAAAGTTTTCACTTAAAAAATTTCCTAACCAACTCTTAAGCAAATTCCTGTAAAATTGTAAAAAAAGTAATTTAAACTTGAAATTTTAAAGCATACGATGAATGTAATCAGTTATCAGCGTATGCGATTCTCTCTGCCGGTCCGTCTATGTGTCCGTCTGAATATAAAACGGCACCAACTTTGGAACGACGAACCGGTTTTAGTCGCGATGTGATGGTGATGGCATCGTCGCACTGAATATAAAACTAATGCATTTGCACTCGCAGAGCTTTCTGTTCTACTATAAACTCCCCACTTCGCGCGTGACCCTCTTTTTCCACTCATTCCCACACATCAGACATCACCACTGAACTTTAAAGCAACACAGCAGAAACAACTCATCGTCGCCAAAGAATACCGCAAAAACAATTTGAATTCCCATTTCCTGGGCATCCGTTGTTGTCACCTATTATTTTTCGCTTTTTTTTTATGATGTTTGTTGATTACTTTTTGCTATGATTTCTTTTTCTGTGTAGGTGTGTTTTTGTTTTTTTTTTTTAAGATTTAATTCAATTTGAGTGTAGAATTTCGTCGTAAAATCATGAACCTCTCTTCATCACGTAACGTTTTCCATCCTCCATTCCACCGTTTCTCACTCTCTTATCGAGAGTCACATATTCACTCAGCCATTGCGTTCTCTAAAAACGTACCAAATGAAAACTGAGAAGCTTATTAATTTTTGGGTGGATATGAAGTGAAAAGTTTTCTCGCAGCCTTTTGAAATCCGGTGCGTTTGAAGAGATGGAGGAATTGAAAGCATCCGTGTAGTTGCATTGAAAACATTCAGAGAGTAGCAGGGAAAGTGAAGTGAAGTCGGCACTTTGTACCCACATTGAAGAATCATCTGCTATCCACAGTCCATCTAAATGAATTCGTTTCTCTTTGATGCGTTTGTAAGAGATGATTAATATCTATTATTAATTTTAAAGTTTTAAGCAATACTTTTTCCTAGTAGTCGTTTTTCAATTAAAATATTATTTAATTCCTTTGTCTTATATATTCCTTAATAAGTTTAATGCAATTTAAATTCTACAGTTAAATTTGGAAAAAGTATTCGTTTGCATTTAATTACGTATTAGTTTGCAATTAAAAATTCTTTCGTTTGTATGAATCATCCTATGAAATTAAGGTGTTAAATTTAACACCTGCCTGCCTGCAAACTTTAACCCATTTCTACCGTACTGACTGATTGATTTTTCTACCAACCGCTTAATTACGTGCTGCGTGTCACTCGTGTGTTTTAAAAGTTATTCATTTTTAATTACAGGGTATCCGTTGATCGTTATCTGAATGCCACTCAGAGCAGCAAATAAAAGCAGATAATCGTTGCAAGCGTTGCTTTACGATGCGTAATTACAACATTTTTCAATGCTTTTTACTGGAAGCACTCGAGTGTTTCCCTCGCTCGAAGCTGGAATACATTTTAGTTGAAAACCACGTTGTGAAAGTAGGAGGAGGACGAGGAGAAGAGCTACGAGGAATTTAACGATTTCAAGCTCTTTTGTACCGTAATTGTTGACTACGGTTAAGGTTAAATAATCTGGTACTCACGAGGTGCTTTATTATTCTTGAGAGTAATGAGGCGATATAATTGAAAATAACATCTCATTACGAATTCAAGATTCTCATTGCAGAGAGAAAACCAATACTTTCTTACCTACATTGTATTCTTATTTATTCAGTTATTTAACGGGAGAATAAGTTGTGTCTACACGTCGTTGATGCTTTCTTCTCCAGAAATACCTCCGATTTTCGTCTTATTTAACTACTTAAAAAATAAATCGCATTACAAAATTTGCTTATTTTCTGAAGTTGTTACATTTATTTATTTTTATCGTGAGCCGTGTAACTATTTAAATTTAATATTTTAACCGGTCAAGCGCGGTTGCCTGCTGCTTTAGTTGCCTCGTTTTGCTACCTCCAACCTGCAGTACTTCGATTACTGAATAATTGATGAGTAGATGGCAATAAATTCGGTATTCAAGTTTAGTATGTGATGTGCATACATAATGACGCAACCAGCAGCGCTAAATGCGTCAGAAGGAGAAGGATTTCGACGCGATATACGGTTTGTGCTGCGTTTGCTGCGCTGCGGTCTGCACACACACACACGAAACGGAAATCCGTACACAGTTATGGACTCAAGCTAAGCGAACTTTTTTCTCACTTCGATGTATGAAGTGAGTGAAAAACAAACAGCTAATTTAAAAATTCTAAATTATTAATGTCTCCGTTGAGTAGAAAATTTTTAACTAATAATTTTTCTGTTAACATGAATTTTTAGGTCAATCTAAATTTATAAAGGGAAAAACTGAACAAAATTCAAGCCAAAAATGTCTACAAATACAATAGTGGAGGAGGCAGCAATTTTTTGAAGATTTCAGTTCACCCGGTTTTTTTTTTCTAGCAGGTATTAAAAAAGCCAGTCATAAATCTTAATACTCACACACACACACGCACACACATTTCTATTCAAATGTGCTTGAACTCTCTCAGATTTGGCCACATTACAGTTGTGAGTGAAGAGAGAGAAAAAGCCTGAAATTTTTTGCCAAGTCCGGTTTTGTGTAGACAAAACTCTCAATTTACAACAGGTAGTGGACTTTGCAAAAAAATATTTGAGATCACATGTATACGAATGCCCACTCTCACGCCCATTCACACGTACTCGTACAAACACGACGCAAACACAAGTATTACGCATCCATCAGGGGTTTCATTTGCTGCTCTCCAGGATACCCACTAAAATTAGTTTCGTGAAATACCGAAAATAAGTTAAAAATATAGAGAATGCTCTATTGGAAGACTATTCCCGAAATTCGGCCAAAAGTTTTTATTTTTTAGTAAATCCCAGTTATTGGAAACCCTAAGACACCCTAATTTTCAAAGTATTTGCGCTGTGATGCTTTAACAGCAAAGATGACTTCTGCCTGCTGGTTCACCGAGCCACCAACCAGCCCGCTACAAAGTAACAACAACCAAGAAGTATGTGTTGGATGTTCGAATGGCTTTTGTCGCTTTCGGTCGATTTCTGTGCTCTGAAAAGCATTAAAGGAAGGAGGGGCGGCGGTAGGAAGGCGACGGAGAAGAGTTTAGGTATTGATGAGTGGCTGCAGTTAAGCTAGTTGGTTGTATTAAATTTTTTCTCTATCGTCTGTTGCACATCATTGATTAGATTGCTCTACGAGTATCTCGAACATCGTATTAAATTGAAATGCTGCTAAAGCGATGAAACAAATGGAAAGGATTTCGAATTGATTTAGCAAAAAACGAGAGAGGAAACGAGAGAGGAAAGGAAATGAAAGCCGAAAAGTGTTTAGAAGACGCTTTTTGTCAAAGCGCTCACAAATAAGAGAAGTTAAACGAGTAGAGAATGAATGAGAAGCTTCGTTGCTCTCTCCTCTCTGATTCGGTTATATTTTGATTTTTTTTTCTTCTCGTTAGTTTGCTTTAAAATGAATGAATTTCGAATTGAGAGAGCCAAGCTTTTAAATAATTTATGAATTTCTAAGAAAACGATCATTCTAATTTTCTAGGAAAAAAAGACGAGGTAAAACGAATAACCTTCTCGTTGTTAGTTGTGAATGGCAACCCTGTTTTGGTGGCGCTCAAGTTCTGCAGCTCTCTTGCTAAATCAAGTTTTGTAATCTTTAGTCTATTTTTTTTGTTCTTTATAAAAAGTAGCTGAAAGTGTATAAGTAAATTGCGTGGTCAACTTTGACTACCACTTGCTTCCTCTTCTGCTCCATCAGAGCAGAAGAGAAATGAAAGAATGCTCTGCATGTACTTCGCAATCCTTTTTTGGAATCTTATTGTTTCTCTATTTTTTCTTTTGTGGTCTGCGAACAATTATTGTTAACTACCACGACTTTTATTACCCCCACCACCACCACCACCACCATCACCTCCACCACCACCATCATCATCTTCATCATCATCATCTTCGACAACAGACGGATTTTGTTATCGATTTCTTTTTGCAATTTCTCGAGTTCTTTTATAAAATCTTTTATTTTTCTTAACAACCGGTTATTTTTTATTTCTTTTTGCTGCGTAATTCCTGTGAAGCTCGTGGTATTTTAATTAAGTCGATTTTGCAAAATGCAGACTTTATTTGGTGTTTTACTTTGGTGCATTTTTTGTAGATTTTCTTTTAATGGAATCATCAGATTTACTCGTTTCTTCTACTCTACAGAGACTCGTTTCTTCTACTCTTTCCAGTATCGCCTTGAAAGTGGCGAGTAAAATTTTAATATCCAACAGTGTATCACGTGGCTGCTGTAAGTTCATCCACTCTACTCATCCTGCCAACTAAATATTCAACAGCTGGTGTGCTGTGGCGG
>OV277352.1:2872500-3100000 GCA_922984085.1 Sicus ferrugineus
GAGCTGACTAAAGTCAAAGCGAGGTAGGTTTGGTTGCGTCGGCCAACACAGCCGAACGTTAATCGACTGCCCGGCAAACAAAAGCAAGCTGAACTTTTTAGAGAATAAATTGTAAGCTTAAATTGGAAGAGCTCAAGTGGAGAAAACTCTTACGGTTTTGCTCTTGCTAAACTAAAAATTTGAAAATTGTTTACCATTAACTATTTTTGTAAACTTGAAATTAAATTGTTGAAATTAAAAAGAAACAATTTAGATTTTGTTAAATTTTGTGTAATGAAATACAATATTTGTTTTATATTGTGCTTAAATTGTGAATAAAAATGGATTTTCTTAGATTTATCAAAATTTTATCAGAGAAATTAGAAGACGGTTTTTGCATATTATTATTTTTGAAGACTTGAAGTTGAAGACCCTACTTTTCAGAAAAGCTTTTCGAAAAAAAATACATTATAAAATGTTCTTTATAAAGAGCGAAATTCTTGCGAAAAGCTTTACAAAGATGTAAATATGATCAATCGCTTCACAAGCATTTACAATTTACACATTACAGTAGAAGAAATTTCAAGAACTCCCAACATTTACAAAATCATTTGCTGGGTTAAGACGACGACGACGACAACGACAACGATGACTGCGATGTTGGCGCTGGCGTGCGTGTTGCTCCAACACCAGAAGATGTCATCAACGTTCTCCCCACCACAGCAAGTCTTCTCGTCGCACTCGGCGAGCAACATGAAGTTGGCTTTACTTTTGTTGTTTTTCTTTTGTTTGCTTTTGTTATTTTTATTATTACTAGGCATGTTCTCAGTTCTCAGACTGTTGTTGTTGTTTTCGTTGTTGTTATTTTTGTTGTTTGCCACACTTAAAGAAAGTCAGCCCAGCAGAACCTCCAACAACAAAATCAAGTGAAGAATTTTTCCTATGGTGACTCCATTTAAGCCAAGTTGACTTGTGTTGGAGGTGCCCAGCGGTGAGAAATACAAGTGCATACGGATGAAGCGCTTGAAAGGCACTTCTTTGTGATGCCTAAATGTGGAAAAATTTTAAAAAAGGAAACCTAGAAATGTATTGAAGTAATTATATTAAATTAACAAAAATTCCTCAAATTGTCGTCTCGAAGTCATTCTATCTGATGCCGTACTTTTTATACGCACGCACACACGTCTCCACGCTTTTATCAGTGTGTAAGTGTTGGTGCGTATATGTGTTTGTTGGCCTATCTTTACGTTGCAACAAATTCCTTGATAACTTCTGGAAAGCGAACAAGACGAACGCAGAACGCAGAACGTGCGCAACCATTTTTCATGTTTGTGAAGCGTCAAGCGAGGAGTCACGCGCTGCAAGCGAGCGTCGCGCATTCGTTATTCTTTGAAGTTAATTTGATGTTCATTAACCTGGTTAAAATGCCTGAGCCAATTTGTTTGCACTAAACTGATATGCTACAGCAGAAGAATCAACAAAATAACAATCTAAATAATTATTTGCAATTGTGTTGCTTACTTTTTTTTTAAAATTTTTTTTTTTTAAAGTTTCTTTTTTTTAAAAGTTTCTTTTAAATTAAAATGATTTGTTTTTATCACTTTTCATTTTTCTTTTCATGATTCGGTTTTTATCACCTTTTCATTTTTCAACAGCGGCAAGCACTTGATAGGGTTGCCATCCTTAATTTATCAGCTTACCAGACACAAGAGTTGTGTTTGTATTTGCAAACTTCTGTTTTTATTTGCAGCTTTTGTCTGTCGTCTCTGCCAAGCATGCGAGAGCCATGACGACAACGATATCGCGGAATGGAACTAATTTTCCGCATCACTGGAAGCAGCAACTGTTGCTGCTGCTGCTGTTGTGTTCGTTGCTGGGTGTTATTTGTGTTGATGACTCAGATCTCGAGCGGCAGTACGGATCGTCGGGATGACATTTTTAAGCCTTGCATGTGTGTGTGTGTGGAGAAACGTAAACAAATAAATGGACGCAAAAACATCACTCGGAACGGCGTGATTCGCTCAGAGCGACTGCATTGCAACGCGAGGTGCTCTGCACCGAACTGGTCACCCCTCTCACGACACCTCTTTCCGCTCGACGGATTTCTCTTTCGTATCAAAGTCCACTCAAATTCAAAATCAGGTTTTGCATCTGCCGCTAACGCATGAAGGAGTAAAAATAGAAACCAGCAACTACAACGTAAATTATAAAAATAAATCTGCAATCTTGCTATCAAGACAATAATCTCTTGTCACCAACAACAACAACAACAACAACTGGAACAACAACAACAGGAACAACAGGAACAGCATTAGCAGCTGCATCACAAACTCCTGATGAATGAGATCATCAAACATCATGAAAATAATTTTGCATGCCTATCAACGCACAACAAAAACAACAGATATGGTTGCCACTTATTGAATTAAGCAAACAGAGCTTCCATGCAACAGATTGTGGCAAATAATGAGCAATTGTTTGAAGTGAGAGGCAACAAACAAAGAGGAAGCTTGCGAGTTTCCGATGGATGCAACAAGTCGGTTGCATTCGTCGCTCACAAGTGCGTTCCATCGAGTGCCACTTGACCGACTTCAGAATGCCTGTTGAGGGTGTGATTGGGTGTGCTGGATTTTAGTCTACGCCGCAGAGGAAGCCGCCCTTCCTTTCACCCCTCCGTGCAACGCCAATGATTGCAGCGAAATTTCATACCGTTTCATTTCAGCAAATGAAAAAAATCGTAAATTCCACTCTGAGGTGAATTTAAATATAACGATTGTCACGCACGATTTTTTGACGCCTTCTTAAAATAGAATTTCTATTTTAGTCTTTTTTCTTGTGGCTCCGTTGCATGAGAGTCCAACGCAATAATGTTTGACACAAAGTGGGAGGCGGGGTGAGAATTGTAGATGGTGGGTGTAGAATTTTTCTTTCTTATTGTATTTCTTATTATAAAAAGCAAAGCATACAAAGTTCCTCTCGTTCCTGTTGATGCTGCCCTTGTTAGTGTTACCGTTAGCGTTGTTGTTTTTATTAATATTGTAGTAGTTATTTCTGTTGTTGTTGCTTGTTCCTGCTGTTACCCCGTTACTTTGTTTGGCGTCTGCGTTTGTGTGTTGTAATAAACAAGCAAGAATATGTGCGTGCGACCGAGTGTGTGTGTATATGTGTGAGTGTGTCTGACAATTAGCAAGTCTTGTGTATGTGTTGTTGTTGTTATGGTTCGTTAACGCGAACCACACGTGTTGTTCTTGGCTTTCGAATTCCCGCTCACGTTTTCTATCAGTTTTTCCCGTAGCAGAAGAGGGAAACGAAACAACGTCGCGTATACGTAACGTCAGCTGAAGCCAAAGTCAAATTGCTGTGCGACTTCTGATGATCTATTGATGAAAATACGGACGACGAAAATGTTTTCAGTGAAAACATAACCTCGAAATTCACATGATTTTCGCAGGAATATTAAGTTTCGCAAGCAGATCAATTACTGGCATAACTTTACACAGAAGCGATATTGAACACTTCAATTTTGAAACTGCAGCAAACACTTGACTGGTAAACTTTTACAACCTCGCAACCGAATTGTGGCAGCTGCTGCATGCTGCAGCTCAGAAATTATTCAAAGTATGAACTTGAAACAGGAGCGGGTGGGGGTGGGGGTGGGAGTGGATAAGCAGTGAGTGGTGAGTAAACGGCAGGGAGATTCTAGTGCATTCAACGTTAGTTTCTTACCCTGTTTTTTTTGTATTTCTAGCAGCCATTGAAGGAGTTCAGAGAAGTTCGGTAGGACGAACTATAAAATGCTGCCGCGGTCAGGAGGTGGCCGTGCAAAAAATAAGATTATTCACTCAAAAAGTAAAGAAGTAAAAATTAGCCAATGGAGTACAAAAGAAACTCGGAACTGGTTGAAGCAGATAAATGTTTCGCAGTGAAAAACAATATTTTCGTTAATTCGATTATTAATTTGAAAAGAAGAGATTTTTGGGTGAAAAATTGGAGAGGACAAAAATATTAAAATTAAATCAATATTAATTCCTTTATTGTTACGATTTTGGAAAAAATCGTTTTAAAAGAAATGTAAAGCAAATCAATTTTAAAAATTATTATATTCTTTAAGAAATGATGATTGATTTATTCAGTTAATAAATATTCCATATTACCGATGTGGGATCGGATTTGTTTTAAAAGAGTTTAAAATTTTACTTTTTAAATACTTCACAATTATTTTAAGTAAGCATAAATTAGAAATTTTCTATGTATTTCTTAAACCTCTTGCTTCGTACTGTACGTCTGAAGTACTCCACACACTCCAGTGCTTTCAAAGAAACGATGGTGTCTTTTTGTGCTAAGAAAGTCTGTGGCTCTCAAACTGCGTTTGAGGAAACCTTAAATCATTAAAAATATTTTACACTGATCGCTAAACTGTTAGCAACGTTTTAAATTTTTATAAGTTAATAGAAATTATTTTGCAGTTATAAATTAAAATATTATTTAAATAAATAAATATATAAATAAAGAAATATATAAATAATATAAAAAATAACAAAATAAATAAATAAGTGTATAATTAAATAAAAAAAAACCAATTCTCTCCAACGCAGTCGCATGTCAATCATTTCGATTTTGAAAAACTCCCAGCCAGGATAAAAGTATGTCAGCAAAAAAAAAAAATACTTGCATTTTCGCTTTCAGTTGAATTCGCTCTGTCGTTGGTGGTGCAACAGCCGCTCGTCGCCACGTAAGCAAAAAATACAGAATTTGAGAGTAAACGTGAAGAACTTTCGTTGGAAAGAGAAATTTCGAAATTTATTTTATGAAGATTCAAATGGCGAAAATAAATTAAAGGTGACGTTTAAAATAATTAAATAATTAAAAAATCTATATAAAAACAGAGGGCTAATTGAAAAACAGGGACAAAGTTGATAATATAAATTTATTTTATATCCGAAATTTCAAGTATATTTGGTGAAATTTTTAATAAATTCGTTTATAAGTGAACTTTTTCTTTTTTTTTTTGTTGCATTTGATGTTTACGGTTGCTACATAAAAAATTAATAGAGAGCCTCTCTCTCTCTTTGAAGTGTTAAAGATTCTCTTTAAATTGTTTGGCCGAGAGCTGTGACAGGATGACTTTGTTTGAAGTGCAATAAAAACAATACAACAACAACTAGTACTATTACAACAACAACAACAACAAAAACAAAATAACAGCTGTTGAAATTTTGAAGAATATTGAAAATGACTTTATTTTCTCAATACTTGAATATTGAAAATGACTTTTTTTTTCAAATTACTTGTTTTTATCTTCGTATTATCACAACTACATAGAATATAAATTTTATGTATTTGTGATAAACATACATTTAGTTGTAGCAAACACATATTTAGTTGAAATAATTAATTTAGTTGTCCAAAATATATCTTTTGTTGTGATAAACATATATTTAGTTGTGGTAAACAACTATTTTTCTTTTCAGATAGATTTTTATAAATATCTGTGTAAATTAAAAAAAAAACAACCATATTTTTATTTTTTCATAACTATAAAATTAAATTTTATTATTTTCAATATTTATATATAAAATGAGGTTTTCAGGTCTTATATTGCTTCTTCTAGAATATCTGCAATTGTTGAATTGATTACCCCGGCATATCTTTCAAGCCTTTAAATCAAATATCACTAAAAGAATTTTTTCTTCGTCTTCTGCTGTTTGTTTTGCAAAATTATACACAGCAAGAATTTTTTTCCTAGGGTGCGCACGAGCGAGCTTTCTGAATTCTACGGAGAGTACGAGTATCACACAGATTTTGAGTACTGAATCCACAAATCGCTCTTTCATCGTTGCACACACGTTTGCGGCAGAAAAGAATTTAAATCAGTTTGATGGTGATGTTTGTTCGAAGTGGTTGTAAAAATTTAGTATTAAAAATCTACTGACTTCTGACCAGTATTAAAAAACTTGAAAAACTGTGACGTAGTAGCAAAGGCCGGTTGTATTAAGTTGAAAAAAGGCAAGAAAAAAAAACTATGCGGCCACTAAAAAAAGAAATGCATGCGTCATGATTTTTTTATATCTACTCGTGTGCTGAAAAAATATCTTGTATCTACAAGTGAACTGGAAGAATAAAAGACACAAGAAAAAATATTAAAATAAGTTTGTTTGAAGAAAAAAAAAGTTATTTAGAAAGAAGATTATTTTGAGAGGAATTTTTAAATTTTGCTTTTATTTTTCTGCATATTTTTCAACAGATTTACCGTCTTGGTGCACCCACGCGTGTCGAATTTAAAAATGAGGTAAGACAAACAGCTTCAAACTGAAAGGAAATAAAAGAATTTAAGAATAAAATTTCAGAAAATAGTTCACCTAATAAGTGGCGAGTTATTATGGTTTCGTAGAAATAAATTTCTGATGTGCTTGGGTACAACAATCAAATTTTGTATCCAAGCACGTACTCGTATTTAAGCCGGCGAAAGGACAGCCTTACGATGTCCTTTTGTCGGCTGACCTACATTTCAGTAAAGTTGCGTGAGGTGGCACCGGTTTTTTCTCCAAAACAATTTCTAAAGCAGAAGATACAGATTAACAGATACCTGTTAACTGTAGTTGTGCTCTTCAAAAAAAGTGCTAAAATAAAAAAAAGAATTGAGTAATATTTCAATTCTCTCTGATGACATCATTTGACTCGATAAGGAAACTTTTATTCCAGCTTATTTTATTTAAGAATTCGTTTTAAATTTTGTTTTCTTCAATTCTGTTAGATTCTCATCTACGTTTGTATAAGTGAATCATCAGCTTTTCCTTTGATTTAATCGCGATTCGCGAGTTATTCTTGTGATTCTGATTCTGATTCAATATAATATTGAAATTCTATTGCGTTACACGAAAACAAAGAATCACTTTACAAGAAAAGTAAAACTAAATAATTCAGAAGACGCTTCTTGAAGACCTTGAGGAACTCTTTAGCATTCCAGACGAAATGCGTAGCTACAGATAATAAAGGCATCGAATATTCATAAGTAAAAAAATCTCTGTTTCAAACAGACTTCGGCAGAAAATATTTTTTACAGATTATAACATTTCCAGAAATACCAACAAATATAAATAAATATAAAGTACAATATATAAAACACAAAACCCTGAATATTTTTAAAAATTTAATTGAAAATGTACTTTCTCAGCTCCACCGTTGATGACCTCAAGTCGCCATCGAGCACGATGAGTGAATCCGAGACTACAGAAACTCCACTGGCACCCTTCACCGCTCCAGTATCCGTGGACGCCATGAATGAAATGGCAACCGATAGCAAAGACTTGACATCTGAACGTAAGTTCGAGACAGAAACCACCGTCGCCCAACCATCAACCACAACAGATGACAGCATTTTTTCCCTCATCTGCACGGTGTGCAAAAAGGTGGCCATGGTGGGCAGCATATATTTGGTGGGGTACATGGGTTGGTCGGTGGCCTGGCTTATTGCGCCGGTCATACTCTCGGTGGCGCGCGATCAATTTTCCAAGACGACTCGACACAAGCGCAGCATTGCGAAAGCGTCGGCGCTCGCCTCCGAAAAAGATGTCATCTTGGCACGCATCGACGAGTTGCCCGCATGGGTGAGTTTTTGAGAAGGGGCAAAAGATCATTATCATTATATAAATATCATTATCATTATCACGGTTACCATTCTGTATGAGTTGGTTGAAGACTTCAACACAGAATGTAAATGTTTTTAATTTTAGCTAAAAATGTGATAAAGCAACTTGTATGTACAGATTATATGACGGCTTCCGTTTAGCCTGTTTTCATTTAAACGCTTCTTACATAAAAATAAATTATGCTATTGTGTTAGATCGAGATTTTTCAAGTTTTGTGGCATTTCACTCTAGATTCTCGAATTGACCTAAAAATACTAAATTGATCTCTATTATCATTTCAATGGACAAACTGTCGCCTTAGTATTCCAGACGAGTATTACAGAGGAGAAAGGTTATTTCTCGATATCGGTCATCGATTTCGATACCGATTATCAGCTCAATTAGAAAAGTCATGTTACTTATTTACGTTTATTTCTGTTTCGATCCCCGTTCTCGCCTCGTTTAAGGAACGCCTGTGAATGTCTAATAACGTCTTGATTTTTTAATTGAATGTGGTATAACGAGAATTGTCTAGTCTCTTGGGCAACAATGGTAGATTCTTGCAGCGATAAAAATTTTAAACCTTTTGTTTATAAAAGAAGCATTCAAACTGACAAAAAAATCTTTCGAAAAATTCACCATATTTTCCTGGATAAGCAAGCCAAAGTTCTCTTTACGTAAATTCCTCGTTTCAGGTTTATTTTCCTGACGTTGAACGTTGCGAATGGGTTAACAAGGCAAGTCTATGGAATTAAATACATCTAACAACCAGATTATTTACCTTTCCGTCCCCGCAACCACTGCCCCTCTCTACTCTCATGCCCTACAGATCCTCAAACAAGTGTGGCCAAACGCCAATCACTATGCCCGCACCCTAGTCAAAGAGACCATCGAGCCGAATGTTGCCCTCGCTCTGTCGAACTACAAAATGAACGGCTTCCGCTTCGACCGCATTATTTTGGGTACAATACCTCCACGTATCGGTGGTGTCAAAATCTATGATAAAAATGTCGATCGCAATGAGATTATCATGGATCTGGATCTCTTCTACGCTAGTGATTGTGACATCAATTTCTATCTGGGCGGCATGAAGGGAGGCATCAAAGACTTCCAAATACACGGCTGGGTGCGAGTGATCATGAAGCCTTTGATACGCTCCATGCCACTGGTGGGCGGATTGCAGATATTCTTCCTCAACAACCCCAACATCGACTTCAACCTGGTGGGTGTAATCGATTTCATGGACATGCCGGGTCTTAGCGATCTACTGAGGAGAATTATTGTGGAGCAGATCAGTGCTATTATGGTGCTGCCCAACAAGCTGCCGATCACACTCAGTGATGAGGTACCAGCAACAGCACTTAAAATGCCCGAACCGGAGGTGAGTTTGAAGAGTTCAGAATTAAATTTCTATTCAATTTGGGTCCTCCTGACCTCCGCAGGGTATCCTCCGCATTCACGTTGTCGAAGCCAAGGATCTCATGAAGAAAGATATCGGTGTACTGGGCAAGGGCAAATCTGATCCGTATGCGCTGATTAGTGTCGGTGCTCAAGAGTTCAAGACTCAGATTATTGACAACAACGTAAATCCCAAGTGGGATTTCTGGTGTGAGGTAAGTCGTCAGCGGTGACGTCACGGTTTATACTTTGGAGTGTGTAAAACAGGAACAATTTTGGCTGCAGGTTTATTATTGTAAATATCGCATTTGTGAAAAGCCATATTGTACTTCAGAGCACTATTTCTGCTACTCTCCGATATTTAGAAAACCTCTGAACAACTTGCCCGTTTTTCAACTAAACTTCGCATGATGCCTACTTTCCAAAGTTACCTTTATTTTTATACCTCCAAAATAATTTTTGTACAATATTTTTAATTTGAATTTGATTTTTGGACTTCATTAACCTTTTACTACGTTGCTTTGTTTGAATATCCTTCTTTTAACATAATCCATCCTTACATGATTTTAAATTAATGAAACTAAAAGGCCAAAATATTTGTCGAGCTGGGTCAAATTGTTGAATTTGTTATTTTGGATATGGATGACGCCAGCAATGATGAACCTTTGGGCAGGTGAGTACTTCCCATATCTAATTCTCTAGATAGATCTTTAATTTTTTAAATATTTATCAGTCTTTCCTCATAAAATGTCTCCGATTCTTAAGTGAAACATTCGCATCTATAATTTAATTTTCCGGCGGCGAATTTTCTATTAGAGCTTTAAACCCTTCTAGAATACAAAAATTATTTTAATTAGAATTACTTAGATTTGCCAAGTAATGTGCAACATAGATTCTAATAATCTTTTGGTTGAGTTACTTCAAGTTTCCATATTTTAAGCCTTTCTGTTGTTTCCAATTCAAATTTTACCTTAGATTTGCTACTGAAACCATCCTACTTTATTTTACTTCACTCGAAAGCTGAACTATTTTCAAACTATTGAACGTTTTACAAAAAAGATGCTGTAATTAAAATGAGTATGTCATAGAAAATGAGTTCCTAGTGCAAAAAAAATATTTTTTCCAATAGTATGACTCGTTAAATGTTAAAGAAGATAACTTTAAAGAGAAGCAACTTTCTCAAACAGGTAATTGTCTATGCCTAGGAAACTTCAATTTATTCAAATATTTCACACTTACTCAACTCAATATTAGTTTTTTCTTGTCGAATATGGAATATTTTCCTAAATGAACTAAATATAGGCAAACTAGTTATAATCAAAAATCACTTCCGAAATTACAGTCCTTTGCTGTTAATAATGACACAGTGTAAACATTTTATATTGTGAGTTATCGAAATTTTTGTCCTAGATAAATATAAATGTTGTTAAGAGATAAATCTATACTCTGTTATACCGTTAAACAAAACTGCCTCAAATCAAGGAAATCCACATTCTGTTTCATGGGTAAATAATATTATTTTGCATGAAAATTTTTGTTCAAATATAGTTTTTAATACTAATTTTATTTTTCTGCAAAATATATTTTACCGGTTTTGTATTTATTATTTTTATTGGCGTATTTGTTTCCTGTACCTATTTTAGGCTATAATATATACAACATTTGGTCAAGAGGTTTGTTTCAATTTAATGGACTCTGATGAAATACTCCCGGGAGCACAAAGTGATGATCGTTTGGGCAGGTTATTGAGATAATGAAATCGAAAAATTCTTATAAGTTTTATGCGCAAAAAAAAATATGAAATGAGTTCTTATATTAGAAATAATACACAATTTGCCACAATTTGCTTAATAACAATATTAGACCCGCTAAATGAAACTAATATATTCTTTAATATCCTTGCAACTTCTTTGTGATGACTTCTTCCCCGCTTTTTCTTATAATTCCTAATATAGTTTTCGTTAATACAATGTTACAAATAATACTCCGATTCAGTGGATCCTTGCTATTTTGGAATATGTCTCTGCATGAGAAGCCTTAACTAGCATAGAACACCCACTCTGTTTTTTAGCATAAGCATGTCCCTAGCTAGTTGAGTGTTAATATACAATAACTTAGCGATACAATAAAGATGCAGTAAATATTCAATAAAGATGCAATAAAGGTGCAACAAAGATGCGGTGAAGATGATACAAAGATATAATGAATAAACAGCAAAGAATCGATAAAGAGAATAGACATACAATAAAGATACAGTGAAAGTACAATAAAGACGCAATAAAGATACAGTAAAGATACAATAAAAACATAATAAAGATGCAAGTAAGACGCAATAAAAATGCAGTAAAGATATAATAAAGACACAGTAAAGATACAATCAAGATAATAAAGTGGATGTTCAAGTTGTTACATTAAAGTCATTTGAAAGTTTTTAAGAAAACTAAAATAACAACAAGTGTGTTATAATGTTTTTCTATACTTTTTTGTCTTTTGTCGGTATCTCCCCGCTGCTACTAACACGATTTTTGTAGGCTGTTATTGAAGTTACGCAGCACACAGTAATTGTTTACAGGCTTTTTGACTGGGATCGCACCGGTGAAGATGAATCCCTTGGCAGGTTGTAAGATTAGATAATTTTTTCTTCTTTTATGTTAATCTGAAACCATTCTTTACTTATTGAAAATTCTCATTTCGTTGTTTACTTAAAAACGTAACGATGATGATGCAATTTGAGAATTCCAAGCTTCTTAATTTTTCAGTTTTTATTTTACTTTACTTAATAATATTCTAGTAATTACTTCGTATTACTGAAAGTATCTAATAGCAAATTAAGAAGCTTTTATTCAGCAGCGAATAATCCTCCACCTTAACAATCCGGCTTTCATTATTTCTTATGACAATAAAGAATTTAAACTCTGAGACATTTTATTGCTTATTTATTTATTTTGAGTTGTTTTTCATTGCAAAATTAATTTTGTAACAATTATACAATCAATATTAACATGCATTGTTTTTTATTTCAGAGCTACTGTTGAAGTTTGCAATGTGGTTAAAAAAGGCGTGGTCGATACGGTGAGCTATATATATATATATTACTTACCTAAGGCCAAAAGTAAATAAAAAATTCAGCCCTAAACATGCTTATTCGTCCCCTGGTTAGGGCGATTTTGCCTTCTAAAATGGCTTAAAAGTCTATCTTCTACAAATTTTTCTCCCCTGCGACAGTGGCTCACCCTAGAGGATGCCAAACATGGTCTGCTCCATGTGCGCTTGCAATGGTACGAACTCTCCGCCGATCGCAACGATCTACAAGCTGCCTTGGAAGAGACTCGTCTACTACGCGTTGCCTCAATGAGTAGCGCTATACTGACCGTCTTCATTGATTCCGCCAAAAATCTGAAACAGGCGCGTACCTCTTCCAAACCGGATCCATATCTGGTATGCAGCGTAGGCAAGCAAAAGCAACAAACAGGCATGATTATGCGCGACGACTCACCTGTTTGGGAACAGGGTTTCACCTTCCTGGTCAACAATCCAGATAACGATACGCTGCAGCTGAAGATATACGATCAGAAGACCGGTAATGAAATCGGTCAATATACGTATCTGCTGGGTACTCTGCTGAGTAAGCCAAATATGGAGGTCGTCTCGCAGCCATTCCAGTTGCAAAAGTCAGGTCCTGAATCAAGGTTGATTATGTCTCTGTCACTGCGTATCTTGAAAAAATCCGTCCCAGCAATGGAAGACGGAGATATGCTATCCGAAGGTGGTTCAACGCTATCGCGCACCAGTTCGGTGAAGACGCAGGATGGCACTTCTGCAAAGGTAAACAATTTAGTACTTCCCAGTATAAAGTTTTTATTTCAATAAATACATCTTTAGGATATTCCGTCTCTACCCAGTCGTCTTAGTGCCGAATCAGCCATCGTCGAAGAGGAAAGTCCTTCATCCAAAATCTCTTCTTCATCACTTTCCTCAGCTACGCCTCCCCGTAGTCCCAAACCCTTTATATCTTCGCTGGTTTCGGGCGATGCGGCCACTGCCTCCACTCTGGTTCATCGTCTGCCGGACACCATTTCCACAGCAGGCGATTATGGACTTGGTCGCATTCAGCTTTCCATACGCTATTTTCTCCAACGACAGAAACTCGCTGTCACCATTCACAAGATCATGCACATCCCTCTACGCGACCCTTCGAATATACCAGATCCGTATGTGAAGCTTTATTTGCTGCCGGGACGAAGCAAGGAGTCGAAGCGCAAGACGCCGGTGATTAAGGACAATTGCAACCCGGTCTACGATACGACCTTTGAATACCTGATCTCGATGCACGAGCTCATGCAGACAGCGTTGGAGGTGACAGTGTGTTCACAGAAAGGATTTCTTTACGGCGGAAGTCCTGTGATTGGTGTGGTAAGGACTGCATTCACTCTTCCTAGATTTTTTCTACACAATCTTATTTTTATAGCTAAAAGTACCACTAGACGATCCAGAAATCACAGCAAACGGTTTGAATTCATGGTTTGATTTGCAACCAGAAGGCAAGCATGAATAAAATGAAAGAATATAGTATCGAAAATCGAAGAAGATACAATTTTGAAGTTTTACAGATTATTAAAATATTGTATTATTTATTTATTATTATATATGTGAATTATTTAGATATGTGAACCTAACTAAATGTTAATTGTGACCAACTGAAGAATGTATTAATTTCGAGAAGATTCATCTAAGAGTTTTCTCAATCAACTTTGAAATACTTTTTTTCCGCTTTGTAAGAATAATAAAAGTCGTGTTGAAGAAGTGAACCCTGCCAGGAAATAAAGTAAAATCTGTAAAGATCAGGTAATCGAATTTAACTGGATGAAATCGGTTTGTATCTCTCATATGACTTTCCTTGAACTCTAAATATAAATATATTGTTGTACCTGCCACTACACAGGGCTTCGTGAGCCAGGTCAGCACACTGTCATGTTGATTTTCATATCAGATCAACCCTCCTCATTATCTAGACACGTTTTTATTCTTCAGCCTACCTTTCATAATCTTATAATTCGTGATACCTTTTTCGCTTTCAGCGTAATTCATAAGGAACATTTTCTCCACTGTATTTGTTCTTGCTTCGGCAGAACATATACTAAAATTGGAACGATACAGAGAAGATTAGCATGGCCCCTGCGCAAGGATGACACGCAAAATCGTGAAGCGTTCCACATTTTTTTGCCGAATTTTCATTCAAGTAAAAATGAGAAACAAAAAATTAACAGCGAAAAATTAGCAAAATGTTTGAGGAGAAGTAAATTTCTGATTTCTTTTTAAATTGGATTTTTTGCTTTTATTAAGAAGCAATTTTCTGATTTTTTTAAAAATTTAATTTTTTGCATTCATTCGAATTAAGAACATTTTTTCCCAATCTTTTTTTAAAATAACACAAAATATTTAAATAACTAAAAAATCAACTCCTAAAATTGAATACTACATTTTTAGCTTTTTTGCAAAATGTTTATTTATCAAATATTTTGAAATGTTTTTGCTTATGTTTCGTATATAAATCTGAATTTTTATGCATTCCAGTATAAATGTAGTGATATTTTAAATTTATTTTCCATTATAGAATTTCAAGGTATTCAAAAATGTATGTATGAATGTATGTACGATTTTCTGCGTGTATGAATAATTTTATATAAAATATAATAATGCGTGCGTTCGAGGTGAATAAGAGTGCTTGAACATTTTGTTCCTCATTGCATATAAATATAAAATACATATTTTCGTATGCTGAATATTGTTAATTTTAATAGTATAAAAATTTTTCAAATTTTTCAACACAGTTTGGGAAGCTTTCTTACTTTTTTAGCTTTAATTATTTGTAAAAAACCGCAATTTTAAATCAAACCACATCTTTTTGCTTATAATTTTAAATGCTAATAATTAGCATTATTAATTTTTATTTTAAATTTCATAAACTTCAGCTATTTTGTATACTTTCGTGAGTAAGCTTTTAATAATTTATGCTTTTCAGTTGTTTTTTAAATACTAAAAAGCATTTCGTACCTTCCAAAGTTTAGAATCCATCAGTACGAGTATAACAATATAAAATTGCTCTCTGTAAATTGTTAATGCATTTGTTTCTACATATTTTGTTATATTTGTTGTTATGTCCCGCGTCAGTTGTTATTGGTCACTTTATTGGCCTCATTTTAAGTAAACCTGATTATTTTACTGTAATTTTGAGCGGAGTAAAAATTTAACTTGTTATTTTAAATGACTTCAAATTCCCTTGTTTGGAACGAATATCTCTTGAAAAAATTGTATATTTTTTATTTTGCATATTTAACTTAATACGTGTTAAAATTAAAGGGAACGAAAAGAATGGCCGCCAAATGGTATTTCGGAATATGTTTTCAATACTAATATTGAAATTAAGGACGTCTGTTATTACTTTATTAGGTATTACCGTGCTAATTCTGTTGTAATGGAATTGAGGTAGTTGATTTTGTTTATATTGTAATCGTTAAAAGTACAAAAATCTGCTTATTAATATTTCTTATAAAATCTTCAAATTTGGTACTCTTCTATTCAAAGTAATTTAAAATTTGAATGTAAGTTTCATGTAATCAGAATACGCATCATATGTTTCAAGTTCTTTAGAGCTTTACATAGTTTACTGGAGACCTACAATTGTAATAAAAACTCTTTCTATGCACGTATTTTCGACACACTATTTTCCACAGAGAATTTCGTAGGTTACAAAGCAATTTTTGTATAATTCTTTAACCGATTTCTCATACGTTACTGTTGATACCAGCCTATAATTAATAGGAAAATACTCAGTATATTAATAGACCTTAAAATAATTAATAGGCTAATATTAGCAGTAACTTATAGAAGTAGACTTTTATTTTAAGTTTTAGTTTATTTCATTCATTCTACTGGAGGCCTGTGATTTCATATTGATTATTGTTTAGTTATTGCTTAGAAAATTGTTGTCGTATATTGCGTGACTCTATCCATCGTCCTTTTAATGGTTGGCTTATGCTGTATGACGATGTATATATGGAGAAATGATGCACAAGGGTTCTCTCATCTATTTCAATGGCGTTTTTGAAGCTTCTCTTTAAGCAAATATTTTTGTATTTATGTAAGCAAGACATATTTATGTTAATTGAAATTTTACTGTCGCAATGACGATATTATCTAAACTATCGTCGCATTGAAATTGTATACCATTTTCAGTTTTGTAAATCAAAATAGACAGTTTTGTACCAAACTATTTATATTTATACTCGCTTAAAAATAATGCTTATCGCAGGAACTTTCGTAAGACAAATGAGAGCGACCTACATTTTGGAAAATAATAAAGCTAAAATTAAACGTTTCTAATAAAATCTAAAAACTTCACAAGCAAAAAATCTTATGGCATTAATAACGAATTGTATACATAAATAGATTTCTCATTTTCCTTTTTTTTAAAAATTTTATTTAATGTCAGTTTGTACGATTTTTAGGGTAGAAAAGCTATTTCATTAATTTCTCTCTCTCTCTCTTGTATTACGTTTCATGTTTTTGTCTCCATAATTTTAATTAATTTATATAGTTTGTCAATTATTTTCACTGGAATTTTTTCTAATTTAAGCTTAAGTCTTTAAAAATGTATACATTTAATTTATTTTTGAAACAAAATTTTATTAAAAGTAAATAATTGCGAAATTTTCAATTATGAAAGGAAATCGATAACACTGAACTACTAAGAAAATTCTTAGTATTCAAAATTAAGTTCTAAAATTCAATCACTTAATGGTGTCGAATACTGTTCTTAAATTAGTCGGCTGTAATTTTCACTTTCGGAGAAGCAGTTTTTCAAATCTGTATCTCACAGTTGCATTTCCTCTTCATTTCTTTATCCTCAGAGATAATCTTAAATAAGTACGAACAAAAGCCTAAATAAGTAATTAAAATACGCATTTAACAAACTAATTTTGATATCCGAATGAACACAACCTGTTAGTAACGAGGTATCTGTTGCATTTTGAAATGTAAAAAAATTTACATCAACAAATCCCTCAATTAATATAAAGCAACTGAATATCAAATCAAAGTCCCCACTACCGTAATCTTATAACTCGATACATATATCGTTCACTACATAATCAAAAAACGATGACCTCGTCACCTTTTTTCCATTAGTTAAAAACTAAAGAAGTCTAATTATTCAATTTTAAATTAAGAAACAAAAAACAAGCAGATTTTGAGGATAAAAACCTAGTTATTTCACTTTCATTTAAAAACATTTCAATGAATGAACGTTTTTAATGTGTTTTAATGAAGGTTTTTTGTTTCTGAAAAATAAAAAACTTCTTCATTATGTATGTTTACTATAAATATTGTATATAAAATTAATTCATATTAAATGATTATAATAAAATCAACATAATAAGCAACATAAAATCAAAATAAACGGCTTTCAAAAACTACTTCAACGAATAAATTATTAAAACTAAAATAGAATAAAACACAAATTAAAATTAAGTTTTCTCAAGTGTTTTTTCTTTACTTATTCACAAACAAGTCATAAAACCCCTTCTACTTTACATAAACTTAACACAAGGAAAACTGAGGAAATTGTATTCCTGAAATCTTAGAATTCTTAAATGATTCATTCACTATAACACTTGTATTCGTATAATTATGCATGTAAGAATAATGGTGCATGCAATAATAATTATAATAAACTTTCTCCCATTCCAACATCCTTAAACTTAGCAGCTTATTACATTTATGTATTTGCAGTGTGAATATTTCTCATTTTACAGCGTAAAAAACTATCTCACATCTATGAAAAACTTACGGTTTACGTACAAAATATATATGCTACGGATATATCTTCAAGTATAAGTTTGTTTATCTTCTCAAAAATAGCTGAGTGGTTTTCAGTTGTATTAAAAATGTATCAATAAAAATATACGCAAAACTTTGCTAACTGAATATAGATCATTTTAAAATCATTTAAATTTCATTGATTTTTCATGTAAGTTGTAAGAAAAAAATTATTGTTTTCTTTACGTCAAGAAAACGATTTTTCGCTTATCTTGTTTTCATTTGAAATTCATTTTACACTTCAAACATTTCTTCATACAAATATGATTGAAAATGCTAGAATTTTATTCAAAATTAAAAGCGCAATCAACATAAAACCACTCTTACAAAACGTCGATTATGTAATCTTTTTAAATCATTTTGTCGGTTTAATATTTTGAATTCAAAGCACAGCTGTAGCATAAAACATAAATTTCAATTCATCGCTACGCTCACTCTGCCTTCGTTGTTTTTTTAAGTTAAACAACTATAAAGTTATCAAATATATTTATGTTTACTGTTATAAAGTTTAAGAATATATCACCTTGTTGTTTATATATAATTTGCATGTATAAGCGATGCGTGATTTTGGATATTTAATAGTTTATTAAAAAAATTCGTACCATATGAAGTCATTAATTCGTGAATTTCGTTTGCTTTAATATTACAGTTACTTGTTGTTTGATAAAATTCAATTGTAGTCGATGAAAACTCGTGTAAAAAAACAGAAATACATTACAAGTCTAAACTAAATACATTAAATACAAAACTTCTTATATGCCGAATCCATATAGTTAACCATTGTAAACGTAACAGCTTAAAATCGAACAAAACAGCTTAAAATCGAACAAAACCAAATATCATGGCATTTTGAAACAAAACAGAAATTCAAAATTAGATCAACTCATATAAAACTGTAGCAGAGAACATGTATATTACAGAAACATGAATATTAAAAATTAGTATTAAAATAAATTCTTATTTATTAAGCAGGTAAAACAGGTAGCTTTTCTTTGTCAACTTGTTTTTTACCAAAAATTCTTAACTTCACAGCTAGCTGTGATAACTAGATTGATAAGAATAAAAAATGAACGTTGCTTTGCCTCTTCCTTTACGTGTTTAGTTTGCAGGATTTTGTGCCTTCTTCGTTCCTTACTTTCTTCCAGCCTTTTCGATAAAAAGAAGCACTTCCTGAATCGGTTTTGTGTATTTGGTTCTCAAAGAAATATTTCGACTTTTATCTCAACTAATAGCTGTTCTTAAACGCATTCGATCACATTTCATTTCTATGAATTTCGAAGTTCCTCCAGTCCACCATTCGGTACTCCGCTCTTAATTCTGTCCAACACAGTATTGACGAATTCGGTAGTACCGCCCGCAATTTTCACACCTGTGTTTAATGAGAAAAATTAATTTATTTATACGTTCATTTACTTTACCCTTTATAATATCTCAAAGTAACTCTTTTTATGCCGATAACACGAACTACTCAGGGAGTGAAGAAAGAGGGAGGGGAAGCAAAAGGAACTTTTTTTTGTTTCAACTCCGGCAAGTTGCTACACAAGCTAAGAGGTTTTCCTTTTTTCAAACACTGCTGGAGTTCTACGATTGGTTGAATTGCCTAATACTCACCGCTAGCTGTTTTGTAAATAATCTCAATTTGCTTATCGATCTCTTCCACTGTTTCCCCAACGTTCTGATTACGATATTTGTGAGCTAGTATTTGCTTGATCTCTGCTATGCCATTTAAAAGTCTCTCTACAGAATTAAAAAAGGTAAGTAAAATTCCTGATATATTATTTCCGTAATATGAATTATTATAGTTATCATTTTCTTGAAAATCGTTATTTTCTCTCAACTTACTGTGCTCGATTTCCAGTCCGTAAAGTTTGATTTTATTTGCCTCATGTTGCGCCTTCTTCTTCAGACGGCAGGCACGCGAGGCCAACTTGTTCTTCTCCTTGCGCGATTTCGGACGAATATTAAATGGCAACTCGGACACCGGCGTCATATCGTTGATGGTGCGACTCAGCTTGTCCAATTCTCTACCGATACTGTGTAGTTTCCGAGGATTTGGAGTCAAGTCGTTGCCATCACCTTTGCGAGCTTTGCCGCTATGCTGTACGAGATGAAGAAAGAAAACAACATCATTGAGAGCCCTTCATCTATTTCTCTCTCTCTCTCTATCCCGGAATGCACACAGTGTGTGATTTTAGTATAACTCTGTACTGCATTTCGGTTATTCCACAATTGGTTGTATTTACTTTAAATACCTTGATGCCGCGCACTGAACAATTCGGACTGAAAACCGGATCCGTCACCTCGTTCAATACGTGCGGATCCTCCAGCTTCGATTGGAACACCAAGCGTTTGCCCTTCGGTCCCTTCGCCTGAACGTTGTACTGCCAAAAGAAACGTTCCTTGCTCTTGCTCGACGACAGTTGATTGGGCATCGAGCTGCGTCCCTCATCTTCGTTATCTGTAAATTGTGGAGAGCAAGCAAGTTTTTAATTCGTAACTATTAATAAGACTTTAGGAACTTTAAGAGAATTTAATCTTGCTTTTTGAAGACTGTATTTTAATTACCGTCGCTTGAGAAATCGTCATAATTGTCGCTATTGTAATCTGTTGAGGCATCGTCATCATCATCCTGGGACAGATCAATGCCATCGGGAGAGAGCACACTTGCGGTGCTTAGAGAAGAGAAGGAATCAGCCTCGGCCAGCGAACCCGTCGACAGTAAGTGTTGACGCGGCTCTCGACGCACCCAGATCTGCTCGATACCCAAATGTGTGGGAGCGGACGATGAAAGACGCGACATGGAAGCATCGACCTGGTAGCCGAAGGACTTCCGTATGCTGCTGAGGCCGCTACCACCAGTAGCGCTTCCAAAGCCGCTGCTGCTACCGCCACTCGGACTGAGCGCATTACTTGAGAGTTGAATGTGCGAACCAGCCGGTACGGACTGACCGAGTAAAGCGACGGAGCCGCTGCTACGATCGGGCGACATCGAGAACTCCTTCTTGATCAACTCCTGCATGTTGCGCGTCTTCGCCATGTTTTGTTGGTACTGCGACCGATTGGCGTGTGGTGGCGGCGTGATGGAACTGATGAACAGGGGTGAGTGAGATGACTGCGTGAGGAAGAAGATACATGAATTAACGAATGATAATGACAAAGAAGTGTGGATTTAGAACTACTGATTTTACAACTGCAACTTATCTCAGCTACATTTTGCATAGGTGGGCGCGAACAAAATGTTGCCACGTTGAAGCTCCAGAGAAAATCGCATTATCGAAATCCAGACCAATAGTCGATGGGGTATCAATACTCACTTGACTGCCTGGTGAGAACGCCGTGGACACAGAGGTACTCAATTGCGGCTTATTCGGTGTGCTGTGGTAGATCTCGTAAGGACTGGATGAACCGTGGTGATGGTGCGTGTGGTGCATGGCGCCACCGCCGTTGCTCTGGTGCAGCTGGTGGTGGGGTGAGTTGTGTGTCTGTTGCTGCTGCAGAGGCTGCTGACTGTGATGAGAATGTGGCTGAGGTTGTTGCGGTTGCGGTTGCGGTTGCTGTTGCGGTTGTTGTTGATGTATCTGTTGCTGCTGCTGCTGCTGTTGCTCCAACAGCTGCAGTGGTGGTCCTCCTGGTGAGGGTGCCGGACTATTTAAAGGCTGTATACTGTCGCTGCTCTGCGGCGATAAGAGGTAATCGTTCGGCGCGATACCCGCTGCTGGCAGAAAGTCTTCAATGCTGCCAATTGCTTCTAGCAGATGTGCGTCGTTGAGATCGCCGAAGTTGGCTTGGATCTCAGCTTTGTCGATGGGGAAGATGTAGTCGTCCTCGAGGTTGAACGGTTCATTCTTCGTGGCTATAATCGCGTCGTCGATGTCACTCCACATGGCGCTGGACTGAGGTGTCACCTGCCCCTCGTACAATGAAGGAGAGACATCGTCGCCGTTGTTGCCGCCAGCGGCATCCAGTGGCAGCGTATCTGCAACGCTGTTGGCAGCAGTGTTCAGATTGGCGCTGCCAACGACACTGCTGCCGGCGCTGTCGCTGAGCGGTGAGACGTCGTTCGTGTAGAAACCCAGAGAGGATGCGTTGCCGTTCGGTGTGATGCTGTGCAGCGACGAGTTGAGAGGCGATGCAGCGCCCAGGCTGACGTCCTGCAGCATTGTGGGCGACAGCGGCGAGGTATCCAAACTAACGAGGCCATATTCGGAGAGGTCAGCCATGAAGGGTTGCTGCTGTTGGTCCGCGTGGTGCTGCTGTTGTTGCTGCTGTTGCTGCTGTTGTTGTTCATGGTGAGCAGAGGTAGAGGACATCATGAGATGCTGAGGGCTCGGACTTGGCTGGTACTGGAGATCGTCCAGGTACGAATGGTGGCTTTGGTTGGGGTTATTGCTGCGGGGAATCGTTATGGCGTTGGTTAGCATAGGATTGTTGCTGCCAATGCTGACGCTCTGGTGAGTTCCACTAATGTTGCTGCTGCTGTTACTGTTGCTGTTGCTGCTGAGGTTACTGGACGTTGCTACGACTTCCTGTGGTTGCTGCAGCGGCGGCGGAGGACTCAACGTATGCAAAACATTACCGAAGAGGCTGTTCGAACTGTTGCTGTTGTTGTTCAAACTGAATGAATACAAATCGTACTTCAGCAGGTTGCTGCTGTTGGATGAGGTGTCGAAGAGATCAGCCGACAAGAGGAAGAGTTGATTCTCAGTCATTGTACGGAACGAACGTTGTTCCCAACGTCTCGGGCGTCTCGGGGGGGATGGGCAAGGTGTAGGTGGGAGGAGTGGCTCAACAACCACTTCGAGTTGTAGTGACAGCTCTCAAAAGTGACCAAATATCTGGAACAGATAAGAAAAGAAACGATTAGTGATTAAATCACACGATTCAAAGAATGAGATTTCATTTCAAGAGGCTGCAAATGCTTAATTATCTACAAAAAATGTTGAAGCAACAAGTTTAACCTCTCCTTCCTCTAGCAGAACATTAGAAGCAACCATTATTGCGTGAATTTAGCTTCACCCGCCCTGATAAGCAGCACGCGTCTGCAACAAGTGGCGGACACGCTTTGCAACTTGTGAGTATTTTAGCGCGTAACAAGCGGCAATCGAAGCCAACGCTTGAGGCGCGACAAAGATTTCCATATCAGCGGGCGGGCGGCCAACATTCTTTGTTGTGCGACGTTTTTCAAGGCGATAGCATAGAATAAAGCGTGCCGAAAGTTCAGTAGAAGGATGAAGGAAGGCTTCGGGGTTTCTATATATTTTTCAATATTGTAAAAACGCATGCTGCGTAAAAAGAAATAAAATTGTGTCATTCAGAAGCGAGTGACTGCAGATATCAATTGTGTGCTGGAAGCATAAAATGAATTCACGCTTGATTAGCTGAAATGAGATTTGATTTTGGCCTTTGAAATTCGAGTTGATAGGAGATTTAATAATTTTTAAATTCCTAACTTTTACAAAATTGAATTCTTCTTCGCTCGGGTGAAAGAAACGAAAAGGAAGCACAAGTATTTTAATATTATTTTATATTTTTGCTTAAAATGTAGGCGAAAACACAAAACATGTAAAAAAACACAATTTTCAAGGTTTTCCTCAAATTTCTTTCACTTATTTTTTCCTGCAGAATATAAATTTCGAGAGAAAAATATTCTATTTTTGTTTTTTTAAAAAAAAAATATCAAAACTTCTGTTTCAGTTACTAAAATTATTAATGCTTTTGCTCGCGAAAACATCAACATAATAATTTAAATACAAATAATGTGGCTTAATAAGCTAAAATTTTTTGAAAAAACAGCGAATGTAACAATAATAAACATTTTTCGTAACAAAAATAAGAAGAAATTTTAATTGTTTGTTTTCATTTTTTCATTGAGGAAAATACAACTGTACGAAGTGTATTCGAAAATCGGTTTTTTATATTTTCAAGGTAAAGATTTCTTTTCAATATTTACCATTTTCATGACGAAACGACAAAAGGATTTACATTTTTAGTTATTTTTACTTCCGTGAAAAAAGCGCGAACATTTGTATTCTGGCACCTGACTTTGGTATTTTCGAAAATATTTACGATTTATTTATATATGTATTGTAAAAAAAAATATTAAATATGTAAATGAATTAAATTATAATAAAATAATGCGGGTCAAATAAAAATAAGACAAAAAATAAAATAGACTAAAGGAGAATAAAATTAAAGAAAATAAAAAAAAATATGCATAAGGAAAATAAAATAAATTAAATAAAAATATAAAATTTAAAAGAACAGAAGGGGAAAATGAAAGGAAGATTAATTAAAAAACAAATTAAAATAACAGAAAAAAATTACTGTGTTGTCTTCAATTTCCTTTCGCCATCCAGTTAAAAATATTTATAGAGTATCTAAATTTAAAAGACACATACATACATATGCACCTATATGTAAGTATGTAAGGCCCAACAAGGGAATTCAGTGACACAAAATAGAGTAAAAAAATTATAACAATAAATAATAAAGGCAAATAAAATACAGAGAGGAAGAGTTGGAATGGAATGTGTGTGTGTATATCAAAAAAACGTTGTACACAGAAGAGCAAAACGTCTTGTCTGATCTGACTTTTGTATCGTCTACGGCTACTCTATTATTCCGTAAGTTACATATAAACACTGAATAATATTAAGCGTGTACACTCCACTTAGAGAAGTAGAGAACTAAAAGCAACACACACACACACACACACAATTATAAAGAAGCTAATAAATAGCGAGTTACTGTTTATCGAAATTATGAATTCAAACATTTTTAAGCACGCAAGCATTTCTGCTTGTTTCTTTGTTTACAAACAACGTTCGTGAGTGCATGAATTGCAAAAAATTGATTGATGAGCTTTATAGATCCTCATTTGTTTGAAAATACATATAACTAAAATCAAGTAATGAAAAAACACACATCCATAGAGGCAGACACAACAGGCTACTCTATAATCGTGTACGTATGTATGTACGAGTATCACTGCTGATGGTTTTGTCGTTTATTACAGATATCTGGTGTAATAGGGAGGCGGTGGCATTTGTATCTATACGTAAAACAGTACAGTTATTAACCAGACTCAAGGTCAGAGCTGTGTACTTTTCGTATTTTGTTTTGAGATGAAGATTCATCGCAGCTTTCTGTTTTTACATGCTGCTTTTACGACAGCAGTAACGAACGCTCTTTCTCTCTCTCTAATAATATCTCTCTCTGCTAATATAAACGTATTATATCTCTCGCCCACTGACTCGCTCATTTGCTCGCTGACTCGCTCGGTGGGAGTGTGTATAGATGAAAATGATCTCTCTGTAGAAATGTAATTCACGTCAAAGTTGTTGTTGTTGGTGTTATAGATTTACATACATACATATCTACATCATTTTATAGATACTTTAGTATATAATATTTTATATTATACTCAAAAAGCTCTTTTGTTTACTTTATCAAGGCTTTCCAAGTCCACTGTAAGTAAATCACTCTCTCTCCCTCTTCACTCGCCCGTAAAATTGACAAACAACTCTTGAAAGCTTTTAAAGTTTAGTTTTTCTCTTTTCATTAAATACTGAGTTCAGATGTGATTTCTTGGAATTTGTGTTATAATTTTGGAATTAGTTGAACTTACTTTTTCAAAGTAACTTTTATTCTCACTTTGAATTTGAAAGCTCAAAACATGTTAATTAAATCAGTCCAATAGTCGTTTGACAGTCTTAGCTGTTTGTATTTCTGTGATTTTATCGGTCTGTTGGTGGTGTTAGCTATATTTTCGCTTCCTTATCAATTTTTCTCTCCATGGAAATTTCGACCATGATTGGCGTCGTTGAAGCACACAAGTTCAATCGCGGAAACACAATGCCACGAACGTACATTGAATTCAACGTGTAAAACTGAAATGAGAAGTAAAATTGAGTAGAAGAGAGAAACACAAGAAAGAAAAAAAAAAAAAGGAAATAATAAATTTTACAAAACTGACGTCTTTTTTCTTTGTTATTTTGTAGAAAAAAAAGAAAAAAACCGAAATTGGCTGCAATCATATGTTTCTTGTTTTTGTTTTTGTTTTTCTGCACGAGTAACAAATTCAATTTATTTTATTTACACCTCAACTTTTTGTGATTGAAATATTTAAATTGCACTTTTAAAAATGTAATTTCTTCGAGAACTTTTGACTCCTGCAGCGCGCGAATGAGGGCGAAAAACTTAATTTAGAGCTCACAAGTAGTTTTAAGCGATATTAAAACGATATTAAACGATGTTCACAATAACAATGAATAAATTCGTATATCTAAAAAGTGGAAAATATCTAAAAAGTCGGGTTTTCGAAATGGAGGTCCTTTTTTTTGGATTTCCGCTTTACATTTCTAATTTCTTAGTATTTCAGCAAGTATTTTAGCAAGTATTTCAGCAAGTATTTTAGCAAGTATTTTAGCTACCTTGTTTAGCTACAAGTTCTGCGCTTAAATCGTATATTGTATTTCAGTAATAAATACTTTTAAAATCTTTGCAATTTATTCACTTTATGAAAGCCACGTGCTGTAATTTATTCATTAGTTAAATGTAAACAAAATATACGTATTTTGCTAATTATTATTTAAATAAATACAGGCAGTCAGTCAGCCGCCCATCCGACTTTTAAGTGAACGAACTGTAAATAGAATATAAATAATTATGGCGCCATTTCTGCCACATGCCACACACTTTTTGTTTTCTCTTCTGCAAGTCACTTTACAAGTATAACGAATTTACAATAAACGAGTATGTGTGTGGGTGGGAGGGGGAGAGAAAAACCTCAAGATTTTCTTCACTCTATTCTCTCAATTAAATACAAATTAAATACAAATGCTGCTGAGTACGTTACGTATTTTTTGAGAATTAAGCTTTTTATTATACACAAACAATTGTTGCATGCAAACTTTAACAAACAAACAAGTGGTTTCGTGGCTGTCATTTTTGTCCTCTGCTAAGTTAAATCTTAGCGACTTATTATTAAAATCGTAATGAATTCAAATTGATACACTTCCAAATTATATAAATTTATTAGATTTAAAAATAAGTGATAATCTTAATTCACATAGAAAAATGCTGAAAAATTATCTACAGCAGACATTTGACCTAAAAACCGGAATGTTTGTCTATCAATACAAAATGTTTTCCTTGTTAATTTCAGCGCGTGGCATGTGATGTTATCAAACATTGCTTGAACAAAGAAATTTCAAACAAATAAATTTCAAACAAATAAAAAGACAATCCATTCAATAGCTATTGTCTGCCATTTTTGTGTTTCAGTTTTTTGGTTAATAAAAAGATTTAATTTCATTTATTTGTTGTCATAAGTCAAACAAGTTGAAGTTTTTTAATAAATCTTTTTTTTTTATCTTATTATTTAGAATAATTTAAGATTGTTAAATTTTCACAGGAAAATAAAATGTTTCTCAATAAAAGTATTTTGTTCTCAATTATTTGCTAATACTGAAGGCAGAAACTCCTTACCGGTGGTGGAAAAAATTCTTGTACGCTTTCAACAATTTGTTGAATAAACGAAAAAATTGTAAAAAGATTAAAAAAAGCCAGAAATCGAAGCACATCAGTGCAAAAAGCAGTTGAAGGCCACACACCGCGGCAATGATCGATTAAGTCACCATCTGAAATTCAAATTCAATTGAAATAACAATTTTATGATCAAGTAGATTAGCAAGTTTCTTTGCTTTTCGAAAAAGATTATTCGAAATAAATTCTAGAAATTTTATTCTAATTTGGTGTAATTTTTTCGAGAGCGTTGCGACAGCCATTAATGAAAACACGCAGCAACACATTAAAGCTGTCAGCAGATGGTAAATAAAACGCGCTTCAGCAAAATTCAAGCATTTTAAAGTAGTTAATATATTACGATATAACGAATCAAAAATGGTTTTGATTTTGGTTTTGGAAATATATTGAGTAAAATTTCATGATTTGAATTCCTTCACTTTTTCTAGTTATGAGAGAAGAAGAATTTAGTTCGGAAATGCCAACGGTAATCTCTCTTCTAGGAAAATTCAATTTGAAACAAAAACACACAAAGAGCTCTCCTCTCTCCCGATGCTGCTTGGTACAGTGGGCCAAGTTCTTTATAGCTATTTTTATTGTAGAATTAGCTCATCTTAAGCTTAAATATATTTAACACTGTTATCTCAAAATTTGTTAAATTTTATTAAATAAATCAATCATAAATTTGTTAAATAAATTTAGATTATTAAATTTGGATTATTTCTGTTTTATAAAATGTCTATATAAATTATATGTATGTGCAGGTGTATGTGCACATAATTGCAATATTTGTTTTTATACACAAGAAGAAAACTGAAAACCTTACAAACTCCACGACACACGATTAAGAAAGACAAAAAAAAGGCAAATGATTGAAAATAATGAAATCGATTTCTTTGTTGAGTTCAATGGCTTTAAAGCTGAAGGATACACATTTTCAAGGTTGAGTGAATGACTAAAATAAACTTTACCATTAGTATTCTGATAAATAAAATTAAAGCAATTGCAAGCAATTCAAGATTCCATATTCCGGGTGTGAGGCACCATTTTGTAAAAAGTGCCATTCTGGATCTGTGTTTCTCTGGTGCCGTAAAAACAAAGAAAATGACAAAGTTGATGACGAGACAATAGGCGAGAACGGTATTGTTGTAGTTGTGACTCAACCTCTGGCGGCATTAAAGTAATGAGGGGATTTCAAAGTTTTGTGAGGGTGTAAAGGGTTGGTTGTATGGTTTCTGGCAAACTTTATGACTCAGAATAAGTTATCGCAAAAATATCTATATAATATGAAAGAAGGGACAAATTTCAAAGAATGTGTCTAGTGTTGAATATAAAGGAAATAAATTATCATTTGTACTCTCGTAACTTACAATAGTAAGCAAAAAATAAGCATACGTAGAAACTTCGTAATTGGTCAAATAAATCCCATTTTTAATGAAATATCCGAAAAATAATGAAATAGCCGAATTTCAAATAAACTTCGGATAAGTGAAAATTTTGACAATTCTTTAATTTCTGTAAAATTTAAAAATAACCATTTAAACTATTTAATTATTTATTAGGTAACCACATTTAATAATTCCGAAATTTTTTACACTTGAAAATAACAAGCAAAATCTAGGCGAGTAAATTATACTTTGTTTCTGCAGTTTGTTCCACTATAAAGTTTTACTACTATCACTACTACCACTATAAAGTTTTGCTACACGTTTCACTCATGTTAGCGGCCGGAGGAAGTGAGAAGAAGCAGGAAAACCTAACTTCAAATTAACAGCAAATCCTAATTTATTGCTTGGCGGATTTCTATTGCATTTGTAATGTTAATTGAAGTATAATTTCAACAAGAAAAACAAGTTGTAACCTACCTTTTTTTTTCGTTGAAAATATAACGAGAATAATATAACGATTTTGATGGTTTTGTAGAGATTTAAATTGTCTTTAAACCTCTCAACACAATTTTATGAATTTGATTTGCTAAGCTTTTCCTCGCATGCAAAAATGATTAATCATCTGATTTTCTAAAGTACGTTAGTATTTATAAATATACAAGTGAGAGAGTAATGCTGTCTTTCATTTTTTCACAAAATTTAACACACTTCTGTGTTGTATCACTTATTTTCTTCACTTGTAGAATTTTTTAAGCTTTTCTGCCTGGCTTATCAATTGATTATCATTTATTTTATTGTTTTGCACACGCCATTTAAACCGAGAAGCTGAGAGACTGGGCTGCCAACTTTACGTATTTTTATTAATTTCTGATCATACTCATTATTGTAATAATGCACAAAAATCACTTAGTATATTTTTTTACACTAGATAAATTTTTCCACTGAAATTCTTTCGTCTGTTTATTCGTATTTTCAGAAGCTCAGCCTTGTCTATCCATTTGCAGCTCTCGACTTCTGCCAACCGAAACTAGTTTCGTTATGCAGTCTCGTTAAGACTGATTAATTCAATTGATTTGCATAATTTTTTGTGAACCACTAACTGACAAGTGTTGGGCACAATCAGCACAACACCTCATCATCATGAATTCCACCACATTTACAATGGATGCTTTGGTCTCCCGCTATCTCTCTCTCTCTCTCTTCTCACATTCCATATAACGATGATTGTGTTTTTTGTTTTTTTTTACCATAAGCTATTTAAAATATTTGAAATTTCAGAAAACTGAAAATTAAAACAGAAACACGTTTTTCAAACTCTGTTGTGAAATTAACTAATTTCTTTATTCTCTTATTTGTTTCTTGTTTTTGTATTGGCTTGGATTTTTTTTATTTATCACTTTATTCGAAATAATCTGCTTTCCGTTTTTGCTATAATTTTTAAAATTTTCAATTTTTTCCTGCTTTTTCATTACACTGCTCGAACCAACGTTAAGCTCTGACAAACGTTCTTGACCGATTGATAAAGGTTTCCACTGTGAGTCGCTCGCATGCTCGATTCTTGTCGCGCGGAGCTTTCGTGCAATTGTCGTGGTATTTGTTTTTTCTTAGTATCTCTCTCTCTTCATTTCTACTTTATAATGAATTCTTTTGCTTGGGTCTGTTTTGATTTTCTGCTGTGTTTGTTTTGGTCTTTTCTTTTCCTTTTTGCTTTTTTGTTACTCAGCTAGTTGTGTGCGCATGCTCGAATTGTT
Source organism: Sicus ferrugineus (assembly GCA_922984085.1). NCBI lineage: Eukaryota > Metazoa > Arthropoda > Insecta > Diptera > Conopidae > Sicus > Sicus ferrugineus. Next base: position 2,903,047 of record OV277352.1, read on the forward strand.
GCTTCAGCATTTCAAAACATGCCTTCCTCCCCACCCAAAACTCTAACATGACAAAGAAGAGAGCTGTACGACCCACTGCCATTATCCACTGTCCCACTACCGTCGTTGCATGATATCGTTCATTCTCTCCCGCTCTCGAAGTTCTACTTAGAGTGATTGAAACCGTACTCAAGTAACCTACTGTTTTCGCTTTTAGCTAAGTATTCGGTTTTGGAAAAATCATTACAAACTCAAATTACGCAACGAGTTTGCTTCTTTAAACAGCTTTCTGGCTTTTTTTATATTCCGTATTTGCCTCTTTTAATTTAACAATGACAAACGGTGGCTTCTGAAAAACTATAAATGTAACTCGAAGTCTTATAAAATTTTAAAAAAGGAGAAAGTAAAGGAAACTCTTTAACTCCATGCAAAGAATTCCAATCCGTAACCACGTATTGAAATCATTCAAGTGAATCAATTTAAGTAACTTATAAAACAATTTAATAATATTATATTTTTATATAATCGAAGTTTTTCAATTCGAAACATGGTTTAGAAAAATCTATTTTTCTCAGAACGTATTAATAATTCAATAATTGATAATTTCAGAGCGTCGAATGAATTGAAATCGGTTTTTTCTCTTCCACAAACATTTGATCGCACTAACCAAAATATTCACGTCTGGCACACATGATTTTGACACACACACACACACACACTCTACTGCGATTTTGTTTTGTTACTGAATTTCGTATTTTTGTATTATCTAAATTCCTTATTTTGATTTTTTGATCTGTGGACTTTTTTCTTTTAAATATTTTTTTGTGGTATTTTTTATTTGAGCAAGAAATGTGAATAATATGGGAGTGAAAATGGGATTTCTTGTGTTTTCCTGATGTTTGCCGATACAGCGGAAAGGGAATGCGTGATGTCAATTGTTTGCAGACGTTATTAAAATATTGATTAGGGAATTTTGAATGCAGATATTTAGTTTGCACCAAATGCTGCCAATCCATTTTCCCCACTAATAGTTTTTTACCCTATAAAAATTGCTAGAAAATCCTCCCACGCGGAAAGTTAGGTAGAAAATCCCACATGAATTTCCTTCACAAAAAAAAACTTCCTCCACAAAACTGGCAACAACAAGACAAAATGAATGCAAAACAGATGGCTGTACGAAATAAATCAGGAATCAGGAAGGGAAGCATAAAGAAGAAGTGAGTTCTCAGGAGTACTCAAGACGTTGCTAAATTAAAAGGCCACGGTGGGGGGGGGGGGGGGGGGGAAGACAAAGGCAAGAGTGAGAGGCAAACGTCTTGATGGATGAGTTTGGGGTTGCCAGAGCTGCGCATGTGCGTTGCGGGGTGGACTGCGTTTTTAAGACGATGTCATCCTGTCAACTTAGAGTACAGTCGGCATTACATTCTTTCACATGAAAAATTCCTTTCTTACGAAACATCTTTGGTCCCCCTCAACCCGCAATTAACTTGTTGTTTCTGCCATTCTGAGCAAACTTGTTCGACGTGTTCGATGTTAGCATCGGCCACAGTAAAGCCTCGGTAAACGCGATTGAAGTTTAAGCTACTCAGAAAGCTTAACTGATGAACTGATCTATTTTCTAACTAATTTCATCTAACTAATTTCATCTAACTAACTTCATCTAACTAATTTCATCTAACTAATTTCATCTAACTAATTTCATCTAACTAATTTCAATTTTAATCTCTTTTTAAATCTCTTAAGAGATTTTTTTTAAATCTCTTTCGTTGCGACGTCATTCATATCGGTTTTGTGGTGACTTTTTAATGTTGTTTGAATCCCTCTCGTAAACTAAATTTTCGTATATTCAGATAAACATGTTGGCATGACGACAAACAACTTTTTTGTTGTTCTTGTTATTCTTGCAAGTTTTGTTTACGTCTCGATTGCCCGTTGTGGCTTCTGTTCTCATATTCGCGTTTACTCGTTACCTCACTGGTTTGCTTGTTCTGTTTTCTCGTTCATACAAGAAGCTAGAATTCTAGGAGCTTCTGAGTGTACATGTGCAGCAGCAGCAACACACACACACACACACACACACACACACACACATAGACACAACTGCAACACACTCATACATAGAAACACAACGTATATATAATCGATTTTCCCCACAACTCCAAACTGTGCGAACTACACATCGCGTGACGTAGCAAATGCATGCACCACCGATTGTGGTGCACCAAGGAGTCTTAGGAGGATCTCATCCCCCCTCCCCCGCCGTGGGTATTTAAATCACTTCAAATTAATTCAACATGTAACGCGTTTTATTATATCTTTCAAAATAAAAATATCTAAAAATTATCTAAAAATTAAAACACAAAATAAATTGAAAATATAAAATTTTAATTGAAAAATAATCAATTATCCAAATTTTAATGGACTTGGTTTTTTCTTGTGGGGAAAATATTGTCGACCTCGTCTCTGGAAAAAAATCCTGTGTACATGCATAAATTGTGTAAATATGGCAACGCTGCTGCTGTTTCATGTAATTATAATTTATAAATGAATCAGGTTTTTGTTGTTGTGTTTCTTCCGTTTTCTCCGTTTGGGAAATGAATTTTATAATTTTTTTTTCATTGGCAAGAGTGAGGGGAATAATAAATAAATATTTCTTCAAATTTCATTATGACTCTCATTCTTCCTTTTGAACTTCTCTCTTTTTTTATAGCTTCTTCACAGATTATTTTGTTATTTGCTTGCTTAACCTGAAGGTATTTTTTCCGTTTGTTTTTGTTATTGTTGCTTTGGTTAATAACATGATGTAATTCGAATCTCAATTGTGAAAATAAACTAGAATCATGTAAATAACACTCAAACAATCAACTGAATAAAATCACACGTTTTCGTGCTTTTATAAAACGATCGTCAGCAGCAAGCAACGGTGGAGAAGACTGAAAGTTAAAATTAGTCATCGATAGCAATGCATTCACACGAGGATTGTGAAAATCCCAGAAAACCCCAATTTTGTGGGATTTTTAGTCTTCGAATTTTTGGAGAACAAAACAAAAAAAAAACGATCCAGAATTTAGAGATTCAACACTTTCCTCCTTAAACTTAATTATCATATCAATAACCTTTAGATAATTCTATACAAAACAATTTAATATTTGACGTAAAATCACTAATGTAAAATACTGACAAAAATTACTTTATTTTTATTATATCATCATTATAAGCATTACGTAAATTTCCTTCAAAATTCTGAATATTGTTGAGTTTTTCGGTAATTTCAGGGTTAATCAGATGCAATCCCAAGATTTTTTGAGGCTTTTTTTTTTATGATAAGGCATTGTGGGATTTCAGAAACGTGTGATTGCAGACCCTAATTTAGGGTGGTCTCGACGATTCTCACCGCTCGTCACATAATCGCTTGGCTGACGACGAGTTGCCAATGCAACGTGTTTTCTTTAAATGTTTTCATTGTTATATATTTATCTTGGAAAAGGTTTGTAAAACTTTCTAAAAATTTTCTCGCATCAACTTTAGCTGTAGAAATGCAATTTTTTATATTTCTTTTTTGCAGAAAAAAAAAATAAACAGGAAATAATTAATGGAAAATTTCTGTACGAGTCTACTTACACAATCAAACATGAACGTACACGTGCGCAAATACTTAAAAGCTTTTGTATGAAAGAAATGAAAGAAAATCATTCCATAAAAATCTGTTCGGGATTAAGCGGCACCCACACCACACCACGACTTCTCCACACCACACAATGGTCCACTTTGCCAGCCACGTAAAACTTACATACATCGTCAAGCGATACATTGAAATACTTTTACTTTCATTTCGTTTTTGTCCTTAAGCTCCCCCCCACTTAAGTTCGAATGCTAAAAGCTTTTATGAAGATTGTTGTTGCCTGTCTGTATTTGTTGAGCGAAAACTTTCACTTTCCTTGTGTGTGATGGGCGTTTTTCGCTCCCTTGTCCTTGACGGTCGTGAATTTTCCCTTTTCTCCTATTTTAGCGTGGTTACTGCATTCGGGTTTCTTTTTAGTTTGTTTGCTCCCTTGTCCTTGACGGTCGTGAATTTTCCCTTTTCTCCTATTTTAGCGTGGTTACTGCATTCGGGTTTCTTTTTAGTTTGTTTGCTCCCTTGTCCTTGACGGTCGTGAATTTTCCCTTTTCTCCTATTTTAGCGTGGTTACAGGATTCGGTTTTTTTAGTTTATTGGTATTTCTGCGGAATTGCAGAAATTCTGTTCATTTTCACACACACATACGAAAACTTTGTTAACATGTTCGGCTTGGCGGCAAATACACTGAATAAATTATTTATTTAACCAAGGCAACCAAAAGAAAGGAGAATTTGGGAGGCGAGTAAAACTGTTTTGCAATAATTTCCATTAATACTTGGAATTACGTTTTTTAAAATACATATTTGCTTATCCAAGAGCGATTTAATAAGTGCAGAAAAATGCTATGAAAAGCAAAGCCGAGGACATGCGTAGGAAAAGCTGCATTTTAAGGACCACGGAATAGGGAATCCAAAACGAAGCATACAGAATCCAAAGAGAGACAGAGAGAGAGAGAGGGAGTTGTGGCGAGAGAGATTGCATAATGCAAGTAAGCCAGGAGAACACACGGCTGACATTGAAAACGGGCCGCGATTTTGTGGGGAAGTAAGAACTGCGCCAACCCATGCCCATGACTGATATTTCTCGCCGCAGGTACATAAATTGGGGCTTTCGTTGCATCTCCAAGTTTCTACATATGTAGCTGTAAATACTCATGTAGCTGTACTTTTCCATTTTGTACTAGAAAATTCAACGGCGATTCCGCGTTTAAGCTTTTTATTTGAAAAAAGTAACTCAGACACACCTTTTGTTTGTGAAAGTTATGGAAACTACAAATTTACGTTTACATTTCATTTCACTTTTTTCCACTCAAGCTTTTAGTACAAGAAATTTATCTTTTTGAAATAATATTCGAATTCTATAATAATTAATATCAATTTTTAAAACAAAACCGCTAATATTTCGAGTGTTTACATGATTGTCGGGGTTTTTCTTTCATACTTTAAATTTTGTTTATAACAACGACTATAATCGTATTACTTAGCTACAAAAATATAAATGTGTACGAATAATATAAACATTTCTGCACAAACATACTAACGTACAATTTACAGACACACACACACACACACGTGTATATATTTTACCTCTTAAAATGTCAGTGAACTTTACGAATACTTAGCATGATAATTAAATTCTTGTGACGTATTATGAAGATATAAACAATTTTTCATTTAAAATTTGTGTATCTTTTTATTTTGAGCCATTTAATACTCCTCTTGATATTTTTTTCAAGCAGAGAAAGCGTTTCAAGCAGAAAAATCGTGATTATTTCACGACTCTTTTTCTTTCATAACAAAAACAGAAAATAATTATATTTTCTCTGCAGGTGTAGGATAACAACAACAACAACAGCAACAACAACAGCTTCAATCTCTAAACCAATTTAAAGAGAGAAATAACCTCATTTTTCTATATTATTAAACAAACTGAAATGAAAAATTCATATAGGAAATTAAAAATCATTTTCAAATTGATTTCATAACCTATATTGGAAGCATTTTTTTTACATTATTAAACATCAAAACATTTCACAATTCCATTAAATAGAAAAATGTAATTTATTTTCGTGGAAATTGTGATTCCTGCCAAGAAGGAAAAGAAGAAGAAGAACAAGAAGAAGAAGAAGAAGAACCCCAACCCCACCCAACGCGGGACCAGACTGTGCGAGAAGCAAGGCAATCAAGAGATCAATCGAGTCCAAAGTGCACTGAGTTTTTCTTTGTTTGCAAATTAAATTTTATTTTCCTTATTTTTCCACTCTTCTGTAAAGAAAAATATGGCACAAAAAAAAATGAAAATCGAAAAAATGTCATCTACATGCGAGCGATATGGGTGGGAGTAAATGCTGTTATTGACGTTATTGTTGTTTTTGTGTTTCTTAAGTAGTTGATTGCATGTATATTAAAGAAATTTATAATTATAAAAATGAGAAAAAATGTCCTTTTTAATTATATTCACAAAGTGTTTACAAAAGAATTAAATGAAACACAGAACACACGAAAGTAAGAGGAAACTAATCGACAAGAATACGGAAGACTTTGACAACCCACACATTTTCTTCGTTATTAGAATTATTTTTATTGTTTTTATTAATAATTAGCTAATTTATATTTTTAACAGAGGACATTTTTCTCTACTTCTGAGTGAAGATCTTTCTTTTCTACAGACAAGAGGAGGACAGGGAGGAGGACCGTAGAGAGGAGGACCGAGAGGAGGAGCGTAGAGAGGAGGAGGGAAGAAGAGGAAGGAGGGATAGGAGGGTAGGAATGAGGAGGGTAGAATGGAGAAGGGTAGGGAGGAGGAGGGAGAGGGAGTAAATTGGAAGAGGGTAGGAGGGAGTGTAGAAGGAGTAGAAAGAAGGAGCGGAAGGGAGAAGAAAGAGGGAAAGGGTGGAGAGGAGGAGTGGTGAACGAGCGAGGATTGGGGGGTTTGGGTGAAAATTATCATCCCCTATTAACAGCTTTAATGTCAAAAATAATTTTACCTCAACAATATTGAAAACTTTATCAAAATGCTAATTTATATAATAATTTATATATGTTACATCAACTCCTCCACTTTTTTAATTGAAATATATACGTAATATTTAATATGAAAAATACTAAATAAGAAATAATAAACAAATAAGTGAGCGATAAACAACACAGCGAACGCATAAATCTGCATAAATCTTTAATTAAATCTTTTAAATTTCAAAAGAAATTCTCGTAGATAAGTGATGAAATAATATAAATACAACTTATATTGTGAAAGAAACAAAAGAAATAAAACAATAAAATCAGATAAACAATTGCGAGATGTAATTAATCGATAGATAATTTAATAACTCACTAACATAATACATTTTTTATTTGTTTAGTTAGTTTAAATGTAATTAATACGGTTTTCCCTACATATGATTGTCATAGTTAAATATAATTACTTGACAAACACAGAAAACCAAATAAATGAACTAATAAAAGGTAACAAATAGACGAATAACGCATAGATAAAACTGAATTATAACTACTAAATACTTTACAGTTAAATAAAAGAAAAAAAAACATTAATTAAGGGCGTAAAAAAATAACTAAGTAAACGTTAACCAAGAGCGATGAAATATTAATAATTTAATGTAAATAATTAAATGCGTAAATAAATAACATAAGTAAATATATAATACAATATATAAATTGATACTTCAAATAAATAGATTAATTTGGAAATTACAAGAATACAAAGAAATATAGAAATTTTCGCTACATTTTTCTGGCTTCGGCAGCCCAACTGAAATCCTCTTGGGGGTCAGAAATGCTGCGTTATTCATCTGCACAGAACGCCCTCAGGCTAAATCAACCCTCCGCCCCCAAAAACACCCCCAAAAAGGAATTACAGAAATACCGAAGCTGCGTAGGTCATGCTTTAATTAAGAAAAAAGGTAAGAAGGCGGAACTGAACGAATTAACTTAACGAAGAGTTAATTCATGCCTTCACGATATGATAATTCAATAAAGATTCTGATATACGATGAGGAAAACCATTCTTAAACTTACCAGATATATTAGTTTCGTTATCGCGAAACACGATTTGGCCGATTTCGTTTAAGCTTCTTCAAAACGAACGTATGATGATGACATTTCTGATTTTGAAAACAAAATTAATACCGAAAAACAATTAAAATAAATTAAAAAGGAAGGAAAAACACGTGAATTCCTATGAACTCGAAACAAACGCGGCCACGATAACGACGATGCCGATGAATTCCAATAGAAAGCGAATGAAGGGAGGAAAACTAACTGATCGCGCGGTATCGAATAGCAACCCAACCGACTTCACCGAATTGCACTCCAAAACTGTGTCATCGCGACGCACAGGATTCTCGGCAACCCAGACCATGGAAGGATTCGGCAGAAGCGACCAAAAGACGTCGCGACAGGCGTCGTATATTTACAACAGGAAAGCAGAAAGCAAGGAGCTGGTGTACACACAGTCTGCGTGAAGGGGAGACGCAGACTGAAGTCGGCATCGCGAGAGCGGGAAAGCACCAAGCAGGATAACAAGTCCTTTTATTGCCATCGCCACCACGTATACGGACGCACCCGAGAAGGAACACTTCTGCGAGTCACACAGAACTGAACCCCCAAAATCGAGTGACTGCTACGGCGGCATGTTGTCCTGCTTTCCTGCCTTCCTGTCCTCTCCTTGGGGGAAGACAAGTCGTACGCAGCGTACGAATGAGAAAATTGGAAACTCACCCTCTTCGCGAAATTGGGTCTCAAGCTGTGTGCGAGCGTGTGTGTGCGCGTTGTTATTTGAATAGCAGTGCTTCCTCTTTGAAGGACTCAATTCGGCTTATCCTTGAAGGCAGCAACCATCCACATCGCGAAGACACTCGCGCTGCATGAGGCAGTGATATGAGCGAGAGGGGTGGAAAGCCGCGCGGCCACCGAAGGTGCGCAGAGCAACAGGACTCCAGAATTCATTTATTTGGTGTTTCGAAGGATTTTAATGTGATGAAAACGAGGTTTTTAAGCACAGAAATTCGTCATAAAAAGGTACAGCAACAATGGGTAGAAAAGTCATATATTTAATATAGAAGAGAATGGATTTTACATACATTTACAGTGGAAGAAAATATGAAAGAGAAAAAGTGGACACAAAATCTATGGACGAAACAGGATAAAATATAATAAAATTGAATTAAATATAAAATTAAATACGTAAAATAAAATAAAATAAAATAAATTAAAATTCAGCATAGCTTTTCCTCAGTGTACGTAGAATTATACTTAGTTATAGTCATCATAAAAGGTTACAATGTAGGATGAAAATGTATGTTACTACTTTTAATTTCATTAAAAATGTTTATGTTAAACTTTATGAGCTTCCCAAAGTACTATAAAGAACATTCACTGCTTAAATGAGTCGAAAGTCATTCAAAGCCTCAAAGTTGACTCTCACTTTGTTCCACAGTGCATAAATAGGCCAAGGCAGACAGACATAAATCACCGATATCGTAAAACTAGGTCTTTGGCACTTTTTGAATTTATAGCTTTGCTGGAATTCTAAGCATGAAGCTACTGCGGGTTGCGTATCTGCCGCGAAAAGGAATTTACTCACTAATTCTACACACAGATTTTCGATGAAGTAACTTCATTCCATTACCGATGCCATGGACTGACAGCAGAGCGGCAAACGGAAAGACTGCTGAAAGACAAGACGGCTTTGTGTGGAGGACAAAAGAATTCCCCTTTTTTTTGGGCGATAAGTTTTTCTATTCGCGAATGCAGTCGCAGTTTCCTCACGATTGCTTAGTTTTCCAGTTTATTTTTTTTTTTTTTACTTTTTTTCTTTAATGGATTAGAAAGAACAAACTCTAGCAAATTATGACAAGTTTTTGTAAGTATAGAAAAAAACAAGTTAAGCCGAGCTGAGAAGTCATGCATGATGGAACCTTTTACAATCGGCGAACAGAAGTTGATATAGAAGAGTCATAAAATCAATTTTGTCGCATATAAAACCTCAAGATATGTATATACTGAGAAATGTAGCTGTAGGAAGGAATTAAGTATTAAACTGCATAGCGGTAAAGAAGGTAACGATATATATAGGACTCGTAACACATTTTAGTGCTTGTAAAATTGTTTTTATAACCTATAATTTCGCTTTGTTGCTACCCCTTTTGCCACAAAAGCATATCAATAAATCGTGCCTGAGTCTCGTCTCTTCCTCCCTGTCGCAGCTCGTAATTATAAACTGCACCAAATGGTTCCACTTTATTGCTCAGCACGTTGAAAGCAATTCATATCAATAGAAATGTAAATCTTGTAAATTTAAATACGAGTGCGCAAGTTAAGCCGAAGGGTCTTTCAAAGAGGTCCTCGCAAGGACACAAAGACGATGCAGAGGGCACAGCATCGCACAAGAAAAGCAATTTTCATATCCTACCAACGAGGTCTCGGTACGAGCTTAAATGTTTATTACTCGAGCTCGCATTAAAATTTACATTAAAAGTTATCAACAAAAGGCTTACATATTGGAAGAAATTGCCAACAATGTACTGAAGTGCGATTATGCATGGATGGAGTCCGCCAATATATAGTAGTTTACAATATATAGTAGCTTGTAAATCTATTGAATTCCAAAAAAGTGGGAATAAACTGAAATGGAACAAGATATTAAGAACGTAGCAGAAATCTTAATAAAACCGAAGGGTAATTTCAGAATGGGCAATTTCAGATGGAGGAATGTTTGGTGTGGATGGGAAATTTTTAGTATCGTATTCATTTTCAATGAAATTAATATTTTACTAGTTAAAAAAATATGTAAACATTATAATATCGAGATAGATATAATAAAATCAAAAGTTAGTGCTATATGATTATTAAAAAGTATATTTTTTTCAAAACACAAAACTCACATTTTACACAGAAAAAAGTAAGAAAAAAGTAAGATTTTTTATTTCTCCCTTTCTAAACATCAAATGCAAGAAAACCTGAATTCATAAAATATTTATTCTTAAAGTAGCCAGAAAAACTTGATTCTTAAGTATATTTTTAATGCCTAAACCATTTTCACGATATTTTCGTGGAAATCGCGCTTTTAGGCAAAAAAATTCAATGACTGTAGGAAAAGAAGAAAAAGAAGACTTCACGGCAATCAATCAAGCAAAACAAGTTTTGTCACAGAACAAAAGTTAATCCAAAGAATGAATTTAATAAAGTAAACCGGTTTTATCATTTTCATCACGTGCAAAATATCTTTCTGTCAAAAAGGTTATCAAATCTTCAAAGACTGCATGAATGCACACTCAAGTAAGGGGTTAAAAAACGCAACAACAGAAAAGTTAAGAGGAGACATTAATAGAGAGTAAGAAAAAAAATTTGAACCTGATTTTAAAATAACTATAATTAAGCATCCAGGAGAAAATTATAAATTAGCCTCAATTTAGAAACAATTCATCATTGCATGCAGGAAGGATGCTCGCAGGATCAGAGAATGAGTGCAGGAATTCAAAGTGATAAATTAGTTGACATCTTGCTGTACAGACAACACTAACAATTAGCCTCTGTTTTGATGGCTTTGATGGGCTCGCAAGAGTCCGCATACGGAGAGGTGAACAATGGCGTGCTGTTGGCTGAGTCGAATATCAAGAGGGCTGGAGGGCAAGGAACTGGTGTTGCTTGGACAAATTTACAAAGACTGTAAATTCAACAACTGCTCGGAGTGAGGTAACGGGTTAAGCCAAACTTGAACCTGTGTCAGTGTGATACAAGAAAGTGAGGAAAGAGCAACTTATTCAATTCGGTGCAGTACTGTGAATTCCCCTTCAAAAGATAGAGAAAAACGAAATTAATGAAATTTCAAGTAAGAACTATAATTAAAATATGAAAGAATTCCCTTAACACCCACAACCTCTCTCTGTGTTCCAGTAGTGGTTTGATATTATTGGTTGTTGGTTCCAGTTGTGGCTTGATATTATTAATCTTTTCAGAAAGTTGTTTACTATAGTCTTCGAAAATCATCAAAGTTTTCCGAACCTCTCTCAACACGCATGCACTCGTGACATAAAATACGACCAGCCAAAAACCCTTAATAGGTTTACAAAAAATGCTAATAAGGTTGAGTATACGATGTGTGAAGTAATTCTACCGGACGAATAGCAGTAATACAGTTACTTTTCGATTCTCCCCAGTTTGTGGCGAATTTTGCAGAAGTTCCTAAAACCGCATAACGAATCGATTCAGATGAATCGCATTAATAAAGAAAGCAGAACCAAATTTTTGTTAAGCATATCAGGAAATAAACAGGATCCCTTTCATTCCCAAAGGAACTCTTGGTTACCATGAGATGTAAAAACCTTCAATCCTTCAATCCGCTTTAAAGATAGAATAGCATCCCACCACTTAGCGCCACAGGAATTCCGCAAGTTGTCCCTGCTCAGGGATTAACTGTTGCTCTCCAGCAGCGGAAGCTTGTGCTCTAAGACAGTTTTAATGTCGCTCTTATACGTCGTAATCCCAGTGGTCCCCTTCGCGTGAATTATTGAAGGTCATCAGTATATTTAGCCACCTGGACCGAGTTCTGGTGCACTAAAAAAAAGGCAAATTGGCAAAAGTTGTCGACTTTTAAATGTTCCCCTCCCCCCCCCCCCCCCCCAAATTGACGACATGTAGAACTATTTAACCGTGACTAACTTCGATTGAGCAATTCAACCCTCTTTCTGCAACGTCATTTAGCATTTGGTTTTCCCTTTTTCTGCTTATATAAATATGTGTGTGGTTACTGCTATGCTTGTATGTAATAATTATATATTACAATGCCAGTTAGTCCTTGTGTAACCCTCTATTTTAATTCCATAGAGTTTGCCAAGGACTTTTGTGCGAAAACGAAGGGATGTCATCCCTTATTGTCTGAAGGAAACAACAAGGACATCCTTGGGTGCTCTGAAACACAGCAGTAAGAAAATCCCCCCCCCTCTTACTCATGGAGCGATACAGTCGAGTGTATTCGAAAAGGATTTTGTAAAAAAGGTAAAAATTTAGTGGGTGAGAAGTATTAACAAATTAAAGAGGCAATTACGATAATACATTCTTTTCAAATACTCAGACTTCACTGAAGGTTTTACGCTTATCAAGAGCGACCTTAATTCAAGGACTTTTTGGTGCAAAGAGCGTCGTGAAAAGCCGCGGTTGCGATTTTAGTTTTTCTCAAAATATGACTTAATTTACCCCCAACATTTTTTTTAGAATCTTTCAAATACTTTTTAGCCCACATTTAAGCACTCCGCTCCACTGTTGTTAATGTAATGCAATTTCTATTTTAGATTCCTGCTGTTTGTTTTTGTTCTGACTGGTTTGTAAAAGCGATCTACACGTGCTCGGCTATTTCCTTCAATACAGATAGCAACAGCGTGAAAACCAGTCGAACTGTACTCGACGCCGAGGGTCTCTCAATGGCATGCCCGGCACAAAGCAGCCGCCAGGCGACCCTCTTTTCCTTCTCGGATAAATACGTGTGTCAAATCTGGCAAAATGAGAACCTTGTACGGATCTCGAAAGCTTCAAGGAGTGCTTCAAGGAGTACGCGCGACTTAGTTAGGAGACCATAAGAAAGGAGCAATCGAAAATGATAAAATATGCGTATTTAGCAAGATGGAAGTTCGAAATGCGATTTAATGGTCAGCATCAGTAGTTAGCTGATGGCCATGAACAAGGCAAACAATACCAAAAAAAAATTTTATGTACAAAAATATCTACATAACTAGTTAGCAGATTTTGTTATATGCAAAAGTTTAGAAAAAGTTTCTAATGCAAAAGAAAAAATTAAATAGACTGGTTTTCATTGTTCCAGAATGCAATAAAACGAAAGCAACGATTTCTGCAAGATGTTCTTGAAATGCAATACATACATATATAATTATTCCCCCAATTCCCCGAACATTAAGAATGAAAACTTACTTCAGATACACAAGGAAATTTGCGCGATTCTATTTTTAGTACGATCTTGCTGATGTAAAAATTTACTTGTTATAAACAGGTTTACAAGAAAAATTAAACGAATAAAAGAGCTACAGGAATTCTTATCCCCTTCTGGAGCAGAACTTCGCATCTGATCTTTCCCCCTCCTGCCTTCCAGCACTTGTTTGCCATATCTTTTGCGCGCCCTACTGTTCTTGTCGATAACTAAGTGAAGGCCAAATTGCAAAAACACGTTTCTGGGTTTCTTTTATGTTTTGATATGCTAGTTCTCCACAGATGGAAAAATATCTATTTTTAGAGTGAATGCAACAAATGTAAAGTAGGCATACAAGTATCTAGAAGATTATGTGGTTGTTCTTAACAACAGAAAAGTCTGAAGTTTAACCTTGAGCACCTTAAAATGAAAATGAACTTTATTTATAGAAGATAATGAATGAGATTAATGAATGGTTCTAATAATGTAATAAATAGAGAAAATGGAAATCATAGGAATAGCATACGCTATTTTCGGCCGTGTCGAAACCAAAATAGTTCTAAAGACCACATGCATCCAAAAATGCAAGTTAAGATTTAAAGTAAAGATTTGTTAAAGATAAACTTGCCTCATTATTTTCTCATTTGCGAAAGGATAAGTATTTCGGACGAAATAATTACAAGTATTCTTTTTAAAGGCGCAAATTATGAAATACATTGGAAAAATTTTACGTAATCAAAAAACTCATCTATTTTCAGTTATATTGTGTCTAATTGCTGATAACATACGACAAATTACAACAAATGCAAAACTTTCCAGAATATTTGCATCTTTATGCCTCACATTAGCTAAATTTCTAGATCTCCCGAGCACGTATGGAGCAAAAATTATTTATTGGTTGTCATAATTGAATGTTTTTTTATTAGATGTAATAATGTCAAATTTGAGTAATTAGTTTGTTTTTTTAAAAAAAGATGGATTAAAGCTCGGAAAGTGGTGATATTAATTTCCTTAAAATATTTATTTTTCCAAAATATATACACTAGTTGCAGATATCGTGAAATGCTCTCCAGCAACTATACTGCATCGATATCTTGTACGGCTTACAGGATATCAGACAAAACTCTTTAAGCTTTGGAGCCCTAAACGAAAACTGGACATTTCCGACAATTTCTCTTGACCGATTGGTCGTGAGAGAGAGAGAGAGAGAGAGAGGTGAAGGAAAAGGAATTTTTTATTTATCAATCGGACTCCAGCAAGTTACTACACCAGCTTAGAAGTTTTTCCTTTTTGCAAACCCTGCCGCACTTCTACGTTTGGTTCTTTCATTTACAAATATTACATTTATATAAATATTAGCGCTAAGCGAGACCTTAAGCACGCTGAAAGATTTGCATATTTGGTACATTTAAAACTGTGAGAATTCTTAATAACATTTACTTCTAAGCTTTACTTCCAAGCTTGGATTATATGTTAAATTATGCGCGTATTTATCATTAGATTACCATTACAAGTAACCACGTTCCGCGTGGCAGCACCGTTTTTCCTAATGGGTCAGTAAATAAGATCAGAAGATAACCTTTGATTTTCTTGCTACATTTCCTCGGTAAATACTCACCTTCATTATTCCATCCATCATTTTATATATTTTAATAAAATCTTTAAATCTAAAAGTCCTCCAAATTGCAAGAAACTCTTTCCGAATTTTACAATCTTGAAGTCTTCTTGCTGTAGAAAATGGAAACTTGTTGCTGTACAAATTGGGAAACGAATAAGGAACCCAATGTTGCTGTTTTCATTTCCTTTCTCTGACAACCACCTCATATTATGAATTCCATTATCTAATCATTCTTTTGGATTAAATAAATTGCTGATTATTTCAAATAAAACAAAAACTTTCTATCCAAAAGAATATAAATAAAATGTTTGTTTTGTTCTTTTCACTTACTTTCGTATTCGCTTCAATTTGTAGAAAAATATCACCAAAGCGGAATACACTACAGCACGATCCTCACTCGGCTATTATGAGTTGCCAACTTCATTGGAAAATGTCCATTTTGGCTTTTGGTAATGCTACGAGAAATAGAAATTTCTGGAGATTTCACTTCAAACTTTTGTTTCCTTGCTTGTGTGACAGTTAGGAAATTCTCATGATATTTTTTATCTACTTTGAAAAGTTTACTGGTATTTTAAAATTAAAAAATTAATTTTTATAAAAGAAATATTTTGGCGATTTCAATATACTTTTGTAGAACGATCGAAAGTACAGTTTCGGGATTTAAATTCATTACATAAATTAGCACAATTAGATTTGTTTTTGTGGTAGTTCTAAATCCCTCACCGTGGATTTAATTCTTGCTGAAAAATCGATTTTAAACAAAACTACTATTCTAAAACGTTTTTATTAAGTCGCTTCCTTGCCCCTCTGTTCGGGTACAAAATTTGGTAATTGATTTTAAACTAACTTTCCGATGAGCTAGACACTTGAAACATAGATCAGAACTGGATGACAATGCAATATTACGTATAAACTGACCACCGAAGCCCACTCTGAGGAAGGAAATTTTGAAATTAAAATTTTCCACTAAAAACGTGCTTTGTAGCATTCACGCACAAAGTTCCGAGCACTTAGGTTTTTGTATTGACTAAATTGCTTCGTGATTAAGAATTCAGACACTTTTACTCTGTATGAGGCTGGGAAAATTATTTTAAACTTTCTAGTCTTAAAAACGTGGTATTTAAAAATTTATTTTTATTTAAACAATCATTTTTATGATTGTTTCACAATGTTTTGTTTTAATTAATAAAAATACCATGGCAGAATATAGTCTGATCATGTATCTCATCACTAAAGGTGAACGTAAAACTTTACGTTCATTTCAAACTTATGTTAGCTTAGTTACATGTCCTCCACGCTATATTTGTACGCTTCTTCCTCCACGGCGCGCTTCTCACTTTGTTTAGCAAACCATTTCTGTTCGTAGCCATTTGAGCGATCCACACCGTCCCAACGATATCCAGGGCGTATACCGAAGCGATTTTCTGGGTATGACCCCTGATATATGGGAATCGTAGGCACATCAGCTTGTTTTTGCTCCTGCCTCCTCTTCTTGCGCATGTACTCTAGCATTGGATCATCAATGCGTTCCTGTTCACGAAGACGCCGTTCTAAGTCGGCGTCGTTCGAATAGCGTGCCAGTGGTTTGCTTCCCTCGTAAATGTCGTCTTCAACTTTGGCGCGATATGCTTCGATTTGCTTCAATCCTTTTCCCCAACGATCATATAGCTCTTTCTTCTTCTTCTCATGGGCTTCCTTCCGCAGCTGTTCCTCTGGATCGATCTGTTGAGCTTCCCTTGCTTTTTTACCACGACGACCATAATCGCGGACCTGCACTTCGGCGTCACGACCACTCAACTCGGCGGGTAATTTTGCAAACATCTCCTCTTCTCGACGACGAAGTTCCTGGAGTTCTTGTCTCAGAGATTGGGCATCTTGAAGACCAGCTCGCTTGCCATCCAACGTTTTCGTCGCAGCTGTGGGTTTATGAGTTGGCGGTGGCGATGTGCTGTGCGCTGCTTCACGTTTCTCGCGACGACTGCTAGATCGGTCTGGTGATCTTCGCATTTTTCTTTCCGGTGATTCCTGTGGCGGGGATATTTCTCGCTTGAAGTATCGGAAATTGTTTTCACGGCTACTGTTATGCCTTCTCTTTGGCGACAAATCGGGTGATGGCTTCTCCATCTTTATTCGTCCATGTGCTTTTAGTTCAGATGGAGTTCTCTCTCTTGCACGATGTTGTGGACTTCGGTGTGCAGATCTGCTTATTCTTTGACGGTGCTGGAGATTCGAATCAGATTTGTTTCTTTTTCGACGAGGTGGGCTCTGATCTGATGAGTCATCTTTCCCACGACGTTGTGGACTCTGATCCGCAGAGCTGTCCCTTCTTCTGCGCCGCGGTGGACTCTGGTCCTCAGAGCGGTCTCTCCTTCTGCGCCGAGGTGGACTCTGATCGGAGCTGTACCTCTCACGCTGTGGAGAACTCTGATCCACAGAACTGACCGGTTTGCGGCGAAACGGATTCTGATCCGAAGAGTCGTCTCTTCTTTTTCGACCAAGTGCACTGTTAACGGATGGTTTACTTTGCCGATAAGATGGACTGTGGTCCGCGGAACTGTCTTTCCTTCTTTGACGACGTGGGCTCTGGTCTGCCGAGCCGCCTTGCCTCCTGCGGCGTGGGGGACTTTGATCCGAAGCAGGACTCATTTCGCTCCTACTATTCGCTGAGCGTTTATCAAATTCATTTGAATTCCGTTCAGTTTTTTTGCTCCGAGATGACCTCTTCAGCTTCTTCTTTTCACTTGTACTGCTATCACGTTCTTTTTTCCGCTCACCACTAATGGAGCGCCGGTGCCATTCTCTTGACGACTCTCTTTCGACTTTTATGCTTTTTATTTGCGGCACCAAGTCGGGCAGTGGCAGAATGGCCGATTTTCTATTTGGCGGAGAAAATTCATCTCGATATCTTCTGTCTGTTGCCTTAGGTCCCCACAAATCTTCCTCAACTTTTATTGTGGGTTTCACATCATCCAGAGGCTCCTCTTTGACAGCGATGCTTTTCCACTTTTTCTCCTCACCTTTGGGATTCTCCTCAATATACGTAGCAACAATTTGCGGTGCATCTTCCCCAGTGAGCAATAGTTCTTCGTCTATGTCTGGCTGTGGAGCAGTGGCCGCGTCGTCGTCGATTATTCTCACTTTTGTGGCATTCTTCAGTTTGTGTTTTTTGTCTTTTTTCTTCTTCTTTTTTTCGCCCGATAAGTACTTCTTCAAGTACTCTTTTTGGCTTATTTTCTTCATGGCGTTAGCTGACATTTTAAAGCACCTAGATTTAATAAATTTTATAAATTATTTTAATTAATTCTAGCAATATAAACATACGTGAAACAGGGCGACTAGAAACAACTAAAACTTCAACAAAATTCTATATAGGTTAATGACAAAGTGCCAGTATTGCCAAGCCAAAGGACGTAGGTTGTCAAGGTTGCCATGATCTTAGCAAAAATGCTAATAATTTTGTTTTGAGAGATTATGTGTGTTATTGAAAAAAGAAGTTACATTTGCAATCCTTGCAATTACAAAAATTCTACCAACATTTTTAAGTGTAAAAATTTGCTTATATTCCTCAATTTCTTTCTTTAATGTTTTGATTTCGTACTACAGAGTAGAATATATGCCGGTTCTCATTTCTATATGTGCTTTTGGTATTAGCCGTAATTATAGCGCTTTTGCTTATTCTTAGTGGATGTAAGTACTAGAATTTTACTAAGATAAAATGAATAGAATTGGAAGTTTATTGACTTGTGATAGAATAAATAAATACGCAAGTTTACGTAAGATCCATTTCCAGTATATTGGAATTCGTCGGCTGCTTTTCCGGTGTTTATTTCTAAAAAATAAAATTAGATTCATTCACCACATTTTCTTTAAATTTTCGTTTTGAGTCTGTAATAAAAAATTTTAATTATTTTGTATATCAGTATATGTATAAAGTTATTTACGTTTGCTATTTTCTGAGTTACCCTATCGCAGTAGTCATAGAGTAACTACGTAAATTATCCTTCAGGGTTGTAAGAATGATTTCAGTAAAATACTCTTGTATATTATTGCCATTAATTAACAATACCATATTAAATTTGTAAAGCATATTATTAATAAGTACCAAAACGTCATTAGACTATCATACACTTTGACATGTTTTTTCCGTATTACGCACACGAGTTTACGTTGGGCTTCTTATTATTTAGACAGCAAGATATAATCAAATTGTTTTACTTTTTGATTATTGTGAGATCGAGATAAGAAACCTTTGTATCCGATTTCGAAATTTGTCCATGCTTTGACTAAATTCCGTTAATCTTTTCGAATGGTTAACAACAGATTACCTATGATCCTGAAGTGTTCAAAAGAAATATTGTAAAAATTCTTAATTAATTTTGGAATATATTTTATATATGTGTAGAAATACATATGGTTTTTATATAAACATATAGAACTTTATATAGCAGTTAATATTTACGAATAAAGTTATACGTGTTTTTTTGTAATCATTAAGACTATGAAAATATTGTGTGAACTCTTATTTTACGAAGTTCCTAAAAAGTACTTATTTAAAAAAGTACTACATTAAAGTACTTCTATTAATATTGATGGCATGGCAACACCTTTGTAATAAATCTTCGTTGTTCTC
Source organism: Sicus ferrugineus (assembly GCA_922984085.1). Classification (NCBI taxonomy): domain Eukaryota; kingdom Metazoa; phylum Arthropoda; class Insecta; order Diptera; family Conopidae; genus Sicus; species Sicus ferrugineus. The sequence continues at coordinate 2,922,829 of OV277352.1, forward strand.
ACTTTCGTTCACTTAATTTGAAAAGAATAACTTCGTTTGGCTGCGTATTTTTCAACTGATGCTGTTGTCTTGTTGGAAAGGGGAAACAATAATTGAAAAATTAAAGTAAAGTGATTGAAAAAGGTATTCTGTTTAGCATATACCTTCCAAGACCTTTAAGATTCGCACATTGGCCCTTGGAAGCGTATTATTGATTGTTGGCCGTGGGGCCAGTGAACGGTGTACACGAAACGGGTGCTGCAGTTGACGCAAGTGAGTTCCTATACTTCGTTACCGTGTACTGTTGCACACAGCGACCTTACACTATAGAGGAATTGCAACCTCTAAACATGAAATGTGATTTCAATTTTAGGCTCAGCTCGTCTCTGGGTCACTTATTGTTGCTCGGTCATTCTCCTAAACGCGACGTCAAATTACCAAAAATAAAGTGTGGTCTGGCGCGGAGTGGAAAGCCTTGGGGGGACCGCGATTGATTTGTCTCCACCACAAAAACAAATGAATTCAAACCTTTCGCTGGCTCTCTATAATTTTGTTCCAAAGCAGTGGGAACAATTGTCTTTGTAATCACTTCGTCAGGAACACGGTGAGAAATCTGAAAGTGCAGTACCTCCCGCAACAACAACAAAGCAGACTCTGCGAGTAAATTCATAAATATCGATGCCCCACAGCACGTCGTCGACTACAAGTCAAAACAATAAAACAACAAGAGAAAGAAAGCACAAGTCTGAGCGGTTGAGAACGAGGTCGTGAGTGAGAGCGGCGAATCTTTGCGCACAGAGCGCCTGCGTTTCACTTGCTTGGATTGGTTTTTGTATAGCGAGAGCGGCTAGCAGGCTTGGTCGGTTCACTGATTTTTTGTGCAACGCTCTGCTCATCGCTGCCTGACGCCGTCAACAGTTCGTTAGTCGAAAGCGTATCATTGCTCCGAACAGACAGATATTGTTCTCAAGAAAGTCTGACTCGGAGGCCGCATTCATTGCATTCGCTACTGAATTCGTTACGTTCACCTCGATTTCTCTAAATTAAGTAAAATTCCGTCATCTCATAGGAAGAAAAATCAAACAAATTAACCAACGAAAACAAACAAAAGTGAAAAAATCCAATAATCTAGAAATGAGAGACTAGAAAGCACACGATTTCTCGGAACGAAGAAATTATAATTAAAGAGAGACGAAGGTCGAAATCCCGTAACATGGCAGCCACCTCCACCCTCCCTACTCGTCCCTCTTTGACGTTAACATTGCTGTGGTGTGTATTTGCCTTTCCTGCTTCACCTATGAACAGACGCAGCAACACATGAGATTTCATTGGCGCTCGCTCTTCAGTAGCTGCTGGTTTTCTACCAGTCGTGTGCTGGTCCGCGATCCACGAAAATCCGACGGTCTAATAAGGCTGAATGAGGTACATTGAGTGGCAACCAAATTAAAACACTAACAAATCAATTATTATTGTTGGGAAAACATTCGTGAAGTGTTCCGTGTGCATTTTTCAATATTTCCAAAGCCAGTCTGAAGGGAGTTTATTAAACCCGCAAGCTCCTGGCTTTCACCAACTAGTTGTGATCCAGTTACGATAAATGAATTCAGACAAATTGCACAAAAAGAAAAAAATAGCAAACGATGGCCATGCGCTCCAATTGGAGGCTTACATAAAAGCAACGCAGTGCCATTAATAGACACGGCGGAAGACAGCCGTGCGGAAATCAAATCAGAGAAGTCGAAATCTTTTTAAAAATACACACATCGACGCTTCAAAATGGATGCCGATTTGGGTGGCGGTGTTGGAGTAGAAGATGCTGGTGCTCTTGCGGCGTCAAGCGGTTGCTGTGGCAACAGTAGCGCAGCACCTACGCTCAGTTCCTGTGTGCTACCGGCGGTAGCAGCAGCAGCAGCAGCAGCAGCAGCTGCTTCATCGAATCTGTCCGAGCAGAATATAGTGATGGAGGAGGGCGTGATGGATGCGGGGACTGCTCAACCGAAACCACTAACAACAGTGACGGCAACACACAGCCGAATCCCATTGCCCTGGGATTTCATATCAACGGAGCTGTGTCGCAGCTGCGGCAAACCTCAAACAGAATTGCATGAACTCTTCGAACACGACGACGTCAGCGAAGTCGTCATCGGTGCTGAGAGCGACAGCAATGGCAACGACAATAGGGATCCGAGAGCGGCAACAACAACAGCCGCTCGTCCGACCGACGGTGCGAGTGCCGACGCTGCAGCAAACTCGGCGGCAAGTCAGCAGCACAGTAAAATGAACAGTATATTGCAAGAAATGCAGATTTGGCATCTCGGGGTAAGTGCAGCTATGTGTGTAGGCGAGTGCAGTAGCTCATGCGAGTATACCTGCTATTGAGCTTGAATGTGCTTTTGTTCCTTTTTTCTTTCTTTTTCTTTTTTCTAATTAACAGCGAGCGCTAAGTGCAAACGTGTTTTGTTTTTGATTTTTTTAAGTTTGTTTCTTGCTTATCAGGTATGCCTGCGAAGTATTATTGGCAGTGATAAAGCGATGGAAGTGAGCGCGCGCGAAGCAGATACGATTTAAACTGACCAAACCTGACCGAACCTGACCGACGGAGAAGGACTTGTTTCAACGTTGTTGTTGTCATCGGTGCGGAAAAATACTATTTTAAAAAAGTATTGTTGTGTACATGTTGTGCTTTTTATCTCCAACCGGGTATTTTGTTCTCATAACTATTCAATTTTATCCGTTCCTTTTTTTTTCTTGAAATCACAAATCACTCGAATGGTTCAACGGAAAAATTAATTGGAATTTTTATTTGGTTTTTTGTGTTAAGCATATCTAATCAATTTTTTGTAAGCAGATATTTGAAATTAACATTTAAAACTGCTACATAATGTGATGATATACTCAACTTCTATTTACTTTTGCAAAAAATGAAAGATTCGTTTGTCCGCCGGTTATACGGAGTATTAGAACGCCAAGATTTTATCGCATTGAACGACAGGCAGACCGCGTGTAAACAACTTTGAAATAATCGTAAAAATAACAATCACTTAAGCATTTAAAAAATAAAAGTTATTAATGTGTTTTACTTTATTTTTGTACTAAGATACTAAAGTTTTATTTTCATTCTAAATTTTTATTCATTTCAATCGGTTAAACAAATTTTATTTGCTCGCACACCAAAAACGTGAATATAACATTTATTTAAAACAGACACACGTTTTATAAATAAAAACTCCGATTGATATTCCGTGCGAAGTGAAAAAGAAAAGTGAAATGAAAATCGCAAAATAATTTTTAGTCATTAAATAAATAAAAACAAAACTACTATGAAAAAAATTATTCAACAGATGAATAAAAGCAAAACTTGGAAAATATATAATATTTATTCTGTGAGTGATAAATATAACTCGACCGATAATTTCCTTTGTATGAGTGTAAAGCAAAGAAAGAAAGTATGAAAACGGAAAAATGCTTATAGCGCGAGTGAAGTAAAAAATAATTCAAATAAAAAGCAAAAGCTTTCGGAGTAGAAAATTGGAATTGAATTGATGAAATAGGAATTAATCTCATTAGCCGCTACGAATAAAAGCTAGGAACACGATACGATTTTATAGCACGATTAAGTTAAGAAGTTCGGTAACTTTGTTTTTACATCAGTCGTTCACACCATTGCTTGACCAACTAAACAAAATTGTTTCATCTGGCACAATTTGCTCGTCCGACGGCCGTACAAACTTTTAGGTGAGTTTATCGCACGACTTGCTAGGCTGTACCGATAAGTCGTGTCATGTGTCGTGTCGTGGCTATTCAACTGATTATTAAATTAATATTTTAGTTTCAAAAATTTCAAGAAAAGAAAAAGTTAATGTGAAGTTTGTTTTATTTTGCCCTTTTTCTCTTCCTTTTTTTTTTGACTCCATCTCTCCATCTCATTTGAACATATTATTCGTGAAAATTGTTACTATCAACAAAGAACTTGTTGTATCTACTAAACAATTAAATTCTACACAACAAAATAGTGCAACTCGTTTTTAACTCACGTGTAAATGCAGTCAGCAATAATTATTTTTTGAGTGTTCAGAGAAAAAGTGCTTTCTAGCTGCAAGACTTAAGTGCGTTTAATGTTTTCAATAGCAACCCTAATTATAGACACATTTCTTAAAATATTAATGATTTCCTTGAGGTTAATCTTTTCTGGGTATGCAAGTTTTCCACTGACAAGTGATGAGCGGCATTTGAAAATCTCTCCGATTTGAATGGAGGAGTAGTACGCCTGTATTTGAACACTCATTTAGTGCTCAGATGTCTCATGTACACACAAGCTGTAGCAGATACAGATTTAAATGAAGAAAATGGAATCATGAAATCACTGCACATAGTGCGAGAATAAATGGGATCACGACTATCATGGCCTATCATATCAGCGCGTAGTTAATGCTGCTTGCGACAGTTTATTTGACATTATAGTGCGCTTACAATTGAGCTGCACCAATCCATACATATATCAGGCGAAAAATAAACAATCTTTCTACTTTTAGACTACTTAGTGATAATATGTGTTGTTTTTTTGTTTTCTTTCTTAATTAAATCTATGATATAATGTTTAATAATTGTATTTTTAATGCATAAAATATTTTGTTTTAGCAATATTTGTTCATTCAATTAAATAAAGTCTCTACGTCATGTAGCAAAAACAAAAAAAAAAAAAAACATAGAATTAATGCTCAAATGTGTCGAGTGGTGAAAAATCGATTTTATAAAATCGTAATGTATATATGTGTGTAACTTAATTTTTTTGAACTAGTTAATTTCTTCTAGTCTTCTTATCTGCATACTTTGCGTCGGCTGTCACTACAATTTATATTGTGTTGTTGCTAACTATTGTGTGAATTGCTAAACAAAATGAGCAGTTTATTCACACTTCAGTTTAGCTGACAATGCAAAGTGTAGGTTGAAAATTCTACTAAATTGGCATTAATAAAATTAAGTAATAAAAGTTTTTTAGTAAAAGGAACTTCTGGAAAAGGTTCTTATCTTCGTGTTATCCAGAGCTTTTCAATTAGATTATTTCGAAGTTTTCTTATTGTATAAAATGATAAAGTATGTTTATTCATCCTTCCTCTTCCTCTTCTTCTTCTTCTTCTTGTTCTTCTTCCTCTCCTCTTCTTCTACTTATTCGATTTCTTTTTTTTTTTATATTGCGCTATCAGTGTGTTCGATTTTCTTTCCTCTTTGATTTCCCGCTTATCACTATAAAACACAATAAAACGATATGCACTCTGATCCATCCATCGAAAGCAGCAAATAACTCTTTGCCACAAATTATAAGAAACTAGCTGTTACGCGCGATTTTGTTCGCATGGTCTTCAATTTAATGCGATAATACTTATATTTAGTACCAGCATCCAGCGCAATGTAATTCTGGCAATTTAAATTCTGGTTTCCAGTCTTGCTTCCCGTTTATCGACTGTTTCAGACGGAACAGGCTTGAGCATTGCGTAATCTAATGATTTCCAGTCTAGCTTCCCGTTGGTCGTCTGTTTCAGATAAACGAGCTTGTGCAGTGAGTACTCGAATGGTTTCCAGTCTAGTCTCACATTGGTCGTCTGTTTAATGAACGGTCTTGAGCAGTGCGCGCTCGGATGGTTTCGTTTTGATTCCCGTTGCTCGTCTGTTTCAGATTAATGGACTTGAGCAGAGCGTACTCAAATGGTCCCGTCTTGCTTGCAAGTACTCGAATGGTTTCCAGTCTAGCTACACGTTGGTCGTCTGTTTCAGTTCAACGGGCTTGTGCAGTGCGTATTCGAATGGTTTAGAGTAGTTTTTTTTTTTTTTCTACTCGAACGGATTCCAGTCTTGCTTTCGGTTACTCGACGATTTCAGATGAACAGAAGCATTGCGTACTCAAGCCATTTCCAGTCTTGCTTCCCATTGCTTGTCTGTGTTTGAGGCTCGTGATGCATTTCGTTTTTTTCTTGCTTTAGGTGTAGATCGACCAATAACTTTTCTTTTAGGTGGTTCATTATTTCTTTGAAAGCGAAACTAATATGTTTTTTTCGACTATTAAAAATTAGAATATTATAGTTTATTTGAGAGCGAAAGTTTTTTGATGACTATTAGAAAGTCAATTAGAAAAAGCAAGGAAAATGCATTTTATATCTATTATCTAATTTCGGCTAACAATTGTAATTTCATAATCAACACACTTGGTTCCGCGGGATGCCTGAAAAATGAAATAAATTTAATAATTCGTTTGAATATATAAAAAAATAAATATGCAGAAACCTTCGTTGCCGTGAGCATAACAACTCACTAAAGTTTCATCGCAATCGGATGAGTGATATAGGAATACATACGGAACAAAGAAAGAAACATTTGTTTTTATTATATATATAGATTTAAAATTTTCTTTTTACATCCTACACCCGAAGGGAGGTGGTATATTCACTTTATTCTTCTATTTTTTTTAAACAGAGAAGTAGACAAGATAGTTATAAAAAAGTATATATTGTATATTCTTACTCAGCATCATCTCCTGAATCAATTTAGCCCCGTCCGCCCGTCTGTCTGTCTGTCTGTCCCTTGAAAACACGATTACGGGAGAACACAAAGGGATATCGCGATGAAATTTAACAAAAATATAAATACTATTGCGAAATCGGTTAACGTCCACGCCTACTTTACATACGGAATGTAAAGACAAAAAAAAGGGCTTTGTCCGCCTATTTATAAAAAAGTTGGCAATATCATGAACGGTATAAGATATTAGATATTAAGATGTAATTTTATCATGAGGTATCTGGATGCATTACTGTTTGCCAAAAAATGGGCGTAGTCCGCCCATGCATACAAAAGTTGTCAATATCTTAAAAACGGTGTAAAATATTAGTACGTTATTTTATCATGGAGTATCTGGAGGCATTACCAAAATGTTTTTCCTTAAAATTTTCTACACAATTATATTAAAACATTCAGTATTCCGTTGCGTTATTAAAGAAGTCTGCATTTCTGCATATTTATATTTTCTTTAACGAACATTTACAAAAATACATTAATCACGAGCGTCAAAAAGACTCGACTCGAATTCGTTTTCACTGTAGTAAACACTTAAAATGTTTTTTAATCCCAAGGTTTACTTTGAAAGTTCATTAAATTCGTGAACCAGTTTGTTTTGAAGTAAATGTGGACCAACTACAGTCACGGTCAAAATGATAGCAGTTGAAATAAATTAGAAACTAAATGCGTGTTTGTGAACTTTACTAATTGACGTTAAGGCTTTAAAGTTTCTACCCTTCAAACAACTCTTGATAATTATTGAAATTATAGTTTTTTTTTCGCAGAATCTTCTGTATTGTATTGATAGTAACTCCTGAAAGTCACTTATTTTTTTCATAAAATCTTTTCTTTGTATTATCTTCTCTTGTTCGGTTTTCTTTTCCTGTTCGGCAATACAAACGCTAAACACACCTTAAATACTGTAATAAAAACTACCTTTTACTTATACACTCGTTGCGACTAAATTATTTTTGATTAAAGTAATGCAATTATTATTTGTTGCAATTTCAACACCGTACTATTTAAATACGCAAACCAGAATAGGTGGAGAAAGTTCATTCAATTGTAGCTTGCAACAAAATATACTTGTTTAACATTTAAATTTAACCTTTAAATTGTATTTAAAGCTACAGAATTCGTCAGCTTTTATATAACGCTTTATTATAATAGTATTTGAGTGTTTAAAACACTTCAAGATATTTTAAGATATTTGGAGTATTTAAAAAGTATTTGTCATTTGAAGGCCATTGTTGTTGACGTGTTTAGCTACATATAGAAATATTTTCGATACTCATTTTGAAATATGCGTTAAATTTGTTCTTAAACTTAGCAGATATTTAAATATTTACCAAAAGCGTTCATTGCTTCACATACTATAGAAAAGAGTACGATCTCGTAATATTTCAACCATTTGGCAGAGTTATTTGTGGATTTTTACTAAACTTTCAAGAACCTTTCAAAGTATTTCTCATACAATAATTAAAAAGCTTATCGTTTCTTTTCTTGCTCAAACCCTTACATTCATCTAAGTTATGTTTTTTTAACTGGTTTTTGGAGTTAAGAACACGCTTATGATGCTGATAACAATTTCATTTCAGAATCCATGTAATGAAATTTAAAAGGAAACATTAAAATCTTTTTTATTCTCAGTGACAATTTCTTATATACCGCGAAAGAATTGAGAGAAAATATAGGGTTTCAAGAAAAAACACTAAACTTAAGCGTAAGATTGAAATTTTCAGTACATGCAATAGAAGCATTCAAGTTGTACCGAGTTTAATCCTGAAAACTTATTCAAAAACGAAACTTAACGCATTTTGAGTTGTTCAATATATTAAAAGCAGAGCAAAATGTCAAACCCGAATGTCGCATTCACAGGCAATCATGAATTAGTCATTGTTCAAATGTAATTACGTTGAAAACTCTCCAATATGAGGGAACACCTTCTTCAGATATTTAATGTACAAAAATAGCTATTTTTTCTTTCATATATGATACAAATTGAAATAAACTTGATAAATCTAGTCTGATGTTTTTGAAACCTTCAGTTAAAATTCAAACTCTTATCGGAATGTGACGAAATATATTGCCTAAATGTTGTGAAGTACCTTTTCACCTTTATTTCTATAAATTTGTCTTTATAACTTCTGCACTTTCAGCCTTGGCATGGGGTAACAATTGTATTCAGGGCTCCCTTGTACAGGTATACAGGAAAGGCAATTTCATACAGGCTTTTTGGGTGATGACGTAGGCGCTTCTTTGACACTCATAATTTATTATATAGAAGCACTTTATTATTAACATATGTTTGTTTTTTCGCTTCTCTACGGTTTGTTGTCTGGTATAATCAATTCTAGTCAGTGGAAGTGCATGGTTCTCTGGAGGACATTTTAGAGCTTCACTCTACCTATCGCCACCCGTGTTCTACGTTTATTTGCGTAGGCTTTTCGGGCCATACTAATGCAACAGATGGATACAAACCACCCCAAAATACTGCTAAGTGAACATATTGCCGCGTTTCTGACGTATCATTTACAAGGGATGGTCGGCGGACAGAAGTCAGGAAGCCAGGGTGCGATGGAGGAAGTCAAGAGAATGCCATTGTTTATGTGCATTAAGTGCGCTGCTTAGTTAAGCATAACCGAGCAGTTTACACACTTCAGATAGTAATTTTTTATTGCAACATCTATTAAGAGTACCGAACTTCCTGATCCGCCTTGAATTGTGGTCTTTTATTCAATTACGTCGTCCCTGCGAGGGGGAGGAATTGAATGAATTTCTGCACCTCTAATTGACGAGATGCGAAGCTATAAATGTAGCATTTAAAAGGATACGAGAAATACAGTAATTTAAGAATAGGGTTCAGTAACTGGAATAGTAGTAGTTACATTTATCACTTAAACTTTTCAGATTTGTTACTGTCATAGCCTAGTTATAGATTAAATAAACCTTCAAGCTTTAACTATTTAAGTAATTAAAATTAGTATGCTGTTCGCGGCTTCCTTTCTCTTTTTGTTTATCCACTCAATATCATTGCAAATATTACTTGAAAATTGTAAATATTGAATTTGGTATGGACCTCTTCAACAGTTTTGACAGCAACTTGAACATATTTTTGATGTTTGCTTAATGCCAGTCGCCAGATCCGGTGGGTTTTGAAGAAGTTGAAGTTTGTAGAAGAGAAATACCACAAATTCGGGGTTGGTTCTTATTTGCATTCTTCTTCATTGATCAACAACTATTCCTTTACGAGGGGGGAAATTTCAAATAAAGCTCATATTTGATTACCTTAAAATTTGTTATGATGCATCATTCCAAAGTACAACACGTTTTTAAGTAGCCTTCTTCTTGATAAGCTTCGATAAGCCGTACTTGATAAACTAAAATAATCAAATTGAAAGCAAGTCAGGGTTGAGATAAAATATTTCCAATATGACACTGATTCTGGTTATGTGAAGAGATCGGGTAGGCTTTGTTGCTTAAAATGTACTAAAAGCAGGGTTGATTTATAGAGCTACTTGTGTGTCACATATTTATGCAGGTTAAAGTATCATAACAATAACCATAAAAAGAAATACTTTAAGTGATTCACTTAGGGAAACATTTCTGAATGTTACTATAGGGAAAACAGTTTCGTGAAGCCTCTGCAATGTATATCGTTTGCAATATAGATCGTTTGCATTTGGCGCAGGAATGAAGTCGTATAAATCAAAAAGGGATCGTTTGTCGGAAAAAGTTGGAAATATCTTCGAAATATGAGTCGGAAAGAGTCAGAAAACCTTGGGTTCAGAATGTTTATCGATTCAGATTTATGGAGTAATTTTTAGTGAAAAGATTGTAATTCTTTAGGGAGTAATACTCGTATATGTACATATATAGTTTTTCCGATTCCTTCTGAGAGTTCCACGAATCATTTACAGATTAATATTTCTACTATTTGTGTATTCTAAGGTTACTAAAGGACATTATAGTTTACCGGTAAGGCGATAAACTATAAAATAAAATTTTATAGATTATCTGTCGGTAAAATTAATACTTAAACGGACTTATTATTATACTCGTATGCATAAAGAATATAAATTTTTTAGAAAAAATCTATCTCAGCTAAAATAACAAAATCTACAGTTAAAGAAACAGAGAACTTACAATAAAGAAGCAGAAAACTATGCGTATAAAGCATCTAGAGTAGATAAAAAACCATGAGAAGTTTCAGATTTCTTTTAATATAACATTTTAGAGAAAGAAAAAACAAACAGAAAGATAATCCCTCGGCTTTTCAAATATTTTTTTGTACTTAAAAAACGATTCTCAAGCTGTTGGCTTCCTTGTGTTTTTTTTTTAATTTAATGTCTTGCCTTTATTCTCTTCATGGGAGAGTATCAGATTATGTTTCATTGTTTTATAGTTCCTACGATGCTTTATTATGTTTTTATGATGTTATTAGCTAGAAGTAAACACTGAAACTATTGATGTATTATATTTATAAATGTTTTGTATAGCGACATTTTGAATGTTAGATAATAGTAGTGATAAAGTCAGCTACATTACTTTATATTAAATAATTTGAGTTGTTATCTGCTATCTAAAAATGGAACAGTGATTGTGCGTTTGAATAACATCCGTGAAGACTCTGATCGAAATCTCAGCCGATGAAAATTTTTTCGGAAAAATAGGCACTTATGGAGGAAAGCAATCAATCAAATTTTTTTGACCGAGATGCTTTCGTCGCTAGGTAGACATAAATTTAACTGAAATTGGAAGCTTTTACATTTTAATTCAAAGTTATCACTTTTAATACTTCACATGTATTAAAAGTGATAACTTTTTTGTGAAGAAAATTCATAAATTGAGAAAATTCAGACTTTCTTATTTCACTTAACAATTTCTATTGCATTTTGAAAAATTTTTGACTTGATTTTTCAGTAATTTGAATTTTCAGTGATTCCATTCTTCAATGATTTCATGTTTCAATGATTTCGTCATTGAAATACTTTCTGGTCATCATAGCACACTATTCAATATTTGAACAGATGAGGAGGCGGTTGTCGCTGTTTGTTGTTGAATTTTAGCTAAGATTAGCCATAATGGCCTCACTTAGTTACTCGACTTTTAAAATCACTCCACTAAGTTGTCAACAGGCCTTAGAAAAACTTTGCACCCTCGTGCGCGATACGTTTTTCATCTTTCCCAACTCGAAGCGGGCGATTCTATTCATTTTACACCCTTATTAAAATTTTTGTATTCATTACTTATTCTCAAAACAACGACTACGGCGACGAGTATTTATGTTTGCTGGTGCTAACTGCGTATATAAGCTGCCAACATTAATGTCTCCATATGTACGCTGGCAACAATGGATGGTGCCACTCCTTTTTGGTGCATTTAAAACTACGATACTTCGGAAGTTTAAGTTTAATGGTACGTTTTTCAAAGGATTCGCTTTTGTGAAGAATCTCGACCACAACGTGTAGAAGTCCTAAATAGAATTTTACTGGCAGATGGAGTTTAACGCTTATGACTTGACTGCTGCGAGGGCTTCGCCTCTATTGTTCAGCTTCAGCTTCTTACTTGCATCTGCAGGTTCTTTTATCCGTCGGCAGTCTGTCTGTCCGCCTGTGTGAATTTTTCCCCACGTCTTTTGTGCGCATCCGAAACCTTCGAAAGGCCGAGCAGGCTGTTATCCGATTCATGGGTGCGGGAGTTGTGCGTACGCCCGCCACGCTGGTTACACGCCGTTCCGGTTACAAGACAGGTTAATGTTAACAACGCTTTGCACTTGTTCGATTGGTCCCTTCTCGGGTTCGAAGACGAGAGTTACTTTAGCGCACGTGCACGGCAGGTCCGCGGCGTTGTGCCGAGAGGTCCCTTGTCGCGTGTCGAGGGCGTGGAACCGCAGCCGCTTGTTGCCAAATTGCGCGCATGGATGCATTTGCAGCTTTATTCGGTCCCCACCCCTACTAATGCCTCGGCTGGCGATGTGTACTCTAATGCTTGTTCTTTGTTTGGCTTGGTTTGCTTTGCTTGATTCGATTGTTGTTGCACTTTTTAATGAAGTATTTGTTTTAGGTTGTTTTTAATTTTCGGGTCATAACAGTTTTGTAGTTGGTAAAGTAAAAGCCGCACGCTTATAATTAAATAACTTAATTGTTTTTACACAATTCCGAGCAACAGCAGTCCTGCTGGCGGCATACAAACCACAATTCAGGATTGCTTTAGCGTAAAGTTATAACTTTACACTCGACTAACGCAACTAAAGCACTCTCATTTTCATATTTTAATGTCACAACCTTCGCTTGTATGGGTCTTCGGTGTTATTTGAAATTTCTTGGATTTAATTTCCATTAGTTATTTGGATTTATCTCCGCTAATGTTGTTCTGCTTTTTCTCTTTGCAACCTTGAAACAAAACGTTTTTCTTCATTCAGAGCTTGCTGCGAAAGACTACATGTAATCTGTGCTAGTGCTAAAGATAGTTTTACGGGGTATTGGGGAACCACATTTTATTGAGTGTAAAGGAGCCGTATTATCTATCCTGCTGGTAGAGATGGTAAAAGTTGCAGAGCTGACTTCACCGCTCTTCAGAAATCGTGTGAATTAGATTTCGTAATGTTGGCACAAAGTATCCTGTGGTTTTGTGGTCAATAAATGGTTCAGAAAAGAAAACGACTTCCATAGAAAAAGGCTTAATATAGCCATACAGGAAGTAATAATTTTAAATTGACCAGAAAGTGAGGGATTTTGACATCAGCGCTCTCCAGAAATCCTGTGAATTAGATTTAATATGTATAAATCTTCGTTTTAACATAATAGGCACTTGAAATAAATTTATTTTGTAATTTTTAAGTTGCAAATAAATACCAAAAATAAATACATATTATTAAAAAGTGCTACATTATCATACTTCACAATATGTTTTGTATGACGAAGAATGCTATGGAATTTTGTCCACTGTTAAAAAATATTGTAAAAGCTTAGTCGCCGCACTTTCATCAATCTTTTATTCAATTGTATTTTATATCATTGATGTGTTTGTTTTTACAGTTTTGTCTCTGATTATCATCATTGCCAAAAAATTCATACAAAGTGCGACTTTTAATTTGATAACTACATATAAATTAATAATTATATAACATTGAATAATATTAAATATTATTAACATTTAATAATTATATATACATACAATCAAAATGCCATGCAATCTTTATAACAGGGAATCGTTTATTTCCGTTTTCTGTTTCCCTATCAAAATAAAATCGGTGCGAATCGGTCAATCACTTTCAGTCAATATGAACCAATTAAACTTTCTTACCATACAAATAGAAATAAACAGATGCTTTACTTTTTAATCCCAAGTCACGTAAAATGGAAAAACGGAAAACATACCAGATTTTTTTGTTTAATTTGTGTGTGTGTGTGTGTGTGTGTGTGCTTCTTTCACTTCATAATCAGAAATATGACGTCAAACGAAGAAATAAAATTTGAAATAGGTTTTAGAATTAACAAATCGTCGTTATAAAGTTCCATTAAAAAACTTGGTTTTTTATGTGTGTGTGTTTCTTTCATTTTCCTCTAATCTTTCCTTTCCTTTTTCATATAAACTTCATTATAGCTTTAAAACCCAAGAAGGTCAAAAACTAAAAATACTTTCACTTTCGAAAAATGCTTTACAATTGTTATCTGTGTAGACTTTGTTGCTTGATTTATTTAGCCTTTACTTATCTTTATTTACTGCGTTTTGTATAATATATATAGAAAAATGTGTTTTATGTGACACATGATGTTAATAAAATCTAAGCAATTCTTTATAAGAAAGGTTTTTAACGAAGCAAGTTTTGAAAGCATAGCATAGATCGCATGATAATATTTTAAACAATTTAACCAATGTGTTTAATATAAATAATATAATATTTAATATAATATATATTATAGTCATCAATATAATATAGTCAAACTTCTTAGAAAATGGAGGGAACACCTCTTGGGGGAAAAAAATAAGTTTTAACGATTTGTAAAAAAGTTTGTGCACGACCTTTTTCTGTCATGGCGTAACTTATAAAATTGAGGAAAAATCGTATTCGATGGAAAAGATCCATCCAAACACTAGACGAGAACAATACTATTTTCTGCTAATTCGTTTGCTATATTGTATGGTATGAAAAATTTACTCAAACAACCACACAAAAAATCATATCGTGTGAAAGTTCTTATTAAGTTAATTTCGGTGTGCATTTCCACCCTAGAAAGAAAAACTGTTCTTTACAGTTTTATGAAGAAATTGTTCCAAAACTAGTAATATTCTGCGATTGATACATATGATTTTAATTTTTGTATAAATTTTTAAAAATATTTCATAATAATAATAATTATCATAATTCTCTAATTACCATAACATAATGTTAACTATTAATTATTTGTTGAAAGGCAGCATTTCTCCCAAATACATAAAACATATTCACAAGTTTTTATTTATTTATTTCGTTAAAAATAGATTTTAAATCAAAATGAGGAAAAATAACAGATGCATGTTTGTTTAAAAGATTTCGAAATATTCATGCTGGACTTCATTCCAAACACAACAAATTTTTTTTTTCCTCTTTATATACAGTTCGCATAGGCAGGCAACACAATTGATAGCTTTTTCCATTTTATACCGTCCCTCTCGTGTTCATGCTTTTACGTCCATTTATATGCATGAAGTCGGAATGTATAGAAAAGCTTTCTTTTAGAAATGAATTTGTTTAAGAGATTAAAGGCAACACACAGCCACTTCTCTCCGTTGTAAGGTGGGCCAAATGGACCAACACCGAACAGATGCATAGCAGACAGAGGGCACTATACCGAATAATAGCTGCCTTTCCAAGACCAAGATCTTCGTTGTACTCCATCCATCCAGAAAACAATAAAGTCAACACAATCCGCGGAGACCTTACCGT
Organism: Sicus ferrugineus; assembly: GCA_922984085.1. NCBI lineage: Eukaryota > Metazoa > Arthropoda > Insecta > Diptera > Conopidae > Sicus > Sicus ferrugineus. Next base: position 2,938,289 of record OV277352.1, read on the forward strand.
AGAGTTTATTTAAGGCTCATGATAGAATTATAGATACAAAGAGAAAAGGAAGAAAATCCAGCGAATTCAAATGATAGAAGGGAAGCAACGAATTGGAATGGAACAAAGAAGAAAAATTTAACGATTCGAAATGAACAGCAGCGTTCATGAATGACATCGTTTGGCCGGAACGTTCCACTTGATACATTTAGAGTTTTCAGTAGAATTTGTAGATTTGGTAGTTTTCGGACTTTTACAAATAACAGAATAGGTAATATTTAGTGCCTGACTTTTTACTTAATTTTTTTGTAAAATATGTTAATTCATTTTTGTCGATATTTTTAGTCCACTTATCGTATCTTGTTGTTAAAGTTATTTTTTCGTTCGATATTAACTCAAATGTACTCACAGACTGCTGGGATAAAATTAATCATCTGCTATTTATATTTTAAATTTTCGAGAGTTTTATATTATTTTAGAGACATAAAATAATTGGGTACAATAATATTTGCCGCCTAAATCTTCACTCATAAAATTTCCGTCGTTGCGCGTAGAAGAGATCGTTTTGCCCTATTATATTTTGGTTTTCCTTACTTTTTAGATCGCTTTAGGTAAAAAAAGTAAGGTTATTAGTGACTTTTTTAACTTGTTATCCCTTCTGTTTCCGCCCAAGCCTAATTTCTATCGGTTTTGAGACAATTAGAGAAAGTTGATTTCAAATCTGTAGACGTTTTCCCCCTAGTGGAAACGAGTATCCTACGAGTATTTTTTGAATTTCGGCATAATAATCGTTAACGTCCTCACTTACCTACTTTACATTCAATTCGAACTACATAATTTCCAAACAATTCGAGCTAGAATCTGACCGTTTGGAAAATGAATAATTCAGTCGATAACAATAAAGGATACACAGGCTTAAAATATATCTGTAGTCAACTTTACCACTTTAAATTGGGCATGTCACGCTTTACACTTATGTATATTGCATGCCCTTCCATTTTCTGAATGGTGTTATTTGTATCATTCGCTAAAATGTTTTTTGTATTGGGTGGGCAAATACCTTCGTTCGGTTTTTTTAGAGTGGAATAAAACACAATTCTTTTAAACATAAGATCAATTGTATTCAGTATATTGGCCGCGTTTTTCGATGACGTCTTGCCATCTTTCTGCCTACTTTATTACGCCGCACTCGTAAAATGTCTGCGGCTCATCGGCGAAGAACCAGTCCAGTTGGTTTTTAATGGCCTCTTCATCCGCGAAGGTTTTCCCGTTCACAGAGTTTTGCAGCGATCGGAATAAATAATAATAACAAGGCGCAAGTTCCGGTGAATACGGAGGATGAGACAAAACATCCCAGCCAAGCCTAAGAAGCTTGTTTCGAGTGGTCAACGATGTGTGAGGTCTGTTCTTGTCGTGGTAAGAGACAACAAACACCCTTACGATTTGCCAAATCTGGTCGTTTTGTGCGAATTGTTTGATTTAATTTCGTTAATTGGGAACAGGACACCCTTGAAAACCCCCATAAGGGGAGCATTATTGTCTTCGAATGCAATCCCACTTTTGAAGTTGCTAGAGGTGGTTCCCCCCTGATTTTTTACGCATTTTTGCACGATATCGCTGAGATAACCAAAGCGAATCCGCACGAAACTTACACTGAAACAAAAACCGAACGAAATTATTTGCCACCCAATATTAGCCATCCAAAACAGTTTACCCATAAACGGGAAAGTGATTCTGGAACAACATTGATATTCTAGACTCAACAAAAAGCTTTAGTATGGGACAAATGCTAAGGTAATGGAGAAGAAACGGTTTTATTTTAATGTAATTAGACAAAAAAATAGTGAAATAATTTGGGAATTTCCTAAAATTTTAATAGTGTAAAAGCGGCCTGTGCTTTTATTAACATGCTATAGGCCTTATGTGGCAAAACTTTCTCCATATTCTACTGAATTCGAATTCAGTAAAACTTCGATAAGCCGCCAAAATGTGTTGTACTATATATCTTGTTGACCTATTAAAGTATTCTGAACTAATGAATTATTTTCCGAACTAATTACAGATAAAATTTAACGATGGACTGCCGCAACGAATTTGCTCTAAATGTACAGCTCAATTCTATATTATTGGTAAATTTCGACGCAAGTGCCTCAAAGTGCAGATGCGTCTTCAAGCGTTTTATGAAGAGCGACGACTTGAGGAGCAACAGTCGCTTCAAGAGACGGTTAGTAAAGAGGTGGAGAAAGAGGAGGAGAATTTAAATATCCCACCTGTACTTGATATTGGTAACGATCTAATCAATGATAACTACGGACAACCTTTGAGCGAAGTGGAGTTGTTCGAAACTAACTGGGATACCGAGGCACCTCATAATGAGTCGCTGTTGGTTGACGAGGCGGAGGAAAAAATCGTTACAGATGCAGAAGGTGATAACGACCAGGGTGAAGGTCTGACATGTACTGATACTGAGGTAAATGCCGCTGAACTTCATGTCTCAGAGTCCACTCGTGGTCACTGCCCTGATTTAATTATAAATACCAATGCCAGTTTAGTTAACAGTATGGATCTTGCCGTCAAGGAAAATATTGACGAAGAGTCTCTACTGGATTCACATGTCATTTTTAGAACTAGTCTAATGGATCCTTTAGCTGATCACGCCATCACTGACAACAATGATAAGGAGGAGAAGAATGAGTTGGAGCAGAAACTGAAAACGGTGCAGGAATCTGGTGCAACAGACAACACCAAAGAGGAAGTAGTAGATGTTGACTCTGCAAACGTTACGGAAACAAACTATTCTAAAGAGCCATGTAGAGCAGAGCTTCTGAATGAAAAACCGAACAAAAATGAGGTGGAAATAATTTCAGTCGATAACTCGCTAGAATTGGTAACAACACCTCTTACCAGTAAGCAAACGGATCTGCGACATACCAGCACGGATGCAAAACTGGAAGATAAGAATTCGTATGAACAAAACTATGAAGAACAACAAGACTGCATTTTCGGAGAAGCGAAAGAAGAAACTAAAACCGATGAAGAAATAAGACTACAGACTAACAGCCAAACAACTATAGCGATAACACAATCTGAAGATGCGCAAGGCTTACGAGACTCAAAAACAACAACTCAGCAGGAATCTTTTACGATAAATCAAGAAAGTCAGACTCAGCTTAACACGAAGTCGGAGGGAGAAGATTCGCCTCGGCTTTCTCCGTCGAACAGGCGTGATTCCAAAGAAGAAACAACGAAGTTTGTCAGCAAGGCGGCGTTAAAAGAATACAGTTCTTCCCCCATCCATTACGATGTGGCACGAAGGAGTTTCGAATGTTCCGAGGCAACAGTATTTGTTGGGGTTACTGATTCGGGTAAGATAAAGAAAAAAATGCCAGTCGAAGGATCACTTCAATGGGAATCGGTGAATATTGATAGCATCAATACTGATAACAGCTTCAGAACTACCCATGCTCATCTAGATGAAACCCTAAAAGCAACCCGCACACAAAAGCGGCGAAGGAAGCTACACCCATCAGCAGCTAAGCCGATGTCACCACTAAACCTGCTGGCCAAACATGAAATTGAAAACGGAAACTTGAAAAATATGAGTCGCGTGCTAACACGTGAGTGCAGCGTGCGTCTGTGTAGGCTTAGCGCCAGTCAGTTATTACGTCCTGTAATTACAAGCTCATCAACAGCGACAACAACCACAATTCAGTATGACGGCAAGAATGAAGCTGCCGAAAATCATGCTATTATCAATGATTCTCAGGACACACGATTTGTAACAAAGAAAAGTAAAGCAGAAACCGAAACGGAAACAGAAGCTGAAACTAAAATTGAAATATCTGATGAAAGTTATGCTTCTGTGAGTAAAAAGCCTCGCTTAAGCTTGCGTTTGGGCCGAAGAGGTCTTCAGTGGCGCACTAAAGCAGAAATGAAGGCTAATGATGACCTTTTAGGATTAAGGAAATCAACATTACGAGGCCAGTTGAAAGCAGCTGAACCGGAGCAAAGTCACGAAACACCAACAGGCGATACAAAGGGCAAAACTGCCGAATCGAACCAACCGGCGGGACCACTTACAACGGAGGAACTAGATAAAAAATGCATTATGGCTGATCACGCGAAAGAATTGATTGCTGACGATTGTGATATGCAAGAACAGCCCATAACAATAACAAAAGTAGCACTAATGGAACCGGAGAGTATGGAAACTACTTCAGTGGAAACCCTTCAGAAAATAGCCGCTGACACTGTCGCTGCTGCTACCGCCGCTGCTACTGGTCTTCCGCAGCCAACAGCAACAACAGCTGGTCCTCAAACAAAATTAAGGGGCGGCAGAAAAGCTACAAAATATTCGAAACTGAAACGGAAGAAAATGCGTACAATGAATTTAATGAAATTACGTCAGCGTGTATCTACCACTAAGGAAGTAGAAAGTAAACGATGTGGGCGTGGACCATTAGCCGCCGAGGACAATCCAGATCACTCAACCCTTGAAACATGTGACCTCGAAATAGCAGCTGACGATTTGGAAAAAGTTTACTTAACAACACAAACTGGGGAATCAGATTTAAAAGATCCACTTGAAGTGGCAACTACTGTAGTCGATTTAAGTAATGAAGCTCAGGGCGGCAGTGAAAACAATGAAAGCACTCCAGTCGAATCTACTAAAAGTGATACGGAAAACACTGAATCCGATAACTTAACACGGAAAGCCCCTGCTCATACAGAGTTTTTGGACGAAAACATCGATTTCACCGACATAACATCAACATGTGTGCCATCAGAAGAGGGTAGCGGTGAAATCCAAGTGGATGAGAGCGCAAAAGAATTTCAAGTGCCTGCAAACCCTAACGACATCCAGGAATCTAATAAGCGTGAAGAGCTTATAGTTCGAGTGCCGCTCGCTGCATTACCTGAACAGTTTAAAAAATTACATTTCGGCAAAAACACGCTTACCAATTCAGAATCGAGTTTGTCAAACAAAGAAATTCAACACTTTGCTGACTCAACAAAAGTCATAAAAACCGATGAACAAAGCAAGACATTAACTGCGGATGTCGTTGCAACTGCAAACGACTGGTTGCGCGCCATCAACACCGATGAAAACGATGAACATGCATTTTTGGCAGAAACAGCAGAAGCAGCAAAAGAAAATTTTTGTGATAGTGCTGGAGGAGAAACAACACAGGCAAATTTTTGTAATGGTGCTGCAGCGGATCCATGCTCTGTGTCCGCTGGAGCACCTCCTCTCTTGGATCCTGAAAGAGCAGCCGAACTTATCAACGATCCGTTGAAAGTGGCCAGCGGTCAGAGGGAAAGCGGTCAGAGGGAAAGCGGTCAGAGGGAAAGCGATCAAAGTGATTTCTATGGCTTCACTACCGAAAGTGACGCCACCTCATTCGGCACCCACGATGCGGCCGAAGAGTCCCTGTGTAACACTTCCATATCTTCACAAATCAACGATTACATCAACGAGTTCCAAACGCATTGCTTAGATATGGAGGACAAGTCGGAACACACATTTACACATACGCACGACATCGTATCACCGTCGAACCAGATGGGTGCTGAAGAAAACCGCGACATGCAGCAGCTACCAACAACACGAGACAGCACGGCGCAATTACCAACCAGCGTAATGGACAACTTTGTCGATAATACGCTTAGTGGTTTATTGAACGAAATCCAGGAACAGAGCATCTTCTCCCCCAGCACCACGCCAATCGTCACCATGGAATCCGAAGATTTCCACAACCATTCCTCTTACTCGCCCCTGTCTGATACGTCTTCGGATCAGGCACCCAGCACGCACGCCGACTTCATCAAATCGAACATCAGCGACTTAACCGACCCCGGACCTTCTGTGAATCCGAGCAACATCATCGACAGGCCTCAAATGCCATGTAACACCTCGAAAAATTTGTACAGCGGCGCCGCTCGCTCTCAGTACCCCTCGTACGAAGAGTGCTTCGCTGAAGACAGCACGCAGTCTGAACTGATTGGCTTCCAGAACGACATTCCTTGCTTCGAGAACATTGAATTGAGTAACAGTACCCCGCGTCAATTATCGTCGTCACCAGCACCACTACCGCCTCCTGTCGCACCGCTAATGCAAAGCACGCCTTCCCGCTCCACGAATAGTACGCTGCAAGAACCCTTAGTTCCGCCGAATTTAGTGCCGGAGAGCCGAAATCTCATTTATTCACCGAAGACAACCGACGGTGGAAGTGTCCAATATTTGGGCCTCTCCAACGACAACGATTTGTGCCACTCGCTCAACACGGACTCAATGGGACTCGTCTGCACCACTGGAAGCGGCATTCAGATGCACAGACCAACCCTTTCAAACAAAGCTAACGAAAAAACAATGAACAGCGCATTGGAGAACGACGCCTCCAGGAGTCCGGGTGACGAATCGAAAGAGTATGCTGTCGACAGTGCTACGCTGCATCTGACACAAATCTTCACCGACATGCCGTCGCGGCAAACACACCCACCAGATGTGGTGCGCCCCAGCACTTCGCAGAGGAGCCGCCGCTCAGAACAACCGTCGATGCCTGTCATCGATCAGAAATCTATGCCGCACAACTCTCACATGGCTACAAAGACGTCGTTTTCGTCGAAGCTTTCGCCAACCAATCCAACCAAGCTGATTATTTATCCCAATAAAACCGTAGCTGCTGAGAGTCCGCCGAAAATCAAGCAAAATCCACAATACGTGTCACTTCATCCACAGTCGACCAGCAGAGGCTGTCCGAGTGTATCGACGCAACTTGTTGCTAGCAACACACTGCCAACACAATTAGCAACGATGCCGTCTCAGGCAGCGCTCAACACGAAGTACACCCTGTACACTGAGTTGCTGCCACAAGAGCTTCGGTGGCAGCCGACGACATCCACACGCGACCAGCAGACAACCACAACGTACTACATCAACACTTCCGATCTGAATCAATCGAATCTCATCAGTACGACCACCATCTCCGTGTCGCCAATCATCAATGCAGGCGCCGGCGGTACTGCTGCTGGTGGCAGTGCCGGTGCACGCAATCAGTTGGAGTGTGTACCCAACATCACCTTGATACCCACCACTCAGCTGTCACGCCCAGCTCCATCTGCCGTTGGTGGCATGTCTGCGACACGAACTCGCGAGTTGGGTGCCAAACGATCAGTGGATGCTAACGAAAATTACATTGAGGGCATGCAGAACCAACCAATTATGATTGTTTTCCCGCAAGATTATATGAACGAGGCACCCCCCGTTTCAAGGATATACAATAACACAGCAAATCAGATCACTATAACGCCAATCCAGACGCCCTTGAACTCTATTACGTCGCAACCACAAATGAATTCAAATGCCGCCTCCACTTCTGCGGCTGCTTCTGCCACCATCTCCACCGCACGCCGTCCCCTACCATCTCCTGCTCCAGCAGTTCTAAAGCAATCACCAAAGCCAGTGCCTATAGCTGCCTCCCCCGCCGTTCTTCCGTCCGCACGCATTACACCCCAACGGCAGCAGCTGCAACAAAAAGTCAACCTAACATGCCGCTTCTGCCACAAGCGGCCTAAGTTCACTAACAATCTTGATTACAGCAATCACATCATCGCCACGCATCCTGCTGAGAACCCATACAACTGTCCGCACTGTCCACTGTGCTTCACGCGTCGCGGCCTACGTCAGCAACACATTACGGAAACGCACAGCGGTAATCGTTTCAACTGTGCTCAGTGCGGTCAGAGCTTCTGCGCGCAGCGTACGTTGGACTTACATTTACAGCGCTACCATGTACGGACAGAATCCTCAGCCACACAACATCAGAGACCAGCAACACAACAGGTGATCGATGTAAGGGCAGCAGGTTCACAGCAGCAAGCAGATGGACAAGCGGCGAGTAGTTTCATGTCTTCAGCCGCTACAACAACGTGGCACGAGAGATCCTCAAGCATGCAGCATTCAGAGATGGCAGAAGCGGAGAAAGGTGAGAAAAGAGAAAAATAAGAACGAACAGCGAAAAAATATGCATTTTTATTTCACGCAGCTACCGACACGGATGACACTGAAATGGCGACAGAGAGTGTAACGGTGAAGAAGCCACCGCATCGTATACTGGGCTGTCCAGACTGTGACGATTGTGAGTAGCAACTGTCATTCAAAAATCACAATTTCTAATTTTTATCCTCTCTTTCTCCCGCTCTCTGGATCGTACCATTCAGCTTTCGACGACTTAGCTAATCAGGAGCCACACACCGCTCGTACAAACCCGCTACATTCGCATCACCATCAGACAGCTTCGCATGGCTGTGGATCAGCTAACATGCCGTCGCCGGAGCAAACTGAACCCGACTCCACCTCAACAACCACGCTGCGTCACTTCCGAAAGCAGCGCGATACACCTGAGCGTGTTTTGCGCAGCAGTCACAATTGCTTGTTCTGCGACGAGCATTTCATCAACGATGCCGCGCTACGGAAACACCAGCAGGCGGTGCACGGGGGTCAGTCGGCGTTACCGTTTGTCTGTTCGACGTGCAAGCGAGGCTTTCGCATGCGTACCGCTCTGCAGCGCCACATGGAGACGCATGACGGTGCGGGGCGACCTTACGAGTGCAGCATTTGTCTAGTGCGTTTTCCGCGGCCGTCGCAGTTGACTCTGCATAAACTGACGGTGCATTTCCTGAAGAAGCCACATGTATGCCGTATTTGTGACAAGCAATTCGGAACGGAAAGCGCTTTACAGACCCACGAAAAGTTTCACGGTGGTGAGCATTAGTTGATTAAACTATTTATCGAGCAATTACAATTAATGGTGTAATCGTGCACTTTCTATTACTCACTTAATGATCGATCGATTATACTATTGAAATGATTAATCGTACAGTGCTGTGCTTTATTTGAAAGGATCTAATCTAATTTTTAATTTATATGTTTTGTAAACGTTCTTCGTTCGGTCATGATCTTTTGTGGTGATCGAGTTTAATTACGTTATACGTTTAATAATTATTTGTGTGCATACTTTTAAAGCACGTTTATCTGTATTCCGCTGAAGTCAGAGCCTGGCAGTCTAGCGGCAAACCCGTTTTGCCAGTATGATACAAACAAAACCGTTTGCCAGTATGATAGAAATATTTTATAATGACCTAAATTTACCTTTTCCAAACGCCTAAAAGAAAAAACAAATTCTTAAATACCACAAAGTGGTTTTTAACTAAGAACTAGACTTACTTTTAAACTAGTCCATAATCATAATGTCCACCAAGTTAATTCAGACCTGTAAAACGAAAAGTGCGAGTTTTTTCGTAATGCACATTATTAACTAAAAGTTAGCATTTTAGGAACAGATGTTTTTAAAGTGATCTTTCGTTGCCGCCTTTCCACGTACCTTGCTAAGGGTGTTATGACGTGCTTAAACACTTGCAGAACGTTGAACACACACATATGACAGTAATAAAAAATTCCCGGATCGTGCAGATATATGCATACAGTAATGTGAATCGGAAAGAGTCTTAAATAAATCATAATGCTTTTATTTTCATTTTTTGCTACACCTCTTTCAGGCACTTTTACGTTTTTAAACCCCAAGTGTTCATTATTTTATTTTCCCCCTAAAGTCACTAAAAAGAAAACGTTGCCGCGCCCTATTGTGTCTCTGTTTTCTAGAGCACAATGGCAAAGCCATTTGTCTGACCATCCCCCTCCACCCAAGCACATCGTGCTCTGAATTTCTTGCTCTTCTAGTGTGTAATTAACTCCTTTGACGTGTAATAATCCCACTCCACCCTCGCAACTTAGTTGTCTGTCGTGAAATGTTGAAACAATAACTTCTTAGTCAGCAGAAAAATCAAAATACTTTTTTAAAATTCCAGAAAAGAAATTAGAATGTGATGAGGAAGGCCAGAGAAAAATACTCGCAGAGAAAGATTTGCGAAATCAGCGACGTATTCATAACGGAGAGCGTTTTTACAAATGCCATTTTTGTTCGAGAACTTTTGTGCATTATACACGCCTTTGCGGTAACTCGTTCTGCTTGCTTGCTTATGTGTAGAATTGCTTTAAGAATTTTATAGAAAAATAGATCTATAAAATACCCTATGTGTTTCGTGATTTTTAAACAAAACTTATTTTCTTTAATTTTTAGCTCACATTAAAACTCATATTCCACACAACGTTTATACGGAAGGGGATCCACCCTCTGTAGAGCAGCAGGAGCAGCTACAACAAGAACCACATGAACTGGAACAGTACCATCAGCAGGAAGCTGACCCAGTCGAGTTTAATGACATCAGTGATGATGACACTGAAATGCTTAATCCTCAGAATAGCAGTACATAAAATTAAGGGTTTATCATGAGACTCTCTTAAGTGAGTCTGCTTATCTTTTTATTGTTATTTTTTGTTTTAATTTCTTACTCGCGTAAACACATTCTTATAATGTAAGGAAAATAAGGAACAACAGCCGTCCATCAACAGATCATCATTCAGTCATCATCATATGAATGATGATCTGTTGATGGATGGCTGTTGTTCCTTATTTAATATGGAACAAGTAGATTTTGTTCTTGGTGCAGATACTCTTCACGCATAGGTTGGCCTCGAAAGTGGGGCATGATTTTAATACTTAAAGACTTAGAATTGGTATATCCAGTGAAACGTCTAATATAATTTTACGTTTTGATTCACTTATTTATGTCCTTATGTATTTATTATACAGATACATATGTATATTGAAAATGTAGTTAAGAGCTCATGACTGAACACGTATGTTACTCTTTTGGAAGACCGTAGATTTGTCTCTCAAAGCAGTCACAGGGCGTGTTCTTTTAAGTTGTAGTTTTAACAGAAATTAATGCAAACAGATTGAATTTTTATATAGTACAATGAATTTTTTTTATTGTGACTATATCGTGACTAATATTTTAAGGGAACCATAAGCGGTGTTTTTTTACGTTTTGAGAAGCATGATTTTGTTTATATATATTTACATATACATATACATGTATATGTAAGTATATATATATAACAGAGATAGTCGGTAGACCTAGTCCTTGCCGAAAATTTGAATTTTAATATCTATCGCAAAGCAATAAAAATAATAAATTTAACTTAAATATTTTTGTTTAACTCGTGTTTTGTTTTCAATAAGAAATATTGAAAACGCCTACCACTGATATGGATTGCATTAGTGAAAAATGATATTACATACTCGATTCGTATTCAAAACGCGTATTTTATCATCAAAGCTGTAAAAAGCGAGTTCAATTACAATTACAAGAGCATTTGTATTTGGTCTTCAACACGCCAATTACAAATAACTTAAAATGAAATTTTACGGTTAGTTTTAAATACTTTAAAATACCTAAAAATAATTCTTAAAACAGTTTAAATACTTTTAAAATATTTGACATTTTAAAATGTCAAACATTTAAAATACTTTTAAATAATCTTCATTTTCCTAAAATAATATTTATATACTTCAATAACTTTCTTTCGCTTGTCTCAAAATGTTTAAAATACCTCAAAAAATCAGAAAAGTTATTAAAAATAAAAGAGAAATATTTCACATACTTCGAATATTTTAAAATACCTTGTAGATGATTTTTAACTAAAATGATGTACAATTAATCTACAAATGTAATCATCTATGATTGTATTTGCAGATTAATTTTGCATTATTAAATATGTTTATTATTCGTCAAAATTTCATATTTGTTATGAAGAAGAATTTGAATATCGAGAGTAATGGATACTTTACTGCGAATTTTATTCGTACCTATTCTTTACCGGTTTATTCTCTTAAAATTATTAATTTCTCTAAAATTTGAATTGTAAATTTCCGAAATGTCAACAAACAATGAGTTCGATAAATAATTTCCATGGATCTCCCATCCTTTCCTTCATAATAAAAAATATTCAAGATGACAAAAAACGAGATATCCACTGTTACATGGAAACGCATTAATTCGAAATTATATCCTGAGATAATATAAAATATGTCGTGTGGAATATATTTTCTTTCGATTACTTAATTGAAACACACGCCGGTGTTAAGGAACCATTAAAATGTTGCTTTAATATAAAGCTTATTTTAATGTAAATACATTTAAAAATGTTTTGACCGTTGTTTATAATTACTTCTCATTTTGAAAAAAGGTAAAAGCCTTAAAAAATAATCGACCCAAAATTTTACTAATATGTGGTCAAATTTGCACGCAAATTTTGCAAAGTTGGATTTTTAAGAAATTATTAAAATGAAAATTAGGTTTATTAAACTTCTATCATTCGTTCTAAGAAATATTATCGCTGAAGATTATTATTTTGTTTATTTATACTCCTTAGTTCTTAGACGTTCTTACAAATTCAAAATATTGTTTAATTTGAATGTGTAAGAACCCAATCAGCGAAATATGATAATCCCATGCTTAATTTTCGAATTACTTTTTATTCTTGCCTATATTATATGTAGTTTATAGAAAAGATTTCTTAATTATTTTCAAGAAACCAATGAAGGTAACAATCGAACTATATTTAAAACAAATTACAGCATAATAATTGAATACTCAAAACTGAATTCATTATCTACAACATGTATCATTATTGCTAAACACACTGATTTCCACCAAGTCGATTGATTTCAGTTAACCTAACAATGCATTTATTTTTAAGCTGACTCGAGTTAAGTAAGCGCTTTTTGTTCTCGCCGAAATCAGTCCTGTATCCATTCGGTTGTAAATAAGAAAACTTTTTTCTTTATATAAAATGAAGTATATAAAATGAAGAAAATATATTTCCTTTATATAAAATGAAGTCTAGAACTGGATTAACATAATAAAGCAGAAGTACGGTTCGGTAGCATTCTGGTAGAGCACAAGCGCTGCAGTCAAACATGTTAATGAGAAATCACACAATAAATGAGTTGTTTAAAGCTTTTTAACTGTTTAAAACTGAAAAAGCAAGAGGATACATGTGTAATTTTTAGAATAAAATTTATTGCTAATTTAACATATACATGACTGTATTTTAAAAATGTTAAATGTATAAGAAGGGAAATTAAAATAAATTTAAACATTCATCAATCACTTTTAACGGTTTTATTAATTAAAGGTTATCTTTTTTTGAAGAATGAAGTATAACAAACAACGGCCTTCTACAGCTGCTTACTAAAACTTTTTTCTTAGCTGTACGATTATTAACAACGACACCATGATATTTTGACTTTTGATTGACCTTACTGGTGTTTTGGGCGCAGGCTTCTCAATCCAATATAAGATGCACACGCAAAAGTCAGGTTGACTTTCTTATAACAGCGAATAACCGATCTTAGTCGTAATACCAGTCCAGGAATAACAGAGCGAATGACATCACCAACAGAAAGAAAAGAGACCACACACGTAGCCCAGCATTACGCTGTATAGCTTGCTTAATTTGCTCGTTGGCATCCTTAACGTTTTCCGTTGCACCAACGACCGCGTTGGCTATGCGCTCGATGTTATGTTGCTGCATCGATACCTGTAAGAAATCCAACTTAATTTCAATTATTCTTATCATAAGCAGTAAATTACATTCTCCGTAAAGATGTCCTGCAGCTGTGCGATATCCACCACGTTTTTGCCGATTCGCTCCACTTCCTCGGACAGGCCTTGCAGTTCTTGGTACAACTGCATGTTCTCCTCTTCAAATACTTGCACGTCATCAGCGCCAAGTGCTTTGATATGCTTCTCGTCATCTTCCAGCTGCTGAGACTTTTGTATGTCGTCGTCGAGCGCTACCTTTTGAGACGATTGCGAAGATTGTGAATGCGACTGGCCATCACCTGCTGTAGATTCCACTCCATGACTACGGTGTAGGTTTTGCATGTCATTCTTACGATGTTTCAAATTTGGACTGCTGCTGTGTACACGTTGGTCATCCGGAATCCATTTCACACTCAGCTCCAGATCCGAGTAACCAGCTGAGTCGTCAGTCTGTGATTCTTGATAACCTGCCTTCGAAGCGGCAAATTTTTTACGCCGCTCTCCGGCCGGTCGCACAGGAATCTTTCGCTTGTCGGCGGCCAGCTTCAGCAAGCGATAGGTTTCCAGTTCATATTGCGTTCGATATTTCTTTTGTTGCAGAAATATTTCATTAACGCTTTTCAAGTAGTTACATAGCAGATCCAGTACACACTCTATATGTTCCTCTTGCTGCTTGGATTTCCGCTTGATTTTCTTCCAATCCGCTCGCATTTGCGCCAGATACTGCGTGTAAAAGCTGATAAACTTTTCCGATTCTCGGTCAATTAAATCGCGCTGCTCGTCCGTCATGTGAGTGGCGTTCTTCAGATGTTGTCCGATTCGCATATAAGCCGAGCGATTTTCCACCAGTACGTTGCGAAGGGTGGTAATTTTGCTACAGACCTCCTTAGCTTGCTTCGAGAACTCATCTCGCTGAATCTTCTGCAGAATGCGTTTCTTGTCCGGAACAGGCAGCTCCAGTTTTCGCTGAACTTTGAGCGCCATAACGCTGGCTTTGAAGAGATGCGTGATGTCCATGTCGCGGGACGCCTTTCGGAATTTTATGCTTTATTGTAACATCATAGATCCACTAAGAATTCCGGGTGGAAATGTAAGCGGTTTCTCCAGAGACACATCACTACTTTTCTGACAGCTGGTGTCAACTGTTTTTGTTAACAGTGTTGTCAAAAGGTTAGGTTTTGTTAATAATGAAATGATCTCAATTTGTAAGTTTAGTTTAATACAAACACAATACTCGTATGTATAATTGTAATTTTGTATAAACTAATTTGACGCAATTTTTCAACAAAGGATGTTAAACCAGGCACTTTATTTAAAATACACAATCAGTTGTTTTTAGCATTTCTAACATGTTAACATGTCTGATTCTAGAGTTAGCGCATGGTTGGCAACGCTTGCAGAAATAGTAACACAAACGTCAAAAAGGCGGGAATCCTTTTGAAGCTGATTTTGTATACATTGTTGAAAATACTAAAATTTGCATTTATAATCCAGTAAATTTCTCCAAACGAGTCCTTTTCAAAAACCAAATGCAGGCATTTCTTAAAACTGGTAAAACTTCTGCCAACGACAAAGCTCAACCGTCTAGCAGTGGACAATCGGGTGAGCGACGGAAGCCACCTACTCCTTGGGTAGAAAAATAGTAAGGACTCCAACGATGTTTCTAAAATCAGGTAGAGCTAATACAGATTTGTCATTACAGCCGCCCGAAAAGTGTGGAAGATGTCGTTGAACAAAGTGAAGTGGTAGCTGTGTTGAGAAAATGCGTCGAAGGAGCTGATCTGCCCAACATGCTGCTCTACGGTCCTCCGGGCACAGGAAAAACGAGTACCATACTCGCAGCCGCACGACAGATCTTCGGTGATATATACAAGGAACGCATACTAGAACTCAATGCGTCCGATGAGCGTGGCATCAATGTAGTGCGCACAAAAATTAAGAATTTTGCCCAGTTAACAGCAAGTGCAACACGGCCGGATGGCAAACCATGCCCACCGTTCAAGATTATAATACTGGACGAAGCTGACTCAATGACGCATGCTGCACAGTCGGCACTGCGCCGCACCATGGAGAAGGAGAGCCGCAGCACTCGTTTCTGCCTGGTGTGTAACTATGTGTCACGCATCATTGAGCCGATCACGTCGCGGTGTACCAAATTCCGCTTTAAGCCATTGAATGAGGAAAAGGTATGTGAAAGGTTGCAAGGGACGGTTAACTGTATTAATTCAGCCACATGTTGTAGATAATCGAGCGGTTGCGTTTCATATGCGAAACGGAAGGAGTTAATATAAATGAGTCCGCCTACAAGTCGATAGTAGACTTCTCGTGTGGAGACTTGCGTCGTGCCATCACTATTCTACAGTCATGCTATCGTCTGAAAGGCAAGAACAACACCATCAGCAGAGAAGACCTGCTGGAAATATCGGGTGTCATACCGGAAAAGTATTTAGCTGAGTTTATGGCGGCGTGTCGCTCTGGCAATTATACGGAATTGGAGAAATTTGTAAGTGAAATTAGTTACGAAGCTTATAGTGTGGGTCAGATGCTGGAGCAGTTTAACGAATATGTGCTGCGAAACAAGGATTTAACCGATAAACAAAAAGCGGTTATCTGCGACAAACTGGGAGTAAGTAAAAACAACCAGCGAAAACTTCTATACAAATATTTTTTATTTCAAGGAATGCACTTTTAGACTGCAGGATGGCGGCTCCGAATACTTGCAGATCATGGATCTGGGTTGTGCACTAATTATTGCGCTAAAGGAAAAGTAAAGTTAATCCGACTAAGTCAGTGTGAATCTTGTTTTATTTAAATTAAAATTGAAATAAATTTTTAAAATTAAATGACCATTTTTTTGTTATGGTACCACTTCGAAGTCATCGTCTTCACGTTCACGTTTTACTTTTTCACCTGAGCTGCCACTACCACCACTGCCTGTAATAAAGCTATCTGCTGTTGTACCTACATCGATGTCCACTTCCATTTTAACATCATTTGCACTGTCGGTAGCATTTCCATTACCACCACTCTGGATGGTTTTGGTTTCAGTGGGTACGGTTTTGGTTACTGTGGTAAATTTGATCACTGGCTTGGGTATGGTCACAACCTGGGCTTTGGGCGTCAGTACGCTCTGCCGCTTGGGACCAGTACCACACATAGCACCGCCCTGTTTAATCTGAGTTTTGATTCCAGAACGCCCCTCAAAGGCTGATTTGGTCATCTTTTTCGGCTGGTTGGCTGAACGGAGTTTATAGTTGCACGCGGTGAGACAGTAGCGATCGGGTGGCAGACGCAAGCCGCAGTGGGGTTTTATTGGAGGCAGTGGCGCAGAATTGCGTACCTCAGCCAATTTGGCTAAAGCCTGTAAAGAAAGTAAACATTTAAATGCTCTAACTTAGCTTCAGATAACGTACATGTCTCGGAGGTGGACAGGTAAAAGCCTTGTCCAGCACTATTTCTGTGGCCAGCTTAACATCGTCGATATCAATGACTTTCTTACGCGCATGGTTAGCAAATACTTTGGCGTCATCCAGAATGCATGTCACGTACCCTTGGAAGGGTGGTCATGGTCAGATATAAGCTACCAATACTAATGGTTACTCACGGTAGGTGAACTCGAGCAGCTGGTTGATGACTCGTGGCTCGTAGTCTTGCACATTCAGTTCCTTCAGTATGGACATGATGACCTGCGCATCCTTGGGAACATGCTTGACTTGTGAATTGATTTTACTCTTCTCCTGTTTTTCCGTTGTCATCCTAATTAATAAACTAAAATAAATACTCAGTCAACCTAACAGAACCCCAGAGAAAAAAACACGATCCAAAAATCAAGCGGCTGTAAAATGTAATAGATTAGCAGAATCTAGAGATGGGAGAAATTAAACATTACGGCGAATACACACCGGCGTTATTTCATACCCGATAGGAAATGTTATCTGGTTTTAATTTTAAACAAGTAATTTTTTCAAGTCAGAAATAAGACTAACTCTTTCAATTAAAGTTAAACTCGAGTGATATAAGTTATTTGTTGTTTTTTTTACAAATATCAAATATATGTTTAATTTAAAATCAACTTGTAAAATTTCACAATAAAAATATTTCATTTATAACTTTATCCTAATAAATTCTTTATTATGTATTTTAATGGTTGAATTTGCAAATATTTTAAAACAATAAACATTATTTTCTTGACTAGTTTATTACTTTTAATATACAATCAGATAAAATTCAGTTTTTATTCTACAATAAAAATTTCTGAGCACAACAAAAACGACTTTACAATTTCTTCTTCCTTTTCAGCAGTCAATACTTATGAAATAATTTGGTTTTTCTGATATTAAAGTTTTAATTATATTGACAACAATTTAAATGTTAGAGAAAAGAAAATAGTTAAAATTTTACATTCTCATAAACTTAATAAATTTTGCGGTTTCCAAAGCGACATAATTTATGTAGTTATTAAAAATACAATGAATATAGTAAAGAAATAACTTTAAGATTTTGAAGTTTACACTTTTTATATACGTAATGATTACGTATCCATTTACTTTTAAAAAAATCTCAGGTTTATCGTGTCTCTTAAACTAACATAAAATATATTTAATTATATAGTTATTTACGAAAACATAAAAAAACTAACATTTAAAATAATTAAGGAACTCTCTGAGTCCCCTACGAAATTAAAAATCTATGAAATATAAATACAACATTTCCCTCATGTCTGTCCAAACTACAGAAGTCTACATTGTCGTGGTTTGCTTTTTGGCTTCTTTTCCACTGCTCGCACAGCCTCCTCAAAAACTGTACTCAGGTTGATCTTCTTCTTGGCCGAGCACTCTACCAAGGAGTGGGCGTGTATTTCCTTTCGCAGACGACGTCCTTCTGCTGTTGTGACAAACTTCTCTGAGTTCGGAATTCTCAAATCCAATTTGGTGCCGACCAATACTACTGGAACATTGTTGGAAAAATGACGTATTTCTGGCCACCATTTACTCTTTACGTTCTCGAATGAAGTACGACTGCTAATCGAATAGCAGAGAAGGAAGCAGTTAGTCTGTGGGTAAAATAGGGAAACATAATGAGTACAAAATAGGCGAGAGTATTCAAAATATTTCCCGAAAAGACTTACATTTGGATAGCTTAAAGGTCGCAATCTCTCATAGTCTTCCTGGCCGGCTGTGTCCCACAGTGTTAAGCTGTAGTCATTGTCGTCAACCTTCAAATTGCAGGCGTGGTTATCGAACACTGTGGGGATGTACTCTTCAGGGAATTCATTTTGTGTGTAGGTGATGAGAAGGCAGGTTTTACCGACCATACCGTCCCCGACGATTGTGATTTTTAACGGTCGCATGGACTTTGACATTTTGGAAGGATCGGTTTTGGTTTTTGCTGTAAGGAAGAAATCAGTATATAAATATAAAATATGAGAAATTCACCACTGGGAAATGTAGGACTATCTCCGAAAAGAAGGTTGTATATTTAAAATTTGTTAAAGGAAAAGTCTGTTACATTTTATTGGAATTTTTTTTGAAAACGCCTTCGCAATATAAAAAATATGAATATATATGAAAACACAATTATTTCTGTTCGTAAATATCAAATTTTGTTGTTTAATACGAAGAAAAGAAATAAGTATCTAACTAAAAAAATAAATGAGTGTCAGTTAAAATTTACTAAATTTTCTCTTATCAGGAACCTAATCTACCTACTCGTAGAATATTCCTTATCGGAAACAAATTTCGCTAAATGTGCTGAATGTACGTGTGTTCCATGTGCTAAGCAGAAGTAAAGGTGCGAACAATTCTTAGATAGACGAGTAATGTAAATAAACTCTACTTGCGGTTTATATTTAGTATATTTTTCACTTAGCCTTGTATTTTCACTCTTTTTTCCTAGATTTATCAATTTTTAAAGCAACTTAATTTTTCTCATCTTTTTACTTGAAAAAGCTTTCCAACATAAATTTTCCACAAAATATACCTTTATATTTTCCTTATAATAAACTAATTTCAATAAAATCAACTTAGTTCTTTACATACATATTTTAACTTAATTTAAATATGATTTATTTTATTATACTCTTATCAGCTATTTAGATTGTTCCAGTTATAATTGATACACTTGTCTGAATACATCACCCCATTACCTATAGCAATTTCGAAAACGATACAAACATTTATCCTGACTTTTAGATCGACTTTGACTGAGGTTCGACGGATAATTGATTTACACACGGTTTGGGGAGTGGATCGGATGTATAATTCAAAAAATTTATGCTTATCTTCGCATCTTGATATATTGTTATCGGTGATAATATAAGTATTTTACTAGTTCTTTCCTTGAGCAGAAAATAACTAACAAAATAAACTTAAAAGTGTAATTAGGACCGCTTAATTTACAGTTAAAGTTAGAATAATCTGAGATGCATATTTACAATAAATTTAAAATACAATAAAATAAAAGCAAAATAATGTGGTGGAATTACATTTCACTTAATATTCGAGTGACTCACTTTACGCTAGTATAATACGTCATAAATGAATAAATATTATAAAGTTTTCACTTGCTGCAGTCATTAAAGTTGAAAACTATTAAATTGACACTTTAAGGCAAAATAGATCTAGAAAGACCTTATTGTTCGCTCTTTCGTCACGCATGAGTCATTGGCGCTCATTTGGTTGGCTTGAAAATTTCGGAGAATTTTCTAAAAATTTGTGGAATCGTTGTCACGTGTATTAGTTACGATTCGAGATGCAAAGAAGGCGATCCATAACAAGATGCGTGTAGCAAACAAATCAGGTGTATGGAAGTTTTATACAGAAAACTGGTTTTCTGTAGAAATATTTAATGGAATAAAATTTCCAATTTATTTCAAGGAAAGATAAAGTAACCAGTTGAAAATGATGTGGGTTGCGTTCAAATCTCTTTCGTGATTAAATATTGTGCATATATGTATCCTTCTTTATTTGTACTGAAGACATTTAAGATTACAAGAAGATTACAAAAATATGTGAGTGAACTTTGAGCTATAAATAAGAACTATTATAATATTGTTAATGCAATAATTTCCAGCAAACCTTTCGCTTTAATAGAAGAAATAAGAAATATTGTTATTTCTCAACTACAAAGGTTATCGTCTCATTCTCTTCTCAGACGAATATTTGCACAATTCATCACCGCATTGAGACGATATTGTAAGAAAAACGGTGAAGTTTTGATGATTCAACAACGTCTTTACTGAGCGTTGCGTTTTTTTGTTGCTCTTCACTTATTTTCGCAACCGAGCCGCTGAAAAATGTTCCGAGAGCAGATATTGAGTTTCGCAGAATGAATTTCATGGGACAAACATTGCTTAATTATCCTTAATTTCGTTCTCTTCAAAACATGTAGAATATAATTAAAATTAATTAATTAAAAAATATATAAAATATTGCTTGAGAGGCGACGGCTTTCATCTTCAATTCTTTTCAATAAGATTCATTCTTTATTTTTATTTATATTATATAAAATTATTACCAACAAAGAAGATAAAATAATAATGCATATAAGCATTTACACAAGATTTCTAAAGAATTGACTACCATTTAAATCCTTAACTTGTGAAAATCTAAAAACATATTGAATATATTAACTTTCTCTTTTAATATTAAAATCGTTTTACTTTTCAGAGACTTTCCACACAGAACACTATAAAAGTCAACGACCGTCCACGTCGCGGAATCTCTGTTTTCTTCAAGTTTCTTCAATTGATAACTCCTCCGCCAGTCGCCTGTTGTGTTGTGGACTGATTTAGTACGCGGCGTGGCTTAAAAGGACCATTTTGAACATTGATTTTAATTTATATTGAATTATAATAGCAGAAGAAGCTACGTCATTAATGCTTCTTTACGGTTTCCCAAAGGATTTTTGTTTTATTTATTATCATGTTGACCTTAAGCGATGATCTCAGTTACAAGTTATTATTTATTTTCCACTTTTCTTGTTCTTTTGAAGTGTATTCTTTTATTTGTCGAAATTAAATTAGAGATTGAAAGCAGTTTTCCATTAGTTTGAAAGATTCATTCTTTGAAATGTTAAGAAAAATTAGAAAAATTGTAGTATATTAGAAGAAATGGTCCACCACACACCCCTTTACTTTTCAGTAACACAGGTGCATCGGTAATATATATTCATTATTACTTTAGATTAGGACTTGATATGACAACAGATACCATTTTACAAGCCATTTATAACTATGTAAACAAGAGAATGACTATAGGAGAAGAGGAAATTATATCAAAAACAATATTAATATCCGATACTATGGAAGTGAAACCCCTTTAAGTGGGGAATATTCACTTATGCACTCGTACATGCATGCATACCACAAAAAAATGTCACAATATGTTGCAAGAAGATAAAACGATTTATCTTCAGACATGAGTACGTACTACATACTGTTTAATATCGTCAAAACTGAGTTCGCCCTCTCAAGTGTAGTAAGAACACATGAATGAGATTGAAAAACATAACACAAAACATGTATTAATTACAGCAAAAAGAAAAAAGACGCCAAAAAAGTGGGAAAATTTAAGAAGAATAAATATTGAATAATACAAAAAGTAGAAGTGAATTTTGATAAAAAATGTATGCTTCCGGTCTTAAATTTCCAAGAGATATTCATACAACGTACAGGATTTATGAATGAATATTATCTGCTCTTAGTTTTTGTAAAAACCCGACTTTTAAGGGGGGAAAATCACAGATGTTTTTATAAAAAAGGAGAAGAAGGAGAAAAACGAATAAAACGTTTTAGCTGTATACAATACAAATCATTTTAATTCGAGTGAATATGGAATAATATGAAATATTATTTCGTAAGTCGAAATCTATAAAATATCAAGCAGATATTCCTTTTGCAAAAAAAAAAGATGTTTTTTTTATGGAATTTCAAGAGAAAACAGTTTATAGATATTTTTTCGTCTAAAACAAAACAAGTTTTTATTTGTTAATAGTTATTCGTTTAATAAGGAAATATAAGAAGTCGATTTAATAGTGATTCATGAAGCTTCAAACTTTTCTGGAGACATTTAAAATTAAAAATAAAGAAATATAAAGTAGCAGCAAGCAATAATAAACGTTTTAGTTTCTTTAATTCTATAAACATTTTTTGGAAAATATTAAGTGTGAAAATAAGTGAAATAACAAAGAAATAAACACTCAAAAAATTTCAACCGAATATTGAATGTCGAAATAAATAAATAGATACAAGGATACATTAATTAAATATTTTAATATATACAAGAATTTTAACTTCATATCTGTTGTTTATACTCAGTGGTTGAATTAATTAAAGGCAACAAATACAATACTTTAGATAAAATCATCTTATTGAAATTTTAGAATTATTACTCAAAAAGCTATAAATGATCCACATTAATTCTTTGCTCATAATTTAAGTAGATCAAATCTAATTGATATAGGTGATTTTTAATTTACAGTATAAAATTTTAAAAAAGTCCACTCCGGTTTAGAAATACCTACGACTTTAAAACATGTAATTCTGTAACTAAAAATATCTCAATAATCACTTCAGATAGCAACACGTTTATGAAAAACCTGGCTAAATACGCGCTTGTGCTCGGCAATTAAGATACCGATACAAAGATACAAGTACACGTTACTCTCTTGCAACTGAATAGGAATTTGCGATTTCAACAGGTGGAATCAACAAAATATCGATGAAGTCCACTCAAACTACACAAGGTCACTCGAGGAGATATTAATTCATATCATATCGGTTCTCTATCATTCTCTCTCTCTCTCTTTTTCTTGCTCACTCTCGTTCAAGTAGATTAATTAATTTATAGTATTCTGTTACTTTTGCGAAATAACAACGTCATTACCACAAATACACGTATCTAGTTAAGATATTTAAAGGCTTGCATAAACAAATATTAAATCCCAACACGTACTTTGTGAATATTTTGATTATTTTATATTGTTTGTTCTTGTTTTGATGTTATTTTGGCCGAAAATAATAGTTACTGAATCACCAACTTATTCGATTCGCGCACTCTGCACGGTACCAAGCAACCGATCGTGTTGGTAGCCACTCAGATACTCAGCTCTGTGGCTGGCTAGCTAATCAAAGTATCTGGTATCTGCTCCGTCGACCGGAGCTCAGTGGCGATGTGGCGAGAGCGTTTCTGCAGGTACTCGAAATGAGTCCCATGACAGAATTAATAACCAGCCAGCTGAGCGTGTTTGGGTAGAACTCGCACATCTGGAAAGAGTTAATCGACAGAGTAAACCAAACTTTTTTCTCTCTTTTTTATCTCAGCCATGTGTATTTCGCACTTTATCACAATCTAAGAGTTGTATGATTGTACAGAATATAGATAAGCTACAATAAATTCGTGATAAGTGATTTTTGCTATTAATAAGTGATTTTGGTTACTAATAAGCAATCGTAGGTTATTCGTACTCATTGAAATAATAAGAATAATATAATTTTTTTTATAAAAGTGGTTATAACGAAAGATTTGATAAACCGAGAAATTTCTTCTTAAAGTTGGGAAATTTCAACACTTTATCAATATGGCACTAAACTACATAAAATTTGTTTAATTGACAATTCTTTCTCTA
This sequence comes from Sicus ferrugineus, assembly GCA_922984085.1. NCBI lineage: Eukaryota > Metazoa > Arthropoda > Insecta > Diptera > Conopidae > Sicus > Sicus ferrugineus. Next base: position 2,962,406 of record OV277352.1, read on the forward strand.
TGTCTCTTTATTTCTGCGCTTCTGTCTCTCTATCTCTTTCTCTCTCTCTCTCTCTCTCTCTCTCTCTCTCTCTCTCTTGGGTTTAAATCAACTTTCCATTACGATTTACAAATTAACAACTAGAATCTTTTATTTGACAGTGTAATGTATTGATTTCTACAATTTGATTCATCAGTTTTATTATTTCATTCATTAACTGACAATAAGGTCTTTCAATTTTTAAGTTTTGATGCTTTGATCCTTCTGTTTTGTTAAGATGACAACTATGATTTTCAATTTAATAATTGAATTAGAATTGTCGTTTGAATGGGGTTCCATTTGATAGTTTTGAAATAACAATTTCTGTATTCTGTATTAGACAAAATCTGAAGTAAAAATAGAAAACTTTGAAGTACAAATGAATAATTCTCCATGTAATGATTTTAATTGGGCCAAATTAATTTAAAGCGCTTAATTAAGTTAATGTAAGATAGGAATTAAAAGCGTCACTTTCAATTAAAAATTATGTTTCAAACGTTTAGATGACTGAAGGAATTTAAATTGTTAAATTATCTACGTTGACAGTTACAGAAAAAATTATTCTTTTATTATTTTAACCCTTTATAACCTGATTCTTACGTTAAGTAATTACAATACTATTTAATTTATATCTTGAAATTTCTCTAATTTATGTTACGTTTGTAATTTGTAGTTAAACTTTTTTGATTTTAATTTCTTTCAAAAGTTTTTCTTTTCTTATTCAAATAACGCATTATAATGCATCTTATTTATTAGTAGTTTTTTATACTCAGCCACTGTGTAGATGCGTTCTTATCATTAAAATTCTGTACGCATTCATTTCGAACTTCCATTTTTGCAATAAAATTACAAATGAAGCAACGACAACACTTCGCATATCAGGAAGTTGTATATTATATACTCCTTGCAAGCATACAATATCCATGTTTGAACATCTGCGTATTTATAGATAACTTGAAGTGAAGTACTGGGATGTTGTTCCGAAATATTGTTGACACTAAAAGACGAATATTTTAACAAAAAACATACATAATTAAACATAAGTTTCAAATGTCAATGAACGAAGGTCTCCAGGACTACATAAATATATCACGCTGATAATAATCACTGCTGATAAGTGCGAAAGCTACCAATATTTAACGATAAGCTTAATACATCACAGTCGGCCATGGTGACCATAAATGTCGTCCAAGCAATACTTTATTTAGGACTATTATTGACTTATTCATAAAAAATTGGATAGAATTTTAAGAAACAACCTTTTTTTCTTTAGAAACTGGATTTAAATAATCCACAAAAATCCCAAAATTGAGACAAGATCAATGTCAGATTTCACGCAATGTCAGTGTCTGCTAATTGTAGGGGAAGAAAAGTGTTCGCGCCATTAAATGATCGCTGATCGAGACCCAATTTCACGGTGAACGCGGGAGCCAAGAAGTGCGCACAGAATGGGCGCTAATAAATTCTCCTCTATTCTCGGAGATCTAATTAGAGGCTGGGTCGAAGTTTAGAGTCGTTTAATTGATCAAAGCAAGCAAAAACTAATTAGAATTCAAAGGGCAAATGCGTATTTTTTCCAATTTACGCACAAGTAGCTAAAAAAAGATTTGATATCTAAGGATTTTTCAGAGTTTGATAACTAGTTGTAAAAATTAAAAAATACCAATCAAAATGAGAGCAAAAGTAGACAAACATTGAAATAACTTAAAATTTTTTATTAATACAATCCCGTTAAACTATTTTTCCAAAAATAAACTCTCATTTTCATTTCTTTCATCCGGATGTAAGAAACACTGATTTCTTTTTTTATCATTACTTTTCTCTGCTTCCCATTTCAAACCTGCTTCCCATTTTAAAGTTAAAAGCAAAAAATTATGTGAAAAAAAAATTAAAAATTGAAGAAAAAACACTTTTAATTTTATATTTTTGTCATTTTCTTCGCTATCTTAAATCAGCAACAGATGGAATTATTGTCGCGTCCGTTATCCGTCTCTCTACTTGTTGCAAATGCCATGTCAGATAGCTATGCACGTGACGTTATTAAAAAATTCTCCGGCATTCTTTTGATTCATTAAAAAACCCTTTTGTATTATGTTTATTATTTGAAATAAACAAGGAAAAGTGCAGTAAGCATTCTATAATTTTTTAATTGCTCCGTATTGAAATTTGATTATTATAAATAACACCCTGTGAAACGATAAACATATTCAATGACACAACCTTTCATGTGTTTTGTATTTCACACATAGATGGCAGCACGAAACAGTTTGCCAAAAACGCTGCCTTATTACAAGTTTCACATAACAACACACACAGGCTGAAATGGAATTTCCCAAGGTATTTTATTATTGGCGTGGGATTTTCTTGACTCAATTTTTAAATCTCCATTATTCCCCAGTCAGTTTGTACGAATTTCTAAAATATTCAGAAAAACGTTTTTTAAATTTTTTTTAAACTGTGAGCCTGTACTTATATATTCATAGATAAGTAATTAATACAAAGCATTTCATATAGTTTCATTGATTTGTTTTAATTATGGCCATCGGGAAAAGGGAATTTTTGTGGTAAAATGTGGGTGCTATGAATACGCATCAGCCCTGAAAACAGCGATTTTAAATTGCAATGCGTCTGCGCAGTATATAAAAACAAAGGAATTGGATTGTAAATAAAAGTTGTTTATGTTGTATATGCAAAAAGTGAAAATGTTTACATGCTCTGGAAGCCGGAGAGTGCAAAAATTTCAATAGCTCCGCGTTGGGAGAGCAAGAAACGAATTGGACACCAGATACCCATGGAGGATTTGGAGTTGCTGCGAAACGTCCTCTTCGTGTTCAGTTCTTCTTGGACATCGTGCTGTAACAGTCGCTAATAGTCTGCGTATAAAAAGAATTCGGTTTAAACAGCAAACCACTAAATTGAGATAATTAATTAAAAAAAAAGAAAATCGATTCTCGCGGAGCACTTTTGTCTAGATGAAGAGTGAGAAAATCGTGAAAACCCAAGTGAAAAACTTTTCTTTTGATTTTGTGTGCATCCAACAGGCACTCCAGGTTCAACATTAGAAGGAAGTCAGGAAATCAGCAGCGATTTCAGTGCCAATTCGTGACGTTCCTTCCTTTTGTCTGCAAAGTTTTGGAAAAATCGATTGGTAGCCTGCGCTGTGGCGCTTAACGATTTATTCGCTCTGTGTTCTCTACATGTGATCACGAATCGCTCTAGGAATCCTCTTCCAACTTCACATTCTTAACACATGACCATCAGAGTCACACATGACCATCAGAGTCATGTGTATCATCGCGTTGTGAAAACGTTGAAGTCCTGCCGCGAGGACTTGATACCGCCGCCGCCAGAGAGACCATTCTTCGGAAGTTGGGTGCTGACACTTGGTGGGAGGGAGGCCTATATTCGGTTTCAGTTCCACGCAGGCTCCTACTTGTGACTCATACGTTTATGCTGTGCTCCATCGCAGTATAGTTATGTCGCGTTAGTTGATTTCGACGTCCATCAGTCGCCATCTGAAGTTTCAATAAACTTGTTTTAACAAAGTTGTGGAGTTGAAATGGCTTAACAATAAAAACAACCGAAACCTAAAATTAAAGCTAACTAAGTAGTTACCAATAGTGTAAAAGTATTTGCTGATTTATAAATCCATTAATTTCAAGCCAAAACATGAAGACACGCTTGGTATCCTTGTCGTATCGCGGCAGTGCATCCGTTGATCCTCGCTTCTCGGCTGCTATGCTGCCATGGACAATCAATGACATCCGCTCCATGGAAAGCTATACGAAGGTACACTAGAATTATTTATTTGGTTTTTAGGCGATTTTCACTTTAATTCCTTAGAAATTCACCATAACAAAAATCTCTATTCTTAACTAAAATTAGAATTTTAATTCTAGTTCAAATTATTTTTTTCTCAAAGTCGTGCGATTGAAGCTTTAGTAGAAACGGGCACAAAATATAGTTAATATAAAATTTACTTAAGTAATTTCAACGGAAATTGGGAATCGAAGTCGTTTGAAGTCGGAAATAAATATTAAAATAAGTATTACAAAATAAAATACAAAAGTAAGTGATTAAATATAATTTGGTGTATGTCAAATAAGGGCGTGTTTGAGATTTTTTCGCTACTCTAAATGCGCTCAGCCACCACATTAGTAAAAAGTAAACAGCGTCAGCGGACATCAAGAAGGCTTAAAGCTGCAACTCTGCCACATATATTTGCATATAGTCGCCCAGCAGACGGAAGCGCCTGAGAAACCTGCAAATAGGCGGGCGGAGTCAAAGGCACGCTACCTACAACGAGTTTATAGTCCATGTAACGAGGTTAATTGCTGCCTGTGCACAGCTTAATGAAAGACTTAAAGTTTACAAACATTTATCAAGGCAAATCAGTTTTTAATAGTTTCATTTAATCGTTTCAAAAGAAGCAACAGCCGGACGTTTTGTTTTGCGAGATATAAAAATAGGTTATTGTTTTGCTAATTTTAGATAAATAACAAATGAGGTAATATATTTCTTTAACATTTATTTGTAAACTTAAAAGAAATGAGGTAATATATTTCTTTAATATTTATTTGTAAACTTAAGACTAAATACTGCTTAAGTTATTCGAGTTTAACCATAAAAATATATTAATAAATGTAATTTCACAGCAATTTTAACGTTCGTGCATCTCAATTTGAGTAACGAAGTAATCATTGCCGAATCTGGTTAAGATGACAACTTGAAAATTAATAAATATTTGGTTTTAACCAAAACTAGATGAACTCACTTTTGGAAATAAAGACAAATTAAAAGCTAAAAAGTATTTTCATATTCAAGCATTCTAATTAGTTGCTACTTATCAGTCACAGTTATTTGCTCCTTGAAAAGCACCAAGGAATTTTAGCAAAAATAATATCTTAAAACTACAGCCACACGTAGAAGTCTCGTACTTCTATTTCAAGCCTGTAACTCCAAACCAGTCCGTTTCATTGACGTCATCAAAAAATCGATATTCTGCTCGCTGTTTGTGCGAATGGACGGGAGGCAACAATGAAAACAGAGTCAACATATAAAATAAAAAGTAAAAATAAAGGTGTCAAGAGGATAACAAAAACTACTACAACGTTTCAAAATCAGAGCAAGTGTGAGGGACATAAGAAGAAATCAAAACTTTGCTTGTTATGACAAACACGCACCTGAACAACTGAGACCTTCAGTGAACACCCTCTTCAGCAGAAATAAAAGTCATCGACTTTATTTCGCTTTATCTCGAGGAATGATAAGCAGGGCGGTGCGAGGTGTGGGTAAAATTGCTGAAATTTTTAATAAAAAACTATTCGAAATTGTAGGTCGTGCTTTTTCAGGCATTTGTTGTACTTGAGGGCAGCAGGATACAAATACAGAAGAAGCCAATTATCTGAAAAGCTGCCTCCCTGCTGCCTGTCGGCCTGCCAAGCCTCCCCGTGATGTGACTGCTAACTGACAAGTTACTGGAAGCACGAAGGACGAATACATAAAAACCAAGTTAACTTCGTGAGAGGCGGAGGGAAGAATGAATGCCTACTGATTTGATTATAGCGTTGTTTGTACGGCGAACGAAAACTAACTACATTATTTGCTTAAATTAAAGCTCTCATCTATGCAAAAATATCCTTGACATGTGCATTATTCAACGCGGCGTATTGAAATGTCGAGGGCGACGCGTTAAATAACGTTAAGTGGAAAATCTGCAGAGTAGTAAAGGCTGAGATTTAGCAAGTTATACGCAGAAACTAACTTAAAGTGAACTGCTTGGAGAGATGTTATTTTTTATTCGAGAAATACTTAGAATAGAGAATTAGAAACATTAAAATTAAAGTATTGTAGGAAAAAGAAATAAGAAGAAAATAGAAATAATAAGAAACAAAAGCATTGATGTGCTTTTTCCCCCCTTTTTGTGTTTAACAGTCAAACATTATTAATACGCTCTGTTGAGCAGCAAAAACGAGTCAAATGAAACTAGGAATTCATAGTCGAATCAAGTCTGTGGCAGTGCAAGAGTTGAGGGATCTTGTGGAAGAAGTGTTGGCGGAGAAGAGGTGCGGTTGGGAGGAGAAGCGAGCTGTGAAGCGCTTGCAGTTTGCCCTCAGTTATTATTTAAGATAATCGGTTGAAAAGCAACTCTTGAAACAAGGGAAGACGTAAAAACAAACACATACACGAACACAAACATACACACACATTCAGCTATATATACACACACACAAACTAACTCCTCCGTACTTACCCGCAAAAATGGCGACCAAGCTACGGAAGCGGAAGTATGCTATTCTGTTAGATGCTTTTTGTTTCGTTGTTTCCTTATATCACTAAAAAGTTGCAATTGTTTTTCTGTTTCACTATCTGTTCCTTCCCTCCACTTTGTGCGCCTTCTATCCCTTCAGATTTAATTTCCCTGATGGATGAGCGAGGAAATTACTTCAAATAATAGTTTGAAGAAAAACCGAAAACACTGCAACAAAATTCATCGTCCCGGGATTATGTGGGAATTAAGCTAAAACTTCGCTGAATGAAATAATAATCTCTACAGAATCTTGAAAATATATTTCTTTTGTTATGTATTTCATATTTAAACTTATGAATTAAATGAGAATGTCTTTTCTTCCTTCTATTTTTTGTTTCAGCTTTCAGTTGGCATCGAAAACGGTGTCTTGGAATCGTATAACTCCGATTTTGAATTGCAATTCAGTCACCCGTTGAAATACATCGTCGGCATGTGTCGCATCGTCCATCGTCAGAATGGCAAAACCTCTGGCAACGGATTCATGCAAATCAAACAGTCATCGTTGAGTGTTCCGGCCGCCAGCAACAGTGGCACCACCAGCAGCAGCAGCAGCACCGCCAACGGCTTTAAGCACCACGTCAGCACCCTCACTTCCTCCGCTTCGTACGGCTCGTTGTCAACAAGTTTGGCTGCTGCTGCTACTCCCGGATACAATGACGCTGCCACAAATAATAACTCCGCGCAGACAGGTGCTCAACACAACAGCCACAACAACACTTTTATGGAATTCACCGGCCCCATAGCGGGCTTCGTTTACCTGATGAAGGATCCCAAGGACCCGCTGCTGCATATTTATTTGTTCGAATGCGAGTCCGTGGATGAGGTGAGTGAGAGAGGAGTTTATGCTGCATAATTTATTTTAGAAGTGTCGCCTGCGTATTCGTTCAATTAGAATAAATTTTGTATGTTCATCGAGATTATTTTGAAATGGATTTTTATTCAATAATTTGCTCTGGTTTCTTTAGGTTGCCTTGCCTTTTATCTTTACCGTTATATTTACTTTGTTGTACACGATTATTTGCTTAGTTCACTTTGTGAAAAATCAATGCCAACAAAGTTGCATGACATGCAATCAAAAACAGTCATCAACAGACCGTCGCATCAGCACAATATCAGCAATAACAACATCAAAGTCTCATCTCTCAACGAGAAATTGTATTTAGAAAGCCACAGAAAAAATAGCAAACGCAAAACAACAACGTCAACAGCATGCCAGCCATTGTATCTTTGTATCTGGTAGTTTGGAACCGAGATGAAATCTCAACAGGCAGCCCGGCTTTAAATAAAATACTTGCTTGCGAACGCCAACATTTCGCTCACTTCAACTTGTTTATTAAGATTCTTGTTTTAATACTGTTGTTGTCAATATTTTAGTAGTTGTTTTGTTTTATTTCATTCATTGTAGGTAAACACAATCTAATTAAATACAATAATTGATTGTAGAGATAAGTGGGCGGCAAAACTCTAAACAGTGTAAATGTATCTCAAAGATATCCGTGCAAAGAAACGTTCGTAGAAAATAGTCGAATTTCACTTTTATTAATAATTAAAAAGCCGTTTTACTTTTAAAAAGCAGTTGTCTTACTCACATACATATTTAGCTAGAAACCTAAAAAATTCATAGGGAAAATCATTTGTTACGACAGTCCAACAATTGTCGCTGCCTTTTGCTAACCAATAATTTGAACTTTCAATTTAAGTCTGTTTATTGGCTGACAACAATCAGCTGTAATAACAACACTCAGCAACAGCAGCACCACCAATCCAGATGACAGTGACAACATTTGCAACCATCATTTACGTGACAAATTCCGAATTGCAATTCCAAAATACAAATGTCAATACTCGAATTTTATATAATATACTTTTTCCCTCCTCGTCTTTAGGAGTTTCATTGATTTTCCTTGGAAACTTCCAACTTGCTATAAATTTGACTTTTTACTACTCATCTGCTGTTCGACGCCATGGCCATTCCGCCCCCTTAATATAATTTTTAAAAACTACTTCCTCTACTTTACCGCTCTGCAATATTGGTAATTTCTCGCTTCTCGTTTTCAGCCCTATTGGTGACCGGGAAACCACGATAAATAGCGTTTATACTGCTTAGTTTAAACTTTAAAGTGACCCAGTTTTTTCCCTCATTTTAATTCCCATGTTCTTACTTAACTGTTGACATTTGTTAATGTTGCAGTTGCTTTGTTGCTGTTGTTAGTCAGTCAGCCACTACATAAAATAAGAATTTAGTATGCAGCATAAAAAGTTTATAAAAAGTTTTAACTTATCTTAAAAGTTACATAAGTTGTAACAAAGATTAAGTAAACAGGAAACCCGCATGCTGTGCGCCGATAATTAATTTCACTAAAAATAGTGTGAAGTTGTGATAATTATTTTCAATCTGAATTATTTATCAGATTTCACAACTCGGTTTATTTGTGAAAAGTACAGCTGAAAGTAAAGGAAAGTAGGATAGAATACAACAACAGAGAAAAACTTTTCATTTCAGCGGAGCGTATGAGCAACTTTTTTTTTTTAATAAGAATCTGAAATTCTTATAAATTTGTTAGAGAGAACAATTCTTTGTAAATTTGTTAGAGAGAAACAACACTCGCTGCTGCTGGTGTTAAACAAGATTTATTCACGCTATCTGTTGTTCATTCGTCTGGTTATCGAGTGGATTTTTCAGCTCGTTTTCATAGATCTACACTTTTATTATAATCGACTCACACAATTTGCATTCTCTGTTATTTGTATCTTTACTGCGCTCTGCTGTTATTAGTCTCGGAATAGATATTAGTATTGGTGTTGATTTCGTTGTTGTTGCTTCTTATAATTCCTACTATTGATCAGTTTTGCAAGTGAATTTCTCACAGTTGTCAGCTTGCGCAGACGTGTTTTTCTGCCGATTGCTGAATTGTTGTAAGAGGAAAGCGTATCCATCAGTTTGCAGTAAAAAGTGTATCCAACAGATCGCAGTTGTCGCTTAGCATTGAAACAGTCTGTTTGCGTGTAATATCGTCGCGTTATTCATTTAATTTCTTATAATTTAACTGAAATTGCGTTAAATAATAGAGAAAAATCAACTCGTATTTAAGTAAAAAAAATCAAAACCACTTCCAATATCGTCGCCAACGAAGTATCTTACGGATAATGGATGAGCAAACTAAGCAACAGTGTGCAAATATTTGCTTATCTGTGAAAAGTGAAAACAGCAACAACAAAAAGTGAAATCTCTACATAAATTACGTACTTTTGAGTTTCAAAATTGAAAAGTGAGTTCTGAAGATAAAGCGTGATGAATCCCAGCGGATATCTAATGAATATTCAAATAAAAAGCAATAGTAATGATAAACAATCGAGAGGCTTTAAAACATGAAACTATTTCATCAGTTTTAAACGTCTTTATTTAGTTTTTCTACGATATACAGTGAAAATATTTCACAAGAAGCATAAAAAACAAAGCAAAAATGCTCCAAAATGCAATCTAATTCTTGATTTTTAGTCATATTTGGTTTGAATATCTAATATTACTCCTCAAAATTCCTTCGAAAGTCCTATTTTTAGTTTTTTGTGAAAATAAAAATTAGTAAATCAGAGTGTTTTCGGTTTACTTTAATTTGGAGATTTTAGTTACGATTTCCTTTTAGTTTTCACGCTAACGGATGCAGAAAATGTCAGCTTTAAGAAATTTTCCTGTTTTTTAAGACTTTTGCTTCCAATCCAACATTGATCAATGTCACGGTCAAACACTTAATATCAATTAGTTTTCTTCTTTACTCAATTCACTCTAAAGATAAAATCATCGATCAATTTATTGTCTGTCGTCTGCCAAAGTAAAGCAAAATAATTCAGTGTCTCTTAAACGAAACTGTGATGACGACAAACGATATTTAAAGTCTGATCGTCTCAATCACCGATCGATTGACCGGTCGTAAGCAAAGATATCTTTACAAGGAATATATGATATTGTATTTTTTTTTTCTTCTACAGTTCAAAATTGTTAAATTTTTTTGTTTTTGTTTACATAACACAAGCAACAATTGACGATAGACTTCGTCGCTAGGCACTCAATGTTCTCCTGATGGTCAGCTGAGAGCAGGAAATCATTGCCACGCGAAAGCTACAAAAGCGAGATGTTCGCAAATATTGGCAAACATCACACGCGAGTGTAAAAATCGTATTCAGTTGAAAAAGTTCTGATTAACATCGAACGTGGCTCTGATTTAAAGGGCAACTAAAAGCCTGAAGTATTCAATAGAATTAAATAAAATTTAAATTAAAAAGAAAACACAGGCACTAATTTTCTAATGGTCAGATTTTCTGTGCTAAATTTGTGTTAAATCTGTGTGAAATTTGTTCAAATAAAAAGTGAACTTACTTTTTTAAGTGTTACAGAACTTTAAAATCTTTACGGCATTTTAGCAGCTGCAAAAAAAAATTGTGTTTATTACAAAAACAGTGGTCTAAAAAAGAATAGAAGCTAAAAACTAAAAAAGTAGATAGAAATTCGGTAACTATCAGGGCAGCAGCAAAGTCCTCAGAATGTTTACTGTACCATTTCATCGTGATACAATTTTAACTGCGTCGATTAGTGATGCATCGGCTCTGAATAAAAGTACAACCGTATGTATTCTACTTCCAAAAAATTATTAATAAATAAAAAGTACTAAAGCATGCAAGAGTTTTAAGTTTCGATTTTTCGGAGAATTTATTTTATCTCTTCTAACATTCTACATAACACTTTTTTCACTTTTCACAGGTAAACGGAAAACAAACCTTGTATTAAAATAGAAAATTCAAAAAAAAAAGAAAGAAAAAAAGTAAAAAGAAACTATTAAAACAGATTCACTGAGAAGTCACATTTGCTCTTTTGTTATTTTAGTACGAGTTGTGAAAATTAGAGTTTTCTTTTTTAAATGCAAAAACCGTCCTTGTAGGACATGCTGAAATAATCCATTTTGATCCTTAAAGTTGAAAATGTGATACTCTGACAGTTTTTAAATTCTTAATTTTAATAATGATAAAAAATAACGATAATTTGTAATTTTTATCATTTCCGAACAGAAATAAGAATTTTCCACCTTGTTTTTATTTTTTTGGAGAAGAAATCGAATTTTTAATTGTGGCTCTCTTAAAATAATAATTAATATGTGATTTTCGTTATGACGTTTGTAATTGTTATGGTTTTTGATATTTTCCGCTTATTTATAACTTTCAATACTCGTGCATAGAGTTTAATTATAGTTAAACTTTCAACTTTTGTGTTATTATTTTAGAAAACTGACTGCTAAAGTCATTTTGCAACTACTTAGCTTTAATTACAAACCCACTTATACTAAAATATACCCATTGCAATTGATTTTCTAACCCTTTCGAAGTTTGCGAAAAATAATAAATAACTCATTATTTTTACTTGTTATTACTTTGAAAATGTCTGAAAAAATGCTTGAATCGCCTCATTCGATCACAAGCAAGTCAGATGCTAATAAAATGTGCATTTAATCTGTTCTGCGTTTTTTATTTACTAATCAAAACACCTTTTATTTTCATTTCTAACGCTTCTACGTTTAAATTTATGTTTATTTTATCGTTCTTTTCGATCAAATAAAATCGTTTGCTGAGAGTTTGTTCAATAATTTAAAAATAATTTTTCCTAGTTATTAAATTCTTAATTAAGATGCATTAGGTAATCAGTTTTTGGTTTTTTAAAATGTTACTAATGAAATTCTTCATAATAAATCAATGTAATAAGAAACCAATAAATTTTGTTAACAAATTTTACTCTTGGTGATTTTTCGTAACTAAACTTATAGAAATAAATAATAACATTTGTCATTCATTAAATTCTTCATGAGAGCAAACTTCCGTACAACGACCGATAAGCTTTTCTCAAGTAGAGAAAAAATATTTATTTTCACTAAAGTAAAAAGATAAAATATATTAATTACACATTGCGAGTCAGAAGGTTATGCAAGTTCGTGACATTTAGTAATAATAAGGAATATATAGGCTAAAAGTTATTCTATTTGTACGACGTCACCATTTAATATTCAGCAACCCCTTTAGGAAAAACTTGCTTGATGTACTTTTTTCCTAATGCTACTAGTAATTTTTTCCATTTCAGTTAATTTAGGTGTAGGATTTTCATGAATTTTTCCTAGTCATAAAAATTGGCAAACAAATAATTTTTTTTACGATTCAGGTTGTGACCCGCCAACTCTTAAAGCAACAAATAGCAATATATAATCAATCACTACTAATTGTGAGTTACGTTCGTTTAAAACAATGTATTTTTTTAATTGTTAGTCGAAATAGCAGCTCCTAAATGGAAAAAAAAGTGAGTACTTTTCTCGTTTATGAACACCTAAGGCTCCTTCTGAGTTATAAAAAATCATCTCTGCAGTTGTTTTGCATCTTCGCTTAGGCGATAAATTTGTTTAATTTCTTTTAAGTGAATTTAAAAAAAGATTCTTTTATTTCTGTCATAAAATTTGCTCGTACAAAACATGCGATTTTAGCAAAAATTTACGTTTGCTTTTTATGGATGAGTGCATTGAATTTTATGAATTTATCACGGCCGTGACACGTGGAACAAAAGCATTAAAATGAAAACCATAAAGTGTAAACAATTGGAAGAAAAAAAAATGGGTAGCAAAAATTTATTCTCAAACGATTTCTGTTGTAACATAGAATTGTAAAAAATTCTGTATTTCAACAGAAATCAGCAAACAATTTTAATGTGAGCAAATTGTAATCGGAAATAAATAAATGTAAAGAAAAACTTTTACTATAAAAACCACCTTGAATCTTTAAGCAAAGCGTCACAATTGCGTATTGCTAAAAGAATGTATTTTTCCTACCTGGTTATCTTGGTTAATCAGAACGTTTAATGGAAAACACAACTGAAAATCTCAGCGACAAGTGTTTTCCAGACTGAGATTTAAAATTGCTTATAAAAACGTAAAGAAGTTCCTAATAAAGAAAATCTGTTTTATTTTACTAAACATCCAGCAATGTTAATTGAATTTTTGCACCGTGTGTGTTGTAAACAGATCTGGTCAGCGTGAGCTAATAAAAGCAGCACAACCGATATTTCTTACTATGAAGAAGGAAGTTTTAATTTATTCTTAACCTCGCATTAACTGCATAAATTCTTTACCTATTCAAAGTGTTCACTGATTGATGCAGCTTCAAAAGTCGAAATTATATAGTAGTTCTGCGATATTTACATTTAGAGTTCAAATATAAACTGTTTATTTGGTTGCTTATTTGTTTATTAAAATCCGTTTTATTAATTATTTTGCTTATAACAAACTTAATCATGAAATTCACAGATTTGATGATTTCACACGTAGATTTATATATTTTAAAACATATTTACCATCAGCGATCAGCTGTTCAAGACATGATTTCTTCTAAACTTTATAATTTTGATGTTGAAAATAATTCTATCGTTTGAAATAATCATATAAAATGAAACAATGAAATGTGCCAAAATTTTAAATAAACACACGACGTGCAGATACTTTTCCGCATCTCCTAAAATCAACAAATATACCCTCCATCCCTATCCCCTCCTCCAATTATCACCAGATAGTAAGGCAATCGATCAATAACGCCATCCACGACATACTAACCTGAAAAATATTCATATTAATTGGCACACGATCGTGCGACGGCTTCTTGAACCAAGAATGTTGCATTTACGAAAATGTATTAATTTTTTTCATGTCTTAAAGATGACAAAATTAGACGAAATTCTATTGCTAGGGATAAAAATAAGACTTCTGTTGAATACTGGTGTTATAGGATTGACGAGCATGCGGTACGTGGCTGATGATCAGCGATTCGTCGAGTGATCACCACGAAAACGTCACATTTCTTTTAGTTCACGGATTTTTACAGGAAATCTATTTATGCTTTAGTACAATCATATTTTTAGTGCTAACGTCATCGAATTTATAAGATGCGAGACATATTGTCGACTGTGATTCTTTATTGGGTTGCATATACAATTTTTCCTTTTTTACATTCAGTTGTCTGAGTCTAGATTGTTCTCATTTCTACTTTAAAAGGCTGTCTATATCTGGGGACTATCGTCTCGAGTGAAAAACACCACCTCGATCGGAATTCTTACACACAAATGTAGTCATGATTTCGTTTTCCGTCTCAAATTTAGATATATAAATTCTTTACTGGACCGAATAATCTTACATTACGGTGCAGATTCTCACATCAACTAAAAAAACAAATCTTAAATTCGGTTTTCGGCTGAAAAGAGTTACATCGATATCGATTCTTTCCTCAAACTTCGTCTTCCCGTCCCAATTAAACGCAGTCTCAGTTCTCAGTGACTTCAAGGCGATATAGACAATTTTCTCCCGTAATATGTATCATTTACTTCAAATATTTACCTTTATAAACAACAAAAGTTTAGTAAAATATCTTGCTATGAGTCCGGCATGCTTTTATGCATGTTGATTACTTTACAGAATCCTCATAAACTCTTAACAAACTAACCATTTCGAAATAATCTGTATACAATCTTTCAGAATTTTTTTCGAAATTAAGAATTTTCGATAATAATGTCAAACTTCATCTCCCATCAGATGGCCGAGTTGATGCATCAAATGCGTGATCCGGCTCACACGCTCGGTGGCTCCGTTGGCAGCATACCACAGACCCTGGTGGCCAACAGCAGTTCTGGCAGTGAACTATCCATGCAAAGAGCCCTTTCCGGCAACGGTATACAAACCACACCGGCCACCAACCTAAAGTTGGCCGAGGCTGCTCGTATTGCTCAGCAAAATGGCAACCCGAATATGGCCGTGGCAAAGATGAAATCCTCAAAATCGTATACTCATGGTCTCAGCAATTCGGCGGGCACCGTAAGTACCTTTAGAGTGAATTAAAAAACTTTATTTCATCCTCTTTTCCTCATAATTACAATCTATTTTCCCCCGTATATTCCTTCCCCACTCTCTTTATAGGTTCACATTCCAACATCAACCTCAGCCCAGGGGAATCTATCGCTACTCGCCGATATATCACCGAACCATACACACTTTTTTGAGGTTATGTATGTGGGCAAAATTCGAGTCTCCCAAAAACGGGTGCCCTTCTCTTTCATCGACGATGCTTTGCCCAAATTTAAAGCTTACGATGCTCAGAGATCACGCTTGCAAACGCAAATGTCCGGTTGTCGCAAGATGTCGCTTAATAGTGAAACAACCACAAGCACATATGAGGTTAAGGATCGTACATCATCGTCATTCAAGGAAGATGATGTGGCCGAAGAAGATGAGGGGCAAGTGAGCAAAGAAGACGAAGGAGACGAAGAAAGTGGAGAGCGTCAAAATCAGTTGGAACAAAAGCTTGAAGAAACGCTGCTGAAAAAGAAAATTGATATTTCGGGAGAGTTGGAGAATCCGATTGCAACACCAACAACCGAGGAGAATAAAGAAAACAAGTCACCGAAGCGCTTACTACGTGGCATTAGCGAACAGGAGATGTCTGTAAAGAAAGAGTAAGTATTGCAAAGTGAGAAAAAGACTATATAGGGGAACTCCAATTTAGGACTTTTATCATATCTGACAGAAAACCTTTAGAGCAGAAAGTAGGTAATAACAGTATTCAAATTATAGCGTATAAGTAGTGACATTTGCTCAGTATCAGATAAGGCAAAGTTCATTATAGTATATAAATCGTCATTAACTTTATGTCAGATTCCATCCCAAGACATTAAAGAATATCGTGACACCATAGTCTGAGACTATTAATTTACGGGTTGTAAAGATCCTATATCGGTACGAAGCTAAACCGATCATAGGATACCTTTAAAAATGCACCTGCCGTCCACGCTTGACAAAGCTTGAGCTCGGGAAATTTCCTGGTAACTGGTTAATACACAAATCGGCATGATTTATATAGTGAAGAGCACGGAACTAGAAAATTGTCGTCTTGCCTAAAAAGTGGGCCTCGAAATTGATTATTGTTTCGATAGAAAACCCCGTTTCCATTTCGGTCCTCGTCTCGATCTCTGACTGTCAGGTTTACAACCAGGGTTTTTGCAAATACTATCGTAAAGAAACCCATTAGAGCCTTTGCGTCTCCGTAGCTTTATTTAGAATCCCACCTCTCAATTGAATTGCCCTATTCAGCAACTGAGCTTCTTTCTACTTATCTATCAACATCCCTGTTGTTGGCTACTACAGAGCGGTCGGCAAGTCAAGTGAAGTGAGTGGTTCTGTGGAGAACGGAGAAAACTATGGCGGGGATGTACAAACATTACCAACCGTTATCATCAATAAGCACCCATCACCAACGCCTCCAACACAATGCGAACAACAGAAACCAATAAACAACATTCAGCTGCAACAACAACAGCATACTTTGGATAAGTGAGTAGAGAAAAATCGCAAGGATATAGGACACCGCATGCTTAACCTGATCAATTTTAGTTGCTGCTTTACATCGAGTTTATTTTCTGAACCTTTGACCTCCTTATTTTAATTTAAAATAGATTTTCAGCATGGAAGTTCTCCGCCCCTTCCTGAATTGACGTTTTATTATTCCTTTGTTAGTCGTTCTTACGTCTTTTGTTTCCATCTCTTTCTAACGCTTTTTAATTTCATCCAGCGTTCCAAAGCAACGTGATCGATCCGCCTCATATGGCTGCATTCCTCCGTATGTCGAACAAAACCGCACCATGGTCTTCCTGGTCGGCCGCTCCGATCTTCGTCTCATATCGCCGGATCGTAAACAGGTGCTATTGTACAAGGACTTCAAGGATGTGGCCAGCTGCGCTCAGGGTCAGAAGCATGCCGATCACTTCGGCATAATTTGTCGTGAAGCGCACAGTGATGGTTACATCGGCTATGTCTTCAAATGTCAATCGGATCATGTGTGCGATGACATCGTTGCCGCCATCTCGCAAGCTTTCGTCACTTGTGCCGAACAGAAGAAGAAGGAGGCCACTCAAATCTTATCTTGCGAACACTGTCCGATGCTCTGGTACCACAAACTCTGCACCGATGTTGAGGGTCTGAGCGAGAAGAAGACACAAGCGATGATCTTTAGACGTATCGAGTCTCTCAGCGATGATGAGCAGGATATAATCTGGGCCAAGTTTTATGGATCCGAGAAAATGAGCTGTCCGTTGGCAGAACAGAATCAATTTCTAATGATGTTGCTGCGAGCTCACTGTGAATCACGACAACAGAGGCATGTGCACGATACGGCGGAGAATCGTTCTGAGTTCTTGAATCAATACTTGGGCGGCAGCACCATCTTTATGAAGGCTAAACGTTCGCTTACCAACTCATTCGATCACTTGCTCAAGCGCAAGGCTTCCAAGGATGATATCGCACTATCGCAGAACTCGCGTGAGCGTGATCGTGAGCGAGAGCGTGAGCCTACAGTGCGCGAGAGCTCAGTTGAACCGAATGCCGGTGGCAGTAGGAGCGGGAATGAAACGCCCCCGGAAGGCTTTCGATCACGATCGAACACAATCGGTTCCAGTCCCAGTAAGCCAAGTGCGGACCAGTTAAAGAGTCCCATGATGGATATGTAAGTAGATTGTTTAAACTTAGGAAGCCTTTTAAAAAATCAAATTTTATTAAACTCTTCAGCTTCATGAAGGTGGGCAACAGTCCGAAAGAAGCTGATACATGTCAGGGTTCCTGGCGTCAGGCCATCTTGAATAGTGTGGTTACTCCTTCGAAAGGCATGGAACATGATGTCCAGGGCGAATTTTTGTCACCCATGCGTATAACGCGTATGTTTCTTCGAAAATTAGAACCCGCTTTTATATCTTAAATTACACTTTTTCCTACTTTAGAGCCCCGTTATGGCAAACGTACACCAGAAGAATTGCGTGACCTCTGGAAGACCGCCATCAGACAGACGATACTACTCAACCGCATGGAGAAAGAGAACGCCATGCTGCAAGCGCGTCAGAATGAGAACCAGTTGAAGCGCATTAAACTAGACTACGAAGAGATCGTACCATGTGATAAACAACTGATCGAGCGTTGGGAGATGATTATCGAACGTGATTCAGTAAAGATTGGCAACAAAAAGGATCCAATATTTCTGGCGCAGGCCATCAAGAATGGTGTGCCACGCTCAAAACGTGGTGAAGTGTGGACTTTCCTGGCTGAGCAGCATTCCATGAACACAGCTCCGGTGGACACCAAAAAATTTCCTAACTTTAATACACCCTACCACACACTTTTGAAGAATCTCACCGAACATCAGCATGCGATTTTCATCGATCTAGGTCGCACTTTCCCTAACCACCAGTTCTACAAGGATCCCTTAGGCGTTGGTCAGCTTTCACTTTTCAATTTACTGAAAGCTTACTCGATACTCGATCCAGAGCTGGGATACTGCCAGGGTTTGGGCTTTATTTGTGGTATCCTACTGTTACATGTAAGTTTCAAAAATTTGGAACCAGACTTTTTTGGAGACAAATGCATCTTCAGAAGGCTGCTTTCTTTGGCTCCAGAAGGCTGCGCTCTGTTTTTAACTGTTTAAACGTATTATAACGTTCGTTATCGTTTCTCTCTCTTTCTCTCTCCCTCTCCCTCTCTCTCTCTCTCCCTCTCCCTCTCTCTCCCTCTCTCTCCCTCTCTCTCTCTCTCTCATTTCTCCCTCTTTTCCATCACAGTGCGATGAAGCTGATGCCTTCCAGCTACTGAAACATCTTATGTTCCGTCGCCAGATGCGTACTAAATATTTGCCAGATATGAAAAAATTCCAGCTGCAACTCTATCAGTTGTCTCGTTTAGTCAAAGATCATCTGCCTGAGCTGTATCAATGGCTCGATCAGAATGATGTTTCACCCACTCTCTATGCGGCTCCCTGGATTTTAACTGTATTTAGTTCCCAGTTCCCACTGGGCTTTGTAGCGCGAGTATTTGACTTGCTTTTCCTGGAATCTTCAGAAGTGATATTTAAGTTCGCGATTGCTTTACTCTCCGTACACGTCGATGAGTTGTTGGCCCGTGATAACTTTGAAGAAATCATGGATTACCTAAAGACGGTGGTACCGCAAATTGATGCAAAAACGATGGAGAAGATAATGAAGATGGTAAGATCAAATAGATGGAGATGATTAAAGATGAGCGAAGGAATTAAAATATTTTTGCGTGAATTGATTACAGATTTTTAGCATGGATATTTCCAAACAAATGGATGAATACAAGGTGGAGTATAACGTACTCCAGGAGGAGATTTCAACAACCAACCATCATTTGGATATGCTCAACAGAGAGAAGGCACAAAATCAGCACTTGGAGCAACAATTGCAGGTATATACGTCTTCCCACTTCAGAAATCCTTTATTGCAATTACCAATAATCTTTCCTTCTTTCAAAATAGTTTGCACAATCGTCCATCGCTCAACTGGAGAAGACACGATCTTCACAGCAAACACAGATCACCGCTCTACAAACTCAGGTGCAGACACTGGAGTTAACCATTCAGACGTTGGGTCGTTTTGTGGCACACATTGCTGAGCGTAACGTGGATGTTGAGTTTCCCAGCGATATACGACGCATCCTTCAACAGCTGGATGACTTGGAAAGGCAGAGACGCAAGCCCCTTTTTGCCGAACGCAAAATAGGAAAGTCTGTGTCGGTGAACAGTCACTTGGGGTTTCCACTGAAGGTGTTGGAAGAGTTAAACGAAAGAGAAGAACATGGTTCGCCACAAAAACAAAAGAAGGAGAAGACACCTTTTTTTGAGCACACGTATGAGCAGCTGAGGCAACAACGAACTCATGCTGTTGTGTCTGTTACAGCTAGCGCTGCGCTCTCCAACATCAGCACTATTTCCACAAAAACAACAACAACTGCTCAACCTTCACAGAGACCAAATAGTTTGCTCGATGATGCTGTTCTCACTTCCAACGATATGCACACCAAGCTTGATGATCTGAAGCTTCCCGAGCATGTGGATAAATTCATTTCAAACCTGAAGAGCCCAGCCGATACTGACAGTGGCGTTGGGACTCCTTTGAGTCCACCCAGCACTAGCAGCAACCTCAGCAGTTGCAGCAGCAACAGCATCGGCAGCAGCAGCGGCGAGCCCAACAGCGTTGCGGGCGCAGGCGGCAGCAGCCTCTTTAGTCGCATGGGTTACAAAAATACGCCTACCGCATTATCACCGCTAGCTTCACGAAATAAATACACTGCAGCAGCACCCACTCCAGCGGTTGTTGCTCCTCTTCCTGCTTCATCGTCTGCGACTACTTCTAAAACCGCAAGCACAGATATTAAACTCGAGGAAATGCATCCTCTCAGCATGGTTGGTGGCGATGTGAATGTGCGCTTCAACGGTACAACGCAGCTTAAGTCAATCCGACCAGTTCATCATGCGCGTCCGCAAGCACTTCTTGGGCTCGGCAAGCACAGCAGCATCACCAACAGCACGCCCACGAACCTTGCCGATGTTACGGGGGCTGCAAACAAACCAGCAACGGCATCCAGTCGCAGCTAACCATTTTGATTTTTCACCAAGTTTCTGCAGAGGCTTTATTAGGGTCCTTCAGCACCTCGCAGTAAAGTATGCGCTTCTTAGCAGGAGCATTGCTTCGATTGCCAACCTGGCGGCAGACGTTGAACGGCTTGCTTCAAGCTATTCACTTCAATCAGAAATCGCTTTAGAATTAAGAAAGACGGAATTGCAATCCACACACCGAATTGCTGGCGCACAAATGTTGCCATTCTTGTTTTATTTGGACACAAATTTTTGACAAAATCTCAGCTTAATCTAAACTAGAAGCTACAAGCAAAAATTGTAAATTATTTCGTTATGTATGTGATTCGTGTTTAGTTATATAAGAGACTTCAAAGATTTTATCTAATAACTGCAACAGTGATCACTATGATTTTAAGTTAATCTTAGTTAGTTTCTTCAATTATTTAGTTTAATTCAATTATTATTGTTTTAATAAAAACTTAACGCTATAAATTAAACCGAAAATTATTTCCAAACTTGGTAAATTATCTGCATACTTAGATATATATTTATGCTATCTATCTTAAATTTTATCGTGAGTAATTGATTATCAATGGCTATCATCACCATTTCTACTGGTTCGTTACAAATGGTGAAGAAGACCTTTTCGATTAGTCGCCTATCGAAATCAATTAATAACTTTCGAATTGATTAAGAATTGATTGTTAAATTTTCCATAATTTTTGGTAATCTTCGGTTTTCACTTTTTACAACCCTTACCACAGAAGGGCAGGTTATCTAATAATGTGTCTATTCGTACATCATAATTTGTATAATTGTTGAGTCTTAATTGTAAATTTCAAACTATTTTTATTGTTAATCCATTTTGTTTAGCACGCTTTTTATAGATGAACTTGACTCGAACAATTAAAAGTGTATCTAAAATATATAGCGACGTTTATATATATACACAAATACAAACATTCTACTTATATAATAATAAAAAAGAATCATATATAAATAATTAAGTTAAAGTAAAATTATTACCATTTCATTATTTATTAAAATTATTACTCATATTATTCAGTTATTTACTATACGGTTTTCAATTTAATATATAAATTATGTCCTTTATTAATGTAATTTTTGAAAGTATCCTTATTAAAATTAATAATAAACCCGCTTCTAAATTAAATGCTCGTCTAACCGAGAAGGAAGATACTTAACGCTGGTAGCTTATTAAATCGCTGTAAAAGATCGTATTTGTGTAGTCGGTCTAGAAGATCTGAAAATAAAGCTCAATCATTAGAGAAAGTTCGTAAAACTGGTTTCATCGTATATTTTATTTCTAATTTTTTTCCTACTACAGTAATAAAATTTTACAAAACTGAGGCACACTTAAATTTCTCAACAGCTTTATTTTTTACCTAGATTGTTGTTTTTACTTTATTATATTCTATATTTCTTATATACATTTCTTTTCATAAAAACACGTCTTCTATCCTGTATAATCAATCACAATTTAATTGTATTCTACATATTTAATTACAATAGTTTACAGACTAATATTGAAATCAAAATTTACATTTTATTTTAGAGACTAAAGAAAATAACATCACAGTTTCTTATTAGATCAATAGTAATTTTTATTTTTGTGTAATTGTTATCAATTTTTATTCCTTTGTATTTCGTTTTTCTGTAGCAAAAAATAAATACACTTCACTGAATTAAAATTGAAGCTATAACGATTTTAATTCAACAAATTGTATTAACTTAATTTACGACATTTAAATTTATTCAATAAAAAGTTTTTCTCACAGAAATTTTAATGGAGAAGAAAATTACCTGTAAAATATCTGTAAAAGAAACTTTTCGTAGTTAAAATTAAGAGGGAATTAAGTTGACTTACAAAACCCATTTGTTAGAAATCCTCGTAAAGCCTTCAACATTCGTGTTCTGAAAACCCATGTTGAAATCTATTTGAAGCCACATGGAAAACTCTGAAACTCATTAAGAAAATCTCTAGAAATTCATTTGGAAAACTTAGGATTCATATGGAACATGAGATTGTATTGAAGAAAATCGTTTTGCGAAGTCGAATTGAAAAACCCTTAAAAAATTTTATGTAGATAGAGAAGCCTTTCAGAATCAGAAACCTACTCAGGGTTTTCAAATTTTCAAAATTATACTAATCTGTGAAAATCCCAATTAGAGTGTTTGGGGTGGAACTTCGCATTATTTACGGAAAAAGCCTGAATCGTTTCCGATAGATTCTATCACATCGTCTCAGAGATACCGACGGGTAGCTTATTTCCAAAATACTGAACCCACATAAATGAAAGTATAGCGCTTTCAAATTGGTCTATAGATCTTATAAATATCTTACTAAGCCAATCATGCGCAACCTGTAGCTCCATGACTGAAGCTAACTACCTCGGTATAAATCTGAAACCCTTGAGGCAAAGTATTTTCACCGAATTCGACCCTTAATATGGACTCTACATATCAAGAGGCTCTAGAAACCACTCCATATCGAAAGAGATCTGGAGCATAACCTACAATGGGGCCCATGAAACACGCTGAAAGTTTTTATTGTTACACGAATTGGTGTTCCCGGTGTCCCACTTTTCCATTAGGAGCAAAAAACATGGTTCCCTCTAACTCTGGTTGGTTCTACGCACAGAACATAACGCCCGGAATTCTAAAGTTTCTTGCATGGAGTCTTTTCCATTCCCCGTTAAAAACTTCTAAAAAGTAAGACCTGCTCCCTCGGGGCCTCATCTGGGTCACTCCTTAAATTGCTGCTTCTCATTGAACTCCATCTTTATGTTTGTGGTCGACGTAGCTGAAGCTCCAAATGCTGCCAGATTACCAAGCGCAGTATTCTGGTTCTGGACACCATTTGCTGCTGCAGCGGCTGCAGCTGCTGCTCCCAACATGTTCGCCATGCTGCCACCTGGATAGAGATTTTGATAGAAGAGCGGATTCTGTAACTGAAAGAGCGCCATCAAGTGTGTCAACTGAAAGTTCGGAGCAGTCGAATCCGCTGATTGCAGATTTTGAGCGGCTGCGGCGGCAGGATTAAAATTGGGTAGAAAAGGTGGCAACACATTGGGAAGGGAAGTGTTCGTGGCGTTAGCAGCTGCTGGAAGTGGCAGTTGATCCTTTTCCCACTCCTGTTTAATGCGTTTCGCATTATTTGCAGGGGTGGGCAATTGCTGTAGTGAGGAGTTAAAGAGAAAAATAGAAAGAAGGAATAGAAAACTCCGACTTGATCACTTACGATTTTCTTTGGTGGCCGCCCTCGTTTGCGCGCCAGGAAATGTTCGGTCGAGAGTGACGAGAGGGGTGTGGACACATGGTTGCCGCTTGCCACCGACTTCGGAGACTCGTCCTCGCTGGAGTCCTTCTGCTTCTTGTAATCCTGGTATGCCCTCTCGCCGTCCAAGCGATCGTGCTTCCGCTTGTGGCTAATCATCTGGCTGCTGGAATGCAGTATGTAATTGCAGTTTTCGCGCACGCAATGAATGTGGTTGCAAACGCTGGAGAACTTGCACTGCTCGAAGGGGCAGACTTCGGTCTTTAGTATCTTCTTGAAGCCGTCCTGTGTCAGCTGGAAGTCCTTGAGATGGTAGCTCTTGTGTTTTTCTGGAGAAACAGCGATCAAGATAAAAGAGCGCGATCAGCAAATGTTTGACTCGATGAGAGAATCATCGCCCTCAACCCCCTCACCACCTACCCATGTCGGCCTTATTTTTGAAAGTGTGCTGACAACCCTCGCGACAGCAGTGGTAGTGCGACGTCTTCTTGCCGTAGAACGGACACTCCTCGATCTTGCAGTTCTCGTGCGCTCTGAAGCGCCGGAAGCCCTCCTGCACGATCTCCGAGTTCTTGCGATGGAAGTTGGCATGCATCTGCACGTCGCTGGTGCTCACGTACACCTTGCTGCACTCATCGTAGACGCAGTGGTAGTGCGTCTGCTTCCAGTTGTAGCTGCAGCCCGCTCCGTAGGTGGGCGCGCAATCGTCTGCCGCGGAAAAGCGCGCGAAGCCCAGCAGCAGGCTCTCCTTGCGCTTCTTGTGCCACTTGAGGTGCCGGATGATGTCGTCCTTCTTGCTGAGTATCTTGCCCTGGCACGGCTCGTCAAAGCAGTGGAAGTGCTCGCGCAGATTCTCCTGCCGACACAGCGTGCTCTCGCACTCCAGGTACGACGAGAACTTCTTCAGATGCTTCAGGTTCTCCTCGTTCTGCAGGAATGCATCCAAGCTGCTGGCGGTAGTGAGTGCAGTCACAGCGGCTGCGGCGGCGGCAGCTGCAGCGGTCTGCGCGATGCCGCTCTGCGCCTGCGAGTCCAGATTGGTAGCCCCCGTTGACGGTTTCTCGCTACAGGGCGGCGTTAAAATGCTGTTAACAAAAGCCAGGGGCGTAGTATTGGAATCATCGTTTTCAATCACGTTCGAAAGCTGCTGGCTGGAGCTGATGAGGGCGGTGGCGGTGGCGGTGCTGCCGCCATCCTTGTGGCACAGAGACATGGGTTGTTGTTGGTGGCTGAAGTCGTTGAAGGACGAGTCGGCAGGTTGTTTCACCGGAGTGAAAGGCTACAATGAGAGGGTCGAATAAAGAGGGGGGAAAAACATATATTGAAAATACAATACCATCCAATTTAAACTTAAATTTAGATTATTTCAAAAAATACAGTATTGTAAATAAAATCAATACCGACGCGGAGATAAATCTCGCTTGTTTGTTCAAAACCCACCTTTGGCGACTCCAGCGAATCCGTGCTCTCCAAGGCCTGTAAGCCGGAGCACAGCAGCAGTTTGCTGGCCCCAGAACTGCTGCCGCCACTGAGACTCGTGCTGCGGTCACCCGTTGTGGTGGTCGGGGCAGCGCCGCTACTGCTGCCGTTACTCTGCATCAGACTGGACAGAGGCTGATCATCGTCCTCCTCCTCCGCGTCCTCCTCCGCGTCTTCCTCCGCGTCCTCCTCCTCCACTCCTTCGTCTCCCTCCTCGTCTTCAACACCTCCGCCAGCTTTACAACCAACTACGCCTCCGCGACGTGACGGCCGATACCGCGACGGCAACCGCTTCCCATCCTCAAGCTCAACATCAGGCACTTCCGAGACGTCCTGCTCCATGACGAGCGGCGCTGGACTCTGCTCTGTCGGTGTCGATGTCACTGTGGATGATTGCAGAAAGTTATTAGCTACGGCAGCTTTGTTGCTGTTGTTGTGGTTCTTGTAGTTAGCGATAGTGTGGGAGTAGAAGGGGTTAAGAGTTGTCAGCATGCGCTCAGCAACATTGCTCTCGCCCATGAGTGCAGCTGTAGCGGCCGCAGTAGTTGTAGTCATGTCCACCGCCAACGAATTCGGTGTGGTAGGCGTCAAGAGCAAATTATGGGCGGCGCTGGCCGCTAACGATGACACTGCTGGCGGCTGCAGCATGGGCGGCACGATGTTGTTGAGGAGCAGCTGCTGCAGGGCGTAGCGAGGCGAGGATGGGGGCTGCGGGAAGCTAAGGGGCTGAACTAAACTAGCATTACTATTCGGACTACAACTACGGCTACTACTACAGTTGGAAGGATGCGAATTTTTGCGATTTTGCGCCCTTGTTCGTTTGGGGGTCGGTGTTGTTGTTGTTGTTGTTGCTGTTGTCGTTGTCGTTGTCGATGCTGCGTTGACCGCAGCAGTGGTGCTGATGACGCCTGCTGGCGATGCCTTTGTTGGTGACTGCAGCTGCTGTTGGTGATGCAGTTGCTGCTGCTGCAGGAGTTGCTGTTGCTGCTGCTGCATTAAATTCAGCATGTAAAGCTGCATTAGAAACTCCATTTGGGAGGACATTTTTCCGCTAATTAAAACTGAACCTTTTTTAATTTTGTTTAAATTTATTATTTCGATTTTTAATAAATTTTCTTCTACTTTTTATTTTTTTTTTATTTTAATTTTTTTTTGTAATTTGAAATTTTTAATTTGAAATATTTAATTTTTTAATTTGAGTTTTTGTATTCCAATTCGATTTATTTTCTATTTTTCATATATTTTCTCATTTTCTCATTTTCTTTTTTTATTATTACATTTTTTCTTTTCTAATTAAATTTTTTTAATTGCCGTTTTTCAAAAATTGTTTCAACTTTCTAAATTCGTATTTCTTTTTTCAAGTTTAAAATTTTTCAATTGATTTTTGCATTTCGCACTTTAAATTTTTTTACAAAACACTCTCACTAAAACAAGAATAAATATAAGAGCGGCAAATCCTTTGGAATCGAAAATTCTTTATTAAACGCAATCAATCAATACTTAAAGAATCCTGTAATATTGCAATGATAATTCGTTGAAATTTGAATGATCCTTGGCATCCGTTATGATCGCAAGTCTGTGAAACGATCCGCACGGATGCAGATACAAATTAATAACAGTCTCTTCTCTCTCTCTTCATAGCTTGGCTCTTCAGCTCAAACTGATTCAACTCTTCCGCAGCGACCAGCTAATATAGCCAAAATTTCATCAACAGCATCATCGTGAGGATCTTCCAGGAGATCTTAAAAAATTAACTTCAACCCTCTCCGCAAACAAAAAACGAATCAAAATAGAAAAGAAATAGATACGCTCTCTATAAAAAACTGGAATTCTCTCTCTCTAAAAAACTCTCTATACAAGAAGAGCAGACAAATGGCTTTCCAGTCCATTCACGTCTGCAAGGATCCTGGCGTGCATCATCCTGCGAAGGGGTTGCATAAAGAAGCTGTTGTTGTTTTTCCAAAATTTTCCAAGGACACATTTTAAACTACCCTTGTAGATTGCTATACAGCACTCTCCCTCCTTCTCTCTCCCTCCTTCTCTCTCTCACTCACTCTCCTTCGCCCTTTTTGTTTGGCAGCATAAATTTGATTTCCTTTTTTAGCTGAGCAAATTTTTTGTTAGTTTGCAAAAATAAAAAACAGCGGCTAATACAATTTTCAGAGAGTGTGAATTCAAAAAGCAAAAGAGAAATAAAGAGGATGGAAAAAGGAAGAACAGCTGCTTTCCACCAAAACATGAAAAAACTGTACGATTTTTTATTACAGCGTTTTTTCGCAACATTTTCCACCAATAAAATCGTACGGAAAATGGAAATTCATGTGGAATTCTCTGAATTTAGGTAGAAAAATAGCTTCATGCTGGCCAACGAGAGCACCGGAATTTCTCCTCTTTTTATAGAGCTTGCAGTTGTGCTTGAAAGTGATAAGGAATTTTTTAAAAAGAGAGTTTTTCCGTTATTTTAGTTTTTTAATTGATTTAGAATTTGGGATCTTTATTCTGTTATTTTTTTAAATTAAGTAAATTTTGTCTTAATTTTCATAATTTTTGATTTATGAAGCAATTTTTTCTTAATTTTTCAGCCAATTCTTATGTAATAATTAGACTTTTCACTTTAAAAACTTGAAGTATATAAAAAAAAAGTAATTTTCAATCCTTTCGCGAAAATTAACCCCTAACAGCCCTTTAAAAGCCCCTTAAATTATGTGGATCCACTTGAAAAATGGCTTCCATCAGTTTCTGGATAACATCTGGAAAATTTCACAAAACCCATTTAAACGCACACTTTTTGCAAACCCAAAATTTTCGAAACGAAAAAATTTGCATTACAAACAAAAAAACGTTTTTATTTTCCGAATGCAAAAATCTGAAATTATAATAATAATAATAAAAAAACGGCTTGCTTTCAAGCCGGAAATAATAGTCTGTGTGTGTGTGTGTGTGTGTGTGTGTATGTGCGTGTGCTCATGTGTACGTTAATCAATAAAATACATTAAAAAATTTGCATATTTTAATTGAGCCCACAAAACTTCGCATGCGCGAAGGTTCAAATAACACGGCACCAGCCTCGCCGCCTCTAAGCAGGCTACACCCTGTAATCTTCTTACATCCCTTCACAACAACAAGAACAACAACAACAACAAAAAGAAATAGCGGCAGCAGGGTTCATCGATCACATTTGAATAAATTTCTAATGTTAATTTTTGCAAACGACTTGAACCTGAGCACAGCGACCCCGTATCGAACAAAAAATTTGGCACAATCAGGCAACAACAAGCATTCACTGCAACAACTACAGCAACAACAACAACAACATCCTGCAACACCAACTGACTGACAGCAGCCAGTGTTATGCAAATGACCTGTTCGACAGCCGCCGCGTCGCATGCGCCTGCGTAACTCCGCCGGAACGAAATCAAAGCGAAACTCATGTCAAAATTATGCAAATCAAAGGGAATCCTTTGCGTTCGCCTGTTTTACAGCAATCAGCCCCGATATCCGGCGCTTTTGTTGGTTTGTCGCTTGGTTAGAAAATTTAAATCAATCGATTGCGATAACAATTAATAGCAACTGCGAAGCGTTTTAACCCTTAACTTCCTACCGCGTCATATGTGAGACTTGCGTTCTATCGCTAGATTTTCGAATAGAAAACAAGGCTTTCAACGATGGCATTTCTATTACTTTTAAAGAAACTCTTCAGATTTCATAGATTTGTATGGAATGCATTTGTGTTTTTGAATTTATTCAATAAAAATGTAAAGAAGAATCTAAGAATCAGTGAAGAACTAATCTAAGAATCGTAAAAATCTAAAATCTGACCACTTTTTGCTATATTGATCTGTTTGTATTTTCGATTTCGTAATAATCTAAATTCTGCAGAGTCAACACTACTATACCTCCTCATCGAATCCCTGTGCCGCAAAGGGTTAAATAAAGAACTCTCGTCCTTGACAAGGATATTGATATCGAAAAGGTGCTCGCATTTATTAGTCTTCAATAATAACCAAATCCGAATAATAAAGGCAACAAACAACCAGCTGGAACCAGAATCTTTTCAAATCGAAAAACGTTACAAATGTGTCGCTTTGAAAAAAATTTGCATATGATTGAGTTCATTGGTTCGAAAATGTATGCATAGAAACTATTTTTCAATTTATTTCGATTGTTCGATTTTGCTTTCTGATCATTTTGACTGAGTGTCAGATGTGATGTGAAGAGTGAAACCTAACATTGCGATCGCGGGAACTTGAAAGCTAAACTCAAAATTCAAATGAAGTGAGAAATATTATTTTACACACTGATGTACACGATACTGTCAAGTATTGTTTTAACAACGGTATGAGAATGTAAATTTGCATGAAACTTATTACATTTTGATTTTTTCCATAGTCTCGAATATTTGCTACAGATTGTGAAACTTCACAGGAAGCAACTTATCTAAAAAATGCCAACATGTGATGAACTTCATATATGTTGATACCACATCCTTTTGGGTTTGAAAAGGGAAGTTTTCAGTTTTCATTTTCATCTCATTACTACAAAAAATAAATTGCCTCGAGTGTTTACAAACGTTGAGAAAAAAAAAGATCATCATTACAAACATAAACAATGCATTGTTTTGCATTACCATCGTATACATCGTTATATTCATGAAAAACTCCTGCCTCATTCCGTGCCACCCCAAAAGATAGCTGGAGGGTACCAATTATCGAAACGATTTCTTTAATTTCTACCTTAATTTCCTCAACATTTTCTCACAGAAAATGTGGCCACAGATTTATTGCTGGCAGAATTAACCCTCAGCCATTCGCCTTTTCACTTTTGTCTATTGCTTTCTTCCAAAGTAAGCAGAAATTTTTATATTTTAATAACCATTCTTTGTATTCTTTAATATTTATAACTTCCGTGTCTTCGGTGCGGTTAGAATTTTAGGTTACAGTTTGCAGGATATATAGTAGATATATTAGCAGAATATAGATATATTCAGTTATGTTTGTGGGTTATCCTTATTCAATGATATCGTAGTAAGCTGGAACTCCTTTTTCACTTTTCAGTCCTTTACACTTCTAAGTTCTTTTTACCTCTCAGCTCTTTTTAGTCTTCGTAGTAAAACCCTAATTAATTTTTTATACTTTAACTGGTTGATAAATGCTAATGGTCAGTAGAATTCTTTGTCTTCAGCTAGATAGAGGCACGCTTTGAAAGTTTGGTGGTCAAGCAAGAAAAGTTGGTTGGGATGGTCAAGCAGCGCTAGAGGGTATTGAAAAGGGTGACTTTAGGGCACGTGTCAGAAAGTTCAACTCGGTTCCTTTCATATTCATAGATGTCGTTTAATTATTTCTCTGCTGTGGTAATTTCAATTAAGCATGCCAAATGCGTTTGTCATTCTAGACTGAAGGAAACCATTAATACAATATGATTTATTGGGCTAAAATTTGCATGTAATTCCTAAAAATTAAGTGTGGATTTACTGTATTGATGGAACAATTATAAGAAATTACGTTTTTTTGACGATATTATGGTACAATATGTTATATTATAATGTGTTGTATTGTGTTATATAATATTATTTTATATTCTATTGCTATACTTTCTTATATTCTGTTTTTTTTCTATATTTTATTAAAAAGACTTTTTTATATTACATTACTTAGAAATCGTTACTTCACATCGAAATAAGTTTGTAACGGCCTGGGAAATTATTGGAATTTTATACCAGCTTTGCTACAACGGTTGATACCAAAACGTGAAAACATGAAAAAATTAAAGCGATTCTATTCAAGCCGGATGACCCTTTAATAATAGCAAAGCGCTGCAGCTTTACGAAAATCGCCAGAGACCCTTCTTGCGATGGTCGCCATGTGTCGACTGCACGATCCCTCTTGCCTGATGCTGGCGAACCCTTTCCGAATCCGAATTAAATATTCCGTCGTCGCCGGTGCCACATTACGCACAACATGGAAATGGTTATTCAACGCATGCGTTTGCATGGTACTGACTGACCCGATCTTATGCTTTTCCGTGGTTTTGGTCCTTTTCGTTGATTTCCATAAAGAAGAAGCGGTCGGTAATTTGGACTGACAAAGGGTGGCCGTCCATCCTGCAAGGATGTGTGACAGAAGGCTTTCTGCAATCTGGCGTTGTTTGAATATTTTGAACTGAAAAGATTTGATGTCCAAACCGGTTACAGAATCCTCTCGCGTACAGATGATTCTGTTTCGGTGTTCGTCGTAGTCGCAGCGGTTATATCCTATTGTTTTTGTTGTAGTTGGTCCTATTTTGCTTTTGTGGTCCGGGTCCAGTTGCAGAAGAATCATCATCATCATCATCATGATCATCCCTTTTGTTATCCGCTCTTTATTTCGAAAGGAATTCTTGTTTTCTTTCTGCATTTTATATACGATAGTACGCAACGGTTTTCATGGGAAACCGTTAGTAATCGCTTAGGATAACAATTCTTTTGCTGGCAATTTGCTTATTTTAGTTTTTAAAAGTCTTTCTCGAAAAATCCCTTTTTTTATGTTTTCAATGTGTTTTACAATTTTATTATTTTAATATGTTTTTTAGTATCTATTCAGACAATATTAAGGATTTTGTAAAAGTTAACATCAGTTGATTATCATATCTATGGCACGCGCCTAGTTAGGTCTCGCCCTTTCTTCGCAAACCCTTAAAACTGACCAGCGGTCATCATTTCACCCTTTGTCCAGTATGTCCTACTTGAAAACCTGTTTTAGTATACAAGAAGCTTGACCACATTTAAGGTGATGATCTGACTTCTGTCTGGACGTGCATAGTGTAGCTAATTGACCATTCATAATCTTAAGCAGAAGAATAAAGTCACTCAGAATTCTCTGTGTTAAATAATGTGTCAACAGCAACCCCACTCTTTAAAGATGCTAATGATCCTACAAAGGCACACGATCATCCGTAGAACCGTAAAATGGTCAGCGGCTGTGTGCCAATGAATGACCATTCATCCCATTCGTATCCTAACAATAACGTTGAGAACTCACTTTAGAGAGTTTGAACAACACAAACCCTATTAGCAGGGTAAGTTGTTGTTGTTGTTATTCTTCAAAGGGAAGAACATTTTATGCTCAAAAAGGAGATTTTCTTATTCAAAAGGTAACATTTTTGGGGAAGCATTTTTAGGCAAATATTTTTGTCATTTATTGAGTACGGATCATTAAATTTGCAGGATATTTGAAAAGTATACACTTAATATAATAAATGAAATTAGAGTACAGATACATCATGAACAAAATAGAGATGGTAAAATTTCTATAGGCAAATAAATAGATAAGATGTGATATGATTCCTTGTGAAATGAAAATCTCAAAATGGGAATTAATACGTTAACTAAAATCTTTTTGAACATTTTATAGCATTTTTGGCAATTTAGACTAAAATCTAGAATTACAGATTAATAGAAGAAAAATACAGTTCCTTACGACAAGATTACCTTAAACTTCTACATTTTTCGTGTAAGATTCGTTATTTCTTTGTTTGGTACATCATAATTCCAGTTATATCTTTAATACAGTAAAAAAATATGTTTTTCTCAGGTTTAGAGGGTTTAGGTTTTCTCCATGTGTCTTTCCTTTAATTGATTATATGCAAATTAATATCAATATCTTGTATATTGGTATGTGAAATAATAGTTTTCGCTTCATTTGAATTTTGATTTTAGCTTTTAATTTCCCACCATCTACGGTAGGATTTTGTCAACATTTGACACTCAATCAAGCGAATCAAAAATAAGCTGAAGTAAAACTGAAGAATCTATTGCAACAAAGCTTTTCTAATTTAAACTCGGTCGTATGCAAATTTTTTCAAGCGATACTTTTGAAACCGTTTGTGGGCTTGAAAGGATCCTTGCAGTCAATGTATGTCTCCATTATTATTCTGATTTGGTTATTATTGGCATTTGTTATTTCGTAGTGTAGGAAACGAAAACGTTCTAAAAATCAATGTCCTTGTCATGGATAAGGACTTTCTGTTTAACACTTTACAGGCACGAGTTATTAAAGTTGGAAATTAAATGGTAGACAGAAATAACCTTAACATTTCCAGTCCCACATAAGCCACGGCAGGAAGTGAAGGGTTAATACTTCGTATTTGTTTTTGGTTATCGTTATCGATTCGTTAAACCAGCAACAAACTGGCAACAACTGGAAGGATGTCAAAGCTGATTGCTGTAAAGCCAGCGCAAAGGATTCTCTTTGATTTACATAATTTCGACATGAGTTTCGACTTGATTGGGTTCTAGTGGGGTCCGAAAAACATATTGATTTACATAACACTGAGAGCTGTCAATTGTTGTTGTTGATCCATATTATTATTGCTGTTGTTACTGGTGTTGCAGATGCCAAGTGTCTCTTCTATCAAAATACGGAAACTTAGATTTGTCAACGTTTTCTTTTTATAAAGTTAACGTTTATATTTCTGTTTTTCTCAAGTTATCCTTAAAAACTGAAAATTTTACTTTAAAATTGATTTTCCCCTTTTAATTTGATTGATGAATTTCTACTTCTCCTCTATAGTTTTGATTCTCCCTTTTTTACTTTTTAACATTTCAACACTTAAGAAAAATAGAAGAAATCTACACACGTTTAGCGAGGAAATCATTTACTAAAATTTTCTTCAATTAAAAATGTCTTTTAAGAAATCGCACAACGACAATACCGTCAATTTTGATTAATGATTGCATAGATTTTATGCTTGCCATCATCTGCAAATGATCATTTTCATCATTAACAACAGCTTCGTCGAGTTTCTTCGAACTTTCTCACGCATTTCCCGTGCTCAGATAAAAAATTTTCCGTTTTTTAGGTAAAAATGTAGAAAAATCTAATGACAATATTAAAATTAATGAATTCCCCGACGTTATAAGATACTTTTCGCTTCGTCGGTATTCTTGAAAATATGGCATTTTTACCCTTTCATGCATCGCTGCAACATCTTCTCACTCGACAGTTTCTGCACTCCGTACACTCGGTCACGCAACCCCGAACACGTAATCCTCGCATTGTTTCCAAAATACAGCAAATGATAATAATGATGATCGCTTCCTAAAAGCGAAGAGGCCGGTTTTACATGACTACTCAGCTTTACTCAACTCAACCGAGCAATAATTAATTTTGTTGTCTGTTTTTGATTAGAGGGAGAGAAAAAACACAATCCCACCTTTCCGTAGCGCGAAAGGGTTGCTGTTAATCCGAGAATATTGCAGAATTGCAATGCAGTTGCAAAATAGTTTTGATGCCCCTTGTTGCAAGAGACAATTTTGCGGTTTTCAGTCCCCCAATTATAATTTCTACTTGTATTTCAACTTTGAAATGTGCACTTATAAATTACATAATTTCGTATTTCTGATTCTATTTTGAAATCGTTGCTCTGATTTTTTTGACTGACGCTGTGGGTAATTTTATTAATAATCATCTATGTCACATCTACATCATCGATTATTGGTGCTGATCACCAATGTTATCCCTCATTATTATCTTGTCTTAGAAATTTGTGCCGGTTACCGATTGCCTTTCATTGAAATTTGAAGAAACACTTCAATCAAACCTCTTATTTGCATACAAATGTGTCTTCCCTCCCTGCAGATAAACGCATCCGAACTCACCTAATTGAAAAAGTTCTTCACGCCAGCCAGTGATGACGACAATAGAAATTAGCATATCCTTGCCGAGAAAAAACAATCAACATTCAATACTTATTTGATTTTGCTCTTTTAACCATCCCGGGTTGACTTGGTTGACTCGATTGACTTTTGTATGCAAATTGAGAGAAGTAATCGTTGTGTTGACAGCTTGGGGGCAAGTCAATCAACAACCTCTCAATCGAGGATAAGTTTTATATCGTTAATTATATCGTTAGTTATGGCCAATATTATTTCGGACTTCTTAAGAATGCTCATTAAAGAAATGGGTTAAATAGATATTTTTTGGGCAAAAAGTTTCTCAGTAGTTTCATTTCTTTAATTCTAAAAAACTTTTTGTGAATTCTTTCTAGAATTCTTAAAATTTCTTACAATGTCAGTTTAACTTTTTTTGGTAAAAGTATATAGAAAATGATTAATCATCTTTCCCTAAAAAAGGGATTTCTTTTACCTTAGAGCACCCGAATACTCGTCACGAAAACGATTAATCATTAATTTTTCCTTTCAGTTTTGCGAATTTTCTTTAAGGGGCACAACATTTCAGAAATTTTCTAAGTTCTACTAAAAGTAGAGGTTTGTTAAGTTGACTAAATCTTGCTAATTCTGTCTGAAGCGGACTAAAGCCGCCTAGAGCGTGTTAGATCTGCTTAACGTTTGCTTATTCCTTTGAAGAGCTGACTCGAAATCCTGCTAAAGCTGCCTGAAGCTGAATAAAGCTGATTGAAGCTGGTTATTCGAAGTAAGATTATTTGTACTAAAGCTGGCTAAAATTGTTTATTTGGCTGATGCTGGCTAAAAATTCCTAATTTGCTCGCTAAACTGGCTGATTTAACTAAAGTGGATAAAGTTGACTAAAACTGACTAAAGATGTTTAAGAAACCGCATGTAGAAGGTTAACAAATTTTCTGAAGCTGGTTAGAACTGGCTGAAGTTGGATAACTTTGACCAAAGATGGCTGAAGTTTGATCCCTTTATTAAACCATCACAAGAAAAAGGGGTCAAAAGTGATTTTTACATGAGTATTCATACAAAAATATCAAATTTTCTAAAATAGGAACGAAGTGTTGATTTTTTTTCACACAAAACCCTTTTTATTACCTGCAAAAACAAAGTTTCCACGCGTTTTTTGTTACACGATTTTACTATAAAGGAAACTATTGAAAAGGAAAACAATTTTCCAATAATAGAAATACAATAATTCTTCTCAAAAATTTCGCTGATTGAAAACTGGGTACATTTTATTTCCACAAAGAATCTGGAGACGTCTCGCAAAACAGAACTGAAAGGGTTGAAGCAGATACCAAAGGTTACTGCTGAGATTCGCAATCACAAGGAAATTCTATCTATATCAAACTCACAGATTTTGCATCTCTTACGGACTCATACATAGTACTGCAAAAAGGGTTTCCAACAATCCTTTCTTTGACGGCAATTCCTATGGTATGCAGGAAATTCCGTGTCGCAATTGCAAGATGGGTTGGTCGACTGAGAGGTGATATTTTACGAGCGAAAATTTGAAATGCGGAAAATCATTAGCTTAACCATTAATCCTTTTTCGAGACAGTTGCGTGCCGATTTGGTCATTCGATACTGGTAACCTTCTGGCCGTGGGAATTTTTTAAATTTAGATTGATAAGATTTTCGATATGAGTATGAAAATTTAATGAATGCTTTGGTTAATTAAATTATGGGAAAGGTAAGTGACGGTGGGTAGTTATTAGTAATTACATGCCGAGGTCACTGATTGCAGTAGCTTGCAAAAATTTCCATCAGGCGAATGGAAACGGTAACGAGGGATACCTGGTGCATATAAAGTAAAATAAGAAAATCAGATACAATGAAATAGA
Source organism: Sicus ferrugineus (assembly GCA_922984085.1). Taxonomy (NCBI): domain Eukaryota; kingdom Metazoa; phylum Arthropoda; class Insecta; order Diptera; family Conopidae; genus Sicus; species Sicus ferrugineus. The sequence goes on from OV277352.1 coordinate 2,999,509, forward strand.
ATAAAATAAACTAAAATCACGGATTATTCTTTGTCCATAAGTTCACGAAAAGATAATAAAATTTTTAGAGTTTTTTTTTACCGTAAAATTAACTACGAACTACGCAATTTTGACATGAACTCAATTGTGCTGAAGCGATCTTGTTTCCTCCATCGATCTGTTTTGGAGCTGCCTGTGTGATCAGCGAAAACAGAGAGAGAAAAAACCGACAAATTGGAAAGTCCTACAGAAACAAAAATTATGAAATAAAAAATTCCACCCTCAGTTCAAGAAAAGCGAATGTAATGCGTTCTTCCCTTTCCTTGTTAAAATAAATAACAAGATCCTGCTGCCGCTGCCGATCTACTGCCTCGAACGTAATCCTTTTTGTAAAGGCACGTTGCGTGTCCTAGAAAGGATTGCTGGGGAATTTGGGACAAATGTTCGCACTGCGCATCTCCGGCCGGTGCGGAATCGTAGGCGCAGCTGTAAAAGTAGAAGTCCCGGCAAAGAAAACTACGTTTTACATTGAATACAGCATTACAAAAGCGATGGAACTCTTTGCTGAATTGAATGGATTTTTTGGAGATGGTCTACTTTTCATACATCACTGAAATTCCTTCGAAAGAAAAGACTTCAGCTATTTTTTCTTTTTTATCCTTAAATTTCTTAGGAAAAATTGAAAATTTCTTAAAACTACGAAAAACAAAAAAAAGCTACACACTTTTATTAATTCCAGATCAGTTCAACTCTACCACCCATGGTAGGGATTCCTCCTGACGGAATCAGCGATCGATCTTCAGCTTTCGGTAACTCATGATTTTTGCCATGCGATCCCAGTGTTTACTTTCTGACCTGAATAAATAGGCTCACGAAGTAACGCATTCATGCAACGATTTCGATTTCGCAGGGTCCTCGCATTTGATGGATATGCGTTCGGACGTTCTTGAGAACAGAGCACTCGCAGCCAGCTTGCAACTCCGAACGCGTCTCTCCTGTAAGTGAGACTTAAATTGCATTCTCCGCAGACAGTCGACGCAGTTCACCCGTGAAAGAGATTTCGCCACAGCTTAAGAAGCCTCTTCCCATCCCGTCGTCCCACGGGTCAGAGTCCATTAGGTTAAACGCCGCGCCGGAGGGGTTGGGTAGAGGAGGGCAATAGAATAGAAGCGGTCCAACAGCAGCGGTCGTTGTTCAGTTTAAAATTCTCTCTTTTTTACCTGATATCTTTTTTTTTTGTTGTCTTTCTAAATTTTTAGTCAAATTTTCATTATTTTATCAGCATTAAAATGTATTATTTTTTCCCTTACTTCTTTCTTCCCATTATCTGCGAGAAATTGCAAAAAGGGACCTCAATTTATTGATCGTCACCACGCTGGCCACGCACGAAACGGATCTTCGACGCATTTTTCTCACATTTGAATAGGGGGCACCTTTATTAAGCTGTTACTTCTTCACTTCCTTTGTGTGGCTGCCTGGCTGGATGGCTGCATTCACATCTTCAATGGCCTGTTTAGACAATCCTGCGGACCTAATTCACTGCTAATAATGTAATTAATAGGATTATTTATGCAAAACGGAGAACGTCGGATGGCAAGAATACGAGGAATCAATTAATTGTGTTGACAGTTGGGGTCAAGTTTAGGGTCAAGCATAACTTAGGGAAATAACAGCTATGTGACGGCCAGGAACGGGAAAGTATTCAATCGTATCGTAATTCCTCAATGTGCTGCCATATTAAACTAAAATGCATTTAAACTCAATCATTCCTTGTGATAAATATATCACGAAAATCGAATCTAGTTAAGGCAGATTAGGGTTAAAGTAAGTTAAACTTACTATATTGAAAAGGAGGCGATTTGAGAGAAGAAAACCTTTCCCAAGATATAACTCTGTACTTTCATGGCTAGACACCAATTTTCAGTACTAATCTATCGTTTTTGCTTTGTTAAATTTAGGTTTAACTCTATAATCAATTTTTCTGTATTGTTAGTCTTGTTTTGAGACCACTACAAACTACTAATGAACTCTGACTAACTACAGCTTATAGCTTGTCCTACCCTTCCTCAGCCCACGCACCAAATTTCTTTAAAAGCAATATCGTAAATAACTATTATTTTGTTTACCACATTCCAATACATCAACCTCTCGCACTGAAATCCCTTTCGCAGCTGTTTCAGATACACAGCCTTATATACCGATCTGCCGATCATTTCCGCAAACAAGAGTTCCTTATAAATTCTTAAGGAAATCGTAAAAATTTACCCCTTTTATTAAATCGAAAAAATAGCCATTTGCGAAATATCAAGTTTCCCAGCGTGACAAGCTGAAGGCTGCATGCGCGTCTTTGCCGATCACAAATGATCGACGATCGACGATGGTTGAGTCTAATGATCGTTATGAACATCATGAGGATGATGAAGGTAAGAATGACAATAAGGTTATTGCGTCAATATGAAGCAGATAATGATGGTGATGCTGCCGATCGAAAGCAGCGACATGAGGCGGAACCCTTTCACGCAAGAAAGCAAGAAACTCAATCCTTCCATCGATCATTCGTTCATTCATTCGTGCTCCTTCCGCAAACATTGCAACACTCGCTGCTGCTTCCTTGCAATTTTGTCGGCTTTGTGCGAAAATTTCCCATGGTTCCCAAGCATGCACCGTAAAACGGAGACTCGAAGAAATTGTTGTTTGGATTTGCGAGAGATCAAATAACTTCGATCGAAGCTGGCTGAAGTTGGATGCAGGCAGGTAGGTAGGAACGAGCCCAATCAAAGGGTACAACGATCTGCTGACGAAGAGTGCCTCTGCCAGGCGAGAGGAATTGCAGAAACTCAGCTCATTCGCAAGGATCAGGCCAGCGTTGTCCTGCCATGTGATGTCATTCTTTGAGTTTTGGGAATTATTTTGTAAAATCAACAACGTCGCGACTCCGATATCTCGAGCAACAACCCCCGAGTCGGGAAGAAGGGGATGCCTGCCTGCTAGCGATCTAATCCATTTCGGCAGATAGTCATCGGGTTCACAGTAAATTGCGTCCCAAGGTGAAACGCAAACAAAGAAGCTGTGGAGAAAGGATCGCAACCCTTGCCATCTTTGCGCAAATCGATCGTTTCGCTTTTTCTCATTTTCTAATGATCTTTCGATGAAAAAACTGCTGCATTCACGCTCGAAAATGCTGCAGCATACGGATGTTTCATTTGACCTCGCCAGCACCAGTGAAAAATAACACGAAAAGAGAAAATAAATCGCTGGATCGAAGAGGATCATTCTGTGATATATGAGTGTGGCTGAGAGAGGGACGAGGACGCCTACCCTTGAAGGCTGACGATGCTCGCCCCAGACGGCAGACATGCACGCATTGCTGTCTTAACCTGGGAATTTGTGGATTCTTATGAATTCACCCGTGAAGACACTTTTGCCACAACTAAATGCAGCAGGGAGACCCGCGCTGACATCTATTAAGTCAAACGATCGCAGCGAAATGTTTTAAGTGAGAAAATAGGCCAGCGCCAAATGATTAGAATCAGCAATAATTCAGTCTGTCACATTACGGTTTTAGTTTTGTGTTTTATTTTTAGATTTGCTTACTCACTTTTTTATATTATTTCTCGCCAGTTACATTAACTTTTTACAATTTCATTTCTTTAAGCTCTTCGAAATTATCCTTTCGTTTGACGTTTCTGGCGAAAAAGTGGGATGATGAACCTCTGCTCAGGTCCATTTATCTCATTCGTAATGATCACATTTTATGTGTGCTGCACGCAAACATTCATAAGTGTGTGTGTGTGTATGTGTGTAGTAATACACAAAAGGGCAAAAAGGACCAGCGGTCGGTCGGTCGCTTCATTGGACGCATTTTGTTTTTTCCTCTTCGTCCTTTTTTAAAATTTTATAATTTCATTGTGTCAACGGCTGGTAACCCTTTCACACTTTGAAGAGTTAAATTTTTTGCTTCCTCTTCTTAAGTAAGTACACAGCTTTGTTGGCATTTTTCTGGCAAAGTTCTAGCTGTGACAGCATTTAGGGGATGTTTTGCGAAATGAGGACCAAAGAGCGCTCCACGATGACCCAGGACGAGGCATGCGTACGCGACTGACTGCGTCACGCGCTGATCGCGGAACGCAACATCATCTCGTCATCATCGTGAGTTGTGTTTTAACAGCGTGACCTTTTTGATTTTCGCTATTTCATTGAATACTTAGTGGAAAATTCATCCGAAACCAAGTCACATCTGGCATCTTGCAAGATGACTCCGTGGAGAGCGAAAGGATTGAATATGTCAAATATAACTACGTAGAATGAATATCATAAAGCGAATGACGATCTACTTCGTCATAGAGAATAATTGGAAACTTAATAATAATTTTATTATTCTTTACAGCATTTTTCATTCTTCAAAATCCTCTAAAATCCTAGCATTCAATTCATTGACGGGAAATCTCAATTCGTACAATGTTATCAATTGTTTAACACGATGTTAACGACGACCTTCAACAGCTTCAAAAACCAGATTCTTAACCGCCAGTTAAAGGTATGACAAATGCAAGAGCAAGAGAGTTAATCACGAGTTAATCAGAGGAAATTAAACGTTCTACATCAGCGTACACGTGCACAACTCACCATCCCCGTGTCAACTCTGACAACAAGTAGTGACCAGTGCCGACCATAACCGATGCCCGATGCCACGTTCCACACTTCTTGCTGTCACTGAACACAGAAGCAACCCGAACAAAAGGTGGATGATTCGACGTGATGTCCTTTCTGTAAATAAAGCGAGTGGTCAAACCGTCCGCCGTCCGTTCTACCAACTCCTTTATTTAGTGGTCAGTTTTGTCAAGGGTTAAGTCGGCACGCGTCGCAAATATGAGATTTGCATAAATTCAATTGTCTACCTTTACAAATTATTTCCTTTAAGATTATACCTGCTATTATAGCGATAATTATCATTTGTAATTGGATTATTATTTGTAATACGAGTACCATCAATACTTTATAAATTTTCATACCCAAATTTCGTACAAAATTCAGGATCCGTATTTGATATATTTTCGATGACATAAACGTTCTCCCGCAACTTATAATTTTAACATTTCAAAAATTAAAAATTTTAATTCAACTGTACTTACAAATAATATTTATTAATACAATAGAAAAATAAAATCAAATCATTTTGGTTCTAACTCAATACGTTTTGGTGGACTGTGTGTAAACGCTTTTATTATAAAATAATAATGTCAAGAGTTACTTCCATATAATATCAAAGCGATCCACTGCACCGTTTACACATTTTAATAGCAGTAAAAATTAAACTTTAAAAGTATAAAAATATTAATTTTTTATATAAAATCAAACTAAAACCTTGCATTCCCAAAACTTTAAAAAGTTCTTTTGCATTCCCAGAAGTTTATCACAAATCCTTTTTATAGAGTTTCGTTTTTTGAATGGTTGAAATGAAATACAAAGCCAATATATATGTGTAAAACCAGTTTTGTCTTTGTCGAATGCATCAGCCTTTCATACCATATATAAAAAAAGAGGAACAATGAAAGGCTTTGTCCAACGGTTCATGATGGATTTGATTTGGTCAATGTACCCCGTGAAATTTTGAAATAGTTTACAGTGTCCAAATTTGCATATGTCAGTGCAAAGTCCTGATATGATGTGGTACGCAATGGTGCAAGCAAACACCAGTCAGAGAAAATGTATATGAAAATACGGTGATCCTTGCGGGATTGTAGAACGTGATCGAATCAAGCTGCAGCAAGGGGTTGAAGTTCATACATGTATTTTATTAAGGGTCAACTTGCAGTTTAGTTGTGATGTTTCTAATTTTGTCATATCAGTAACGGTCAGTATGTTGTGGACAAAAATTTTATAATATCTTCTACAATGCAAGGATTGATATTAAAAACAAGCATTAATGCTAATAAAGCAATTACTGTTATAGATTGTTTGTAGTTAGAAAAATACGTTGAGGAATAATTTATAAATTAAGTAATGGCAAGACTACAAACACTAATATACTTGTTTTTTCATGTTAGTAGAACATGTTTAGTGCTTGGTTTTTTAATTAAAAAACATATTAGATTTTCCTCGGAAGGAAATTTAATTTCAAAGTATTTCGTTCATCATACTGTGCTAAGCATAAAAATGAGTAACTAAGCCCCAATTATATATATGAGGGCAAATTTATATATTGTATTTACGCAGCACTGATATAAAAAACACTACACAGCACTAACATACACTGAAAGTGCTTTCTGAACGCATATGTAATAGTTGCCATCTTTTATATTTCAGGTAAAAGTCCCAAGGGAAAATCATAAAATAGGAACACTAAATTAAAATGCACATCTCCGCATTCACCACTAACATGTATTATTATGGAGTCTGAATATACAGCTCTTCTTCCTTCTTTCTCTCTCATCTGCTTTTCGAGATATATAGATAATATATAAAAGTTATATACATGGAATATGTGGAATAAATAATTTAAAAACTCGATTATCAACTTCTTACTAGTTAGTTCCTCATAAAATATAAAAAGGCGAAAATAATTTTATAATAATTTTTATATTCATCAATTTAATTTGCACAACAAGTTCAACTGCCAATTTATGTGACATTTACCAAATTAGAATTTGAAAAAAATATTTACTGTCGGCTATTTAAAAATTAAACAATCGTTTTTTCTCGAAGAGTTGGTAACCTAGGTGATTACCAAACAGCTGATTTGCTGTGAGGTTCCACTAGCAAAAATTGTCGCGGCAAACACCAAGCAAACAAAGCTTTGGTGGATGAAATAAACGTGTTTAATCATCAATTTCGTAGAAAAAGTCAACCAAATCCATTAGTGTTGTCTAATGGGTCAATTAGAATATAATTCAACATCAGTTATTAAATACTTACAGAATCCAGGCGGATACAGTTATCAGAGAAGAGGACGGGCTTAAACTTTTGAATTTATCAGAATGTCTTCAACAGATTCGCTCAACGAAAGGACCGACAACAACAATACAAATGATGCAAAAAAAAGGCTTTGGAAGACTGGACAGGATGAATTCTGTCTAAAGAAACCAAGACTACAAGGCGATGAAGATGACAAGTGTAAACGTCGGCCACCTAATGAACCAGGAACTTCCTCATTCTTGATAGGTACTCATCAGCATCAAAGTCCCAAGAAACGCTTGGAAGTTCCAGAGAGTTCATCGGACAAGCACAGCAAGAAAGAGAAGAAGTTTATCTACGGAAACTACAGCAAATATTATAGCTACCGGAACCAAGGCAAAGACTTTCACGACATCCGATTGGACGTGTTCGAGAAACATCCAACACTCTTCCAAGACAAGGTAATTCTTGATATTGGCTGTAATAGCGGCTTTCTTACTATAGAGCTGGCTAGGCGCTTTCCAATCCGGCACATCACTGGCATAGATATCGATCACAGTTTGATCAACAAAGCAATAAAGAATTTAGAATTTATGAAACACAAAAAAACAGCGATGAAAGGTGCATCTACTGATGGCTTTCCGTTCAACATTGCATTTCTACATGCAAACTACGTGCTTCGGGATGATGTGCTGCTGGAAATCGAACGCGAGCAGTTCGATGTAATACTTTGCTTGTCGGTGACCAAGTGGATTCATTTGAATTTCGGGGATGCCGGCTTGAAGCAATCCTTCAAACGCATGTTCCTTCAGCTACGTACAGGAGGTCAACTAATTTTAGAACCTCAACCGTTCGATAACTACGGCAGGCGAAAAAAGATGACTGTAAGTTCAAACCTTGCATGTAAAACACTTGATAATTTATGCTTCTTTTTTAGGAAACCATATTCACCAACTACAAGGCTATGAATTTTTTTCCGAAGGATTTTACAGATTATTTACTAAGCCCAGAGATTGGCTTTAAAAGTGTAACACTGATGGGTGTACCTGAACATTTTGCTGCTGGCTTTAAGCGGCCAATACAGATCTTCAATAAAGGTTAGAAGATGAACACAGATTTTTATTCACAATTCATTTATTCATTTACGCAAGAGCTTGCAATATAAAAACTTAAAAATAAATTTTTAGTTTATTTATAAAATAAACTAAAAATATATTTTTTAACTATGTGTTATAGTAATAAAGATATTATTTAGCAAGCACAGTTAAAATTCAGCCCGTTAATGTAAAAATAGCAGTTGATACAATATTATAAGGAAACAAAAGAATATATATAGCAGTTTATATTATGAGGAATAGCCGTTTATATTATGGGGAAACTTAAATCAAACCCAAAACAGTTTGTAACTCGAAATGTAATTTATATCTAAATTTCTAATCCTAAAAACTGCCTTCACTCCATCTTTTGCTTCTTTTTAAGAGAATTTGGCGGCGTCGTAGGAAGCTTCTCCAACAGGTCTGGATAAAATTTATCAAGTAAATCGTCTGCAGTCAGCTGAAAATTACTGTCAGCCCAAATAAGCTTCAACTGCGACATTATCACGCCTATCTTCTTGCCCACAGGACAGCCTCGCTCTTTGAGCATATTGCCATTCAAAGGAAAACTAGGGATTTTCCAGGCTTTTAGAGCTGCATATAAATCGACTTTATTGCAGTATTTTAACAATATTTCCACAAACTCGCGCTTTGCGAACGGCTGTAAGCAGAGCTTCTGATAATCTCGCAAAATTTTGTAGTCAGCATCAACCTACAATAATAAACATTTAAATTAAAATTCCATTGAACAATTTTGAGTATCTAACCTTGCTGCGGTGTTGGATAATAAAAAACGCTAAATCCCGCTCGAAAGCTGACAACTTCAATCGCTCATGCAATTGGATAGATTCATCCAGGGAATTCAATAGCGCAATCAGATAGAGAATCGCTTGATGTGTTTCAGGAAAACTCTGCAAATCAGTGCATAATCGCTTGAACTCTTCCACATTCGGCGTCGCAGGTAATCCACAGTAGGGAGCTAAGCCGCAATGAATCATTTCAAGCACCAATTCCTGAGCAAATGGTCCCACACATATTTTCTGAATTTCGCTCCAAATACGTTCCCCACTAATGCGTGCCAACCCCTGAGCATTTGTTCTTATCGCCTGCAGAGTCGCTGCGTCGTGCTTATTAGCTTCCTTGGCAATGCGGCCGTAGAATCGAAAATAGCGCAGAATACGCAAATAATCCTCCTTGATTCGTACGTCGGCGTCACCTACGAATACAACACGGCGCTGCTGTAAATCTTCATAGCCAAAGAAGTAGTCGTAAATGGTGCCGTCAAACCCCAGGAACATGGAGTTTATTGTGAGATCGCGTCTGTTTGCGTCCAACTGCCAGTCTGTGGTGAATTTAACCTCAGCATGACGTCCATCAGTGACGACATCAACGCGCAGCGTAGTGATCTCGAAGTTTGCCTTGTCATGGATGCGAGGGGTTATGGTGCCGTGCTTCTCGCCTTTGGTGTTAATAAGACGCACCTGTCAAATCAATTGTATGATTTTGTAATTGACGAGTGTCTCAAACTCACCTGCTCTTTGTCGAAGATCTCTTTCATTTCATCCGGCGTTGCTGTTGTCGCCAAATCGACATCCTTTGGTTCTATATTCATTAGGATGTCGCGTACCGCACCGCCGGCAATCCGTAATTCAAAATCATACTTTCTGAATATTGCAATAAGCTCCTTCAGCTGTTCCGTGAAAATCGAACGGAATTCCGGTGTGTCGATTTTTTTCAGTGCTGGATTTTGCCGGGTTCCCGCCGGGGTCCCATTTTGTGGCGCCGTCTTAGATGTCGTCATTCGTGCATTTGCTTTTGAGAAGAATTGGCCACAAATAAAATTTTTCTGAACTGCTATTCCAAGGCTTTGTAATGTTTTGAGCATTACTTCCTGCCACACTGCTAAATAAAAATTTCTTTGTTAAGACCTATTAAAAATCCGCGCCAGTTGTTTAAAGTGCCGCCGGCTTAAATAGTGATAGGTCAATGTAACAAGTTCATGGATGGTTTTCAGCCGAATTGGAGCCAGATGATGTTAATATACGTGTGTAAATAAAGTGCAATGTTATTCTAATTTTAATCTTGGCAACGCGTTTCCTCATGCGTCCACGAAAATGATCATATTATTTTTGCAATTTTCCAATTAAACTCGCAACTAACTCTGGTTAACTGTTTCCAGAAGTTGTGTCAAGGAAGAAAATGTAGTCTTACTATATAAAATGCTTCAAAAAAGTTGTGGGAATATAAGAAAATTAACAAGTACCTACTTACATTATCTCGGCGTAGAGCTCTCCTGAGTGGGGTAGAATGATGCGATGGTTAAACCAAATACTTGTCTTTAGGATAAATGCTTCAACTCTCTTGCATGGTACCCCAAAAGACTTTCGGATTAGTGCTGGATTTTTACATAACAGAGGAAAATCGCAGAGCTCTCTACCTATGTCGAACCACCGCATGAAGGTTTATGTGACGCGGCCGGATGTACCCACCATTGGACTCGACTTGCTCAAGGCGGAGTAGGTACTTAAGTTCTGCGCCATATCGATAAAGATGCTTACATTTTTTAAATTTAATCATAACAATAGATGCGATGTAACTACCTGGATAAAACCTGTGCCTGTACCTCGTGATGAACTTCTTCGTCAAATAGTGGGGAAGGACGCCCTGTTCTGTGCTCTGACTGATAAAATCGACGCCGAAGTAATCGAATGCGCTGGGCCGCAGTTGAAATGTGTTTCTACCATATCAGTGGGCTATGAGCACATTGACTTGGCTGAGTGCAAAAAACGTAACATTCGTGTAGGCTTTACACCTGATGTACTAACGGATGCCACTGCTGAACTGACAATAGCATTGCTCTTGGCAACTAGTCGACGGCTATTTGAGGCTAATAAGGAAGTTTACAACGGCGGCTGGAAGTCGTGGACACCAGGTTGGATGTGTGGCATGGGCTTGAAAGGGTCCTCCGTTGGCATTTTCGGCTTTGGACGTATTGGTCAAGAAGTCGCTGCTAGGATTAAACCCTTTAAACTAGGCAGACTAACATATACTTCACGTACACAGCGTTCCACAGAAGCAAACCGTCTCGGTGCAGTATACGTAGACTTCGACGAAATGCTGCGTACATCTGATTTTATAATTGTGTGCTGTGCCCTGACTCCAGACACTAAAGAAATATTTAATGAGATGGCATTTGCAAAGATGAAGAAAAATGCTATATTTATAAACACAGCCCGTGGAGGCTTGGTCGATCAGGATGCTCTGTACAAGGTTCTTAAGGAACGAAACATCCTAGCAGCTGGCTTAGATGTGACTACTCCAGAGCCACTACCTTTAGATAATCCCTTATTATCCTTAGACAATGTGGTCATTTTACCACATATTGGAAGTGCAGACACAAATACGCGATCTGAGATGTCCCGCGTAACTGCATGTAACATTTTAGCCGCACTTAATGAACGGGAAATGATAGCCGAAGTTAAAATATAAATATGACCTATATTCCATTTTTGTATATTGTCTATAGCTTTTTTATTGTTGATAATCAAATAAAACCACCTTGCTGTGGGTCCGCATAAATTGAGTACGCCGCAACGCAGATTTTCTCAGGAATATGCTTGAACGGGATATAATCCGAGTTCATGTTGATATTAGGTAAATAATAAGCCTTAAAATGTTTAAATATGAGTTGACAAGTTAACTACATTATTATTTTATACGAAGTCTTCATTTTCAACTCCTGTGTCATAATGTAACAAAAGTAAAATATTTCTATGGAGATTTAATTTCACTGACTCTTTACTCCTCTCCGGGAGGCAATGGTTGCCCTGGATCAAGAGCTGGCAAATTAGTTTCTGCGGGATTTTGCTCATGAATCTCTTCCTTCTCCTTTTTAATACTCTGTACGTTAATATATCCACCAGTTTCGTCCTAAGCAATTAAATAAGTATCATTAATTAGCTAAATCAACTTGGATTTTATTTTAACTTACCGTTACAAACACCTCTACTGATTTGCCTGTTAAAATATCCATTACCTGTGGGCTGACGCCACTCATGGGCTCATCTCCCATACTCTGCGCGTATTCCAGCAACGGCGGTCGCAAATCTGGGCACTGAGTCAACGCATCCACGAGCTGTTGCCCTGGCAGCTGCAATAAGATTGGCAGTGACTGTGGCTTCAAGCGCTGGGAGCACTTTAGGAAGCCTTCCCAAATCACCTTGTGCCGCCAAACTTGCTTCAGTATAAGACGCTGCAGCAGATTTAGGACGAAACTCGAAAGACGCGGATACAGAGTGATACTCTGTATAACTGTACGCATGAGTAAAGTTGGAATGGGCACAACTTCCACCAGTTGCTGTAGCACTTCAATCAACACATCCTGCGTGTAAACGTCCTTCTCGGCCAGACATAGAGATGTCGCCTTGACGATGCACTTCAAATCACATTCGCTCGTATCGATTGAATGCAATGCAACTAAAATATCTGTTGGTGTTGTGGCCATTGTTTGGTTAGCAAACTCAGAGCCAATTCCTAGCAAGCGGTTAAATACTTCTTTCACGACTATCGCATTGAGTTTCAGTAATTTCGGCAACGCATTAAGGATTTCTTGTCGCGTAAGTCCACTCAGCACAGGAATCAATATACGTACATCCTTCACTTTACTGGCGTACAATTGACGCACGCGTTTTACTAACTCTATATTTGGCGTGGTAACACGTTCCGTTAACAAGTATATGATGCGTATAATAAGAGTTTCTGTGCCTTTGGGACAGTCTTCGATAAGTTTGAGTAAAGTTGTGTTCTCGTCACCAAGTTTTTTGATGCTGGAGTCAATGGAACGCAAGATGGTGCGTTTGAGGTCGGCTGATGTCGCGATGTAAACCTTGCACAGCTTCTCCAGGAATACTAAAATAGATAAGTAACAGCGTGTGAAGCTTTAGTAACCCAGTAAAGAAAGTAAATTTGGAAAAATCCACAGTTTCTTTGAAAACAGTACTTCTTAAGATGAGATACTTCATAACATTAATCTATTCTTTTTTAATTTGTTTCTTATTTATAATTGTTTTGCTCATTTATAAATAAGCTCTAGGCAGTACTATAATTTTGTACAAAAACAAACGCGAGCCAAGGACAGGTAAATGGAACTTACATTGCGGATTGTACGGCAGTAATGTCAACATCACCAGCAAACAAATTTTCGTCGTTTCTTCCTTCCAACCCAACTCTACAGATGGTCTCCCGTATTCGATCGAAAAAATAGCTGACGGTGGCACTTCTTTCTCCAAATGTGCCAGCCACTCCAGAGCAAACTCTTCTATACGGCTGGTAAGTATTTTCTTATCGTGGTACAAGGTTACAATATGTTCCAAAGATCGTTCCCGTATATCTAAGCGTTCATGTACACAGAAGTTCAACAGAATTCGAACAAAACGCTGTTTCCGCGGTGGCCTTAATATGGCAAGATCCTTAAACAAATTTAAACAGTGGCTAGAAAGATTCTCCTCCTTGCACATCGTGATAAGTTTATTGACGGCGTCGTCTGGCAGAAGGGGAGCCTCAAGTAGCACACGACGTAACAATATGATCTTGTCTTTGAAGTCGCAATTCGCACAAATACCCTCAATAATTTGACTCAGCAGCTCGTTGTACGCGTAGTCGGGACGGTTTTCCGATTTCACGTAGGAGTGACGCGTGAATCCCTGCAATAGGCAGTACTCTTCATACAGCCAGGAGAAAGCGATGTCAATGCGTTGCTTAATGTCCTGCATGAGAAATTCGAAGATGAAATAGCGCACGTTGTCCGGGAAGGTCGCAGCCATAACAGTCAGAATTTTGCGACGCTTTGCCGAAACGCCACCGATGATGCATTGTCTTTCAGCGTGGAGTATACGTTTTACTGCATCTAGAAGGAACTTCTCTCTCGCCGAACGTGACATAGGTTTTGTGATCTCCTGAAGTTTAAGCGTTTTCACTCGTTGTTTCATGCGTTCGATAAGCTCCTGTTCACCCTTGAGGCGTTCCATGTTTTCACGAAGCTTTTTGGTAGCTTCCTCCTTTCGTATTTGCTCATCGTCCAATGGTATGCGAATTTCACTGTGGAAAAATTATAAAATAAGATTTTGCTACAGCTCAATGCGATAAGCTTACTCGTTAGTACAGCTTTCATCTAAATCCATGACCTCGACACACTTATTGACTTGTTTTACAGGCCGCATGGGTGGCTCCTTTGTGAATGCAGCAGCACCAGGTCCAAGTCTTTGACTTGTCATTTGCTCACCCAAATCCTTGGCGATTTTAGCGATCTGCTGTTGTTGCGACATATCTCTTATGGGCGTGTACTGATTTAAAAACTGGTCTGGCACGCTATCCGGAAGCTTGGGGAGAAACTCGACCACCAAACGAACGGCGACCTCTGTACTTCTCAGCTGCTCCGTAATAAACTTCTCATTAACTTTAATAGATTTCAGACGCTGTTTTTCAAGCTCTTCTTCATCAATCTCCATCTTCTGGTATGCGGTTTTAGTATGTGCATGCCCATCACTACTATTCTGGGTATTCTCGTCACCAGTCCGCATGCGCTTTTGTAAACTAGTGGTCGCGTTCTCTAGAATGCGTTTTTGACGCCTCACCTGCTCTTGCTTATCCATTTTGGGCGTTGATCGTTGAATTTCCCCTTGTGACGCACCGAGCTCCAGTAGAAGGCGACGAATTGTGGCCTGATACTCATAGGAACCACGGTTTTTTAGCAATGTTATCAGCTGCATTTTTAGGCTCTTACGCACTGAACTAACTTGCGAATCAGTCAGTGTAGGCGGCAAATTAGCGTTCAGACTGCGGAATGCATCCACTACCGGACCCATTAAGCTGGTACGCAGCTTTGCTATCTGACACAAGCTGCCCGTGCATGCAATCAAGTTGACAGAGGATATATGCGTCGCAGCATGGAACTTCAACATTATGTCGAAAATGTTTGCTGCCTCCTCCTCCAACTTTTGAACCTTTAGAAACTTAAGTTTCCCTGGTATATTTTCGAGAGAGAAGTCGTTGTCCTTCTTCTGGCTGTCTTCATCTGGGTAGGTTTGCAGTATTACGATTCCCTCCAAAAACTTGATTGTGTTGGTGCGTATACCATCATTGTCATTATCGATCATATCGAGTATCTGTGCCTTCAACAGACTAAGTACACTCCATGTCTGTTCGATGCTGTCGGTAACCTCCGTGTGCTGACAAATCCACTGCAAACCATTTTTGTAAATGCTTCCACAAGCTTGTATAACACGTTTGATAACTTGCGGTGAGCGATCGCGCAGCAACATGGAGACTACATTGACCACATGAGGCAATGCTTCGACCTTCACTCGGCTACAAATTTTGGATTAGATCATTGCACAGAATATCCCGCAAGGCTAAACATACCAAATCTGTTCAATAAAACCGATAACTTGCTTGCGCACTTCCATGTTGGCATCGTGAGCCATGGAAAGAATGTGGTCCAAGAACTCCTCCAGCAGCTCAACACAGGACCCTAAGATGGTTTCTTGCACCTTGGCGATGAGCTCACATTTTGTTTGCGGATTAGCAACCACTAATGTGTTAAGCCATTCCACCACCTGCGAAATAATTGGTCACATCGGAGTGAAGTTATGGTTTATGATAAACCGTCTTTGAGACACACCTTTGATCTCGCATTTGCAGTTTTTTCATCCGTAAAAAGTGTTGATGTCTCGCTAAGGAATTGACTGCGACCAAGCATTCCATCCATGTTTTTAGCAGAAAGTCGCCTAATTTTTGATTAGCGCCGAAGAGCTTCGCATTAACTATAATAAATCGGCGCAGATCTTGGTTGACATATCTTCTAAGGTGCGTTCGAAAACGAGGAGACTAACATCTAACTTAACACCAAGGGCGCGATATTGGATTGTAATTATATCGGCTAAGTAACTGACCGTCACGTTTTATAGTTGCTTCTGTATGAAAATTAGCAACAAATCAACATGACTGTGGTTCACTAGCCTGATTATATAAATCTACGGTTTATGTCACGAAAAAATTAAATTTCTCTAGACTCTCTAACTATTAAGAAATCTTTGGCTAGAGCAAATTCTAAATACCATACATGTTTCAATACCATGGTTTAAATGGTAAAAAAAGGTTTTTTAGAAAGTACTGGGAAATGCAAATAGTTTATAACCAGATGAACCACGCCAAGAGTTTTTGTGGATATTATGCTAATAACAATATCTACTCCGTTTTAGACTTTGCTCTCAATATACTAGTATATAGAAATATTAATTAAATGTACATATATAATATATATTGCTTCCTACGTTGAGAAAATATCTATATGCTAGAATGGTGTCATCTGATAGCGAGCAATTTCAATCATCAGTTAATCTACTAAACAAAGAATATATGTGACACAGAGAACAGAATGAATTTTATTATCATTTTAAGTATTGTATTGTCATTTTATATATTGTACAGCCATAAAGTTTAATACAAGATTTATAAAACAGCTATAAAAGTAGAAGTTAGGGAGGTTTCCGAATGCATGTGATATTTACATTCCTTGTGAGTTACCAACCCTAGTAGGCTATTTAACAAGACCCTCAAAAGGGAATTTTTCCACTAAGTTGGCAACCTAGAGATGAAGTCAGTTGTATGCAAAAAGTGTGGGTTGAAAATTCGGCTAAATATTTGGTTCTGGAATTATATTTATTAAAATTATTGCTGAGTTTTGAGTATTCTACTCCAAACTCTGATTGAAATCTTTGTTTGCAAGTAAAGATAGTTTTTCTGCGAACTGACCTCTTCGGACCAATCGCACACCCGGTGCGACAGTCATCGTTTGCCATCGATTGCTGTCAGTATTCATCCATCAGAAGACGTCAGAGGCGAAAGCGTAAATTGTGCAAAAATTTTTAGTTTAAACTATCAGGAACAACCACCCAAGAACATTCGTAGGTTGATCACCTCACTTTATATCGTATGGGATCGAATATTTAAGGTTCCAGTAAAGCGGATGACTGAAACAAAAGCAAGTACAACAGGAAACCAATATCAAAAGCGAGCAAAAATTGAAACGCCTTTAAACAACAAGGAAACGAATGAAAAGAGAAACGCAAACTGAAAACAAATCGAATTTGGCAAATAGTAAAAGTGCGAACGAAGGTCAAGCAGCATCTTGTCTGGGAGTCGGCTGCTGCGGATTGCCTTTGTTTGGAGCCAATGTCGTCCAATAGTCAAGTGAATGCCGGTGCTGGTGAAGGCGCTGCTCAGACTCAGTTGATTGGTGTATCCCTTTCGGCGGCGGCACCCAATGCCAGCGAAACTGTGAATATTGACTCGTCGCCACGCGAAAGTGGCGACGATTCTGAGGATGAAAGCGAAATCCTGGAGGAATCGCCATGTGGGCGGTGGCTGAAACGGCGCGAAGAAGTCGACCAGAGGGATGTTCCTGGCATTGACTGCGTCCACCTGGCCATGGACACAGAAGAAGGCGTTGAGGTCGTCTGGAACGAGGTGCAATACGCCAACCTGCAGGAGCTTAAGTCACAGGAGGAGAAAATGCGACAGGTGTTTGACAACCTGCTGCAATTGGATCATCCTAACATTGTCAAATTTCACCGCTACTGGACTGATACACAGACCAGTGAGAGCCCGCGTGTCATCTTCATAACGGAGTACATGTCATCGGGTTCACTGAAACAGTTCCTGAAGCGCACCAAGCGTAATGCGAAGCGACTTCCGCTGGAAGCATGGCGACGTTGGTGTACGCAGATCCTGTCCGCACTCAGCTACTTGCATTCCTGCACGCCGCCCATCATTCATGGCAACCTCACCTGTGATACAATATTTATACAGCATAATGGTCTGGTAAAAATTGGTTCCGTTGTGCCCGACGCAGTGCACTACAACGTCAAGCAAAATAAGACCGAGATGGACGAGAGCATGAACCATTTTATTGCACCCGAGTACGGTGCTGCGGAACAGCTGACGGCCGCTGTCGACATCTATGCATTCGGTATGTGTGCGCTGGAAATGGCTGCACTGGAGATACAAGCGAGCAGCAGCGAAACGAACAGCATTAACGAGGAGACCGTACTGCGTACAATCAACAGCTTGGAGCATGATTTGCAACGCGATTTAATATTTAAATGTTTACGACGGAGCCCCGGTGAGCGTCCCAGTGCTGGCGATCTGCTTTTTCATCCACTACTTTTCGAGGTAATCTAGGGAGAATGTGCAACCTAATATTAAACTTCTGCTGACATTTACTCCTCTTTCTAGGTGCATTCACTTAAGCTATTAGCCGCGCACTGTTTAGTATTCTCACCCAAAAACCGTACCATGTTTTCCGAAACCGTTATCGACGGCATGATGCAACGTTACAACCGTCCCGAGGTGCTAATGGCTACAATTTCCTTCACAGGCGAAGATAAAGAATATCGGCTTTCGGACGTGCCTTCTGCTGACAAGCTGGAAAAATTCGTTGAAGATGTTAAGTTCGGCGTTTATCCTCTAACCGCTTTCTCTGGAAGAAAACCTCCACTCTTTCGATCGCGTGCTGCTTCGCCAGTGCGTGCTGACTCAGTGAAATCAGCCACGCCCGAGCCAGTCGACATTGAATCGCGTCGCATTGTGAACATGATGTGCAGTGTGAAGAAAGTCAAGGAAGACAGCAAGGATATATCGATGACAATACTGCTTCGCATGGATGATAAAATGAACCGTCAGCTAACGTGCCAGGTCACTGAAGAGGACTCCGCAGACGACTTGACATGTGAGCTTGTGCGCCTGGGATTCGTTCACGTCGATGACCAAGAGAAAATCCAAGCCCTACTGGAAGAGACGCTGCGCGGCAGCTTCGCCCCTAGTACCGGTGGCGGTGCATTTGAGCAATTAACACAGCCATTAACGTTTAGTGCGACTATAAACGAACAAACACCAAGTGATACAATAAAGACAGCAGCATCCCTTGCTACGATGATCGGGTACAATCCGCTAGAGCATAACTGGTCGGTTGCGGACTCAGACCCAGCAGCGACGAATACAGTGCTACAGCAACAGCAGCAGTTGTCGCCAGTAGGTGAAATGGGCGGCACAGCGGCCACACACGCGCAACCGCAGCAGCAGCAGCAGCAGTTATTGCAGCAAGCAATGCAGATCACGCAAACCATGGGCGCTCACATAGACGGAACTGCCTCTGCGACTATCAATTAATAGTATTTATTAAATTAATTTTATTTTTTAATTGCAAACTCGATTGCGTTGCCATTGAGTAAGTCAGACATGATTTTTTATTTTTATATAACGCCTCACAAGAAATATTCGAGAAGTTTTTTAAGTGTATTGAGAAATGCTTCCAGCGGCGGCTGTGCGGCGCGTCAACCAATATTTTAAAATAAGAACAAATTCCCAAATGAAATAACGTAATTATGCATGATTGAGCTTGCATACATACACACGTACACGTATGTAGACAGCAAAAGTGAAAACACTATTTAGCGTTTACCAGCAATTTATTATTGATAGCTTATTTATTGTATTTCAGATATAAAATACATCTTAAATATTATTTAATATAACAAAAACAATAAAATAAAATATGTTATTCATTCAATGAAGAAAAAGCGAAGACAACACATGTATTTCACTTTAATTATATTGCCGATTATGCAAAGATAAAATTTTCAGAACTGTTCCGCAGAAGTCGAATGTTAAATGCAGTTACGGAGCATTGTCCCATTGGAGTACATCTTTTATTTTTCACCATATATAATCTAATACTTGAAAAACTTTTTCCGTAAATTGAGATACACACTTCTTAATGCGACTCGTAAAGTTATGCCTCACTACTATCCTGATTCCTATTTTTAATGGTACATTCGCCATTATTAAAACGCTTTCTCACCTCTGTCTCCTCTTCATATTTCTCGAGAAGTCTGTCACCGTCGAACGTAACGAACGGCAGTGTAGCCCGTTGGTAGTAGTCCGACATCAACTGAATGTTGTCAATAACAGTGTCCAGCAAGTGTGATTTCTCACACCAAATACCAGGTGCATCGTTCTGTATTGGATTGATGTGAACGTGGAGGTGGTAGAAGGACGGCTGGTAATGCAGATACATCCGCAACTGGGAGGCCGCAATGGAATACTTACTCTCAATTTCTTCCACTGCTTTTGAACGTATATTGCGCAAAAGAGGAAGATGCTCAGCAGTGAGATCACGCAGCGACTTGATTCCGCGCTTGTGACTTATGGCTAAGAGGTAAAAGGTTTCAAGGCTATGACCATCCCACTTGAGATCGGGTAATAAAACAAAACCAATCTCAGGATCAGCGTCTTCGAACACAAAGCGATCCGTTTCCTTCTTGTGTTCCAGTATATTAAAAACCCACTGCAAAAACATAAAATATGAATCATTTTCGAACTTCAAGTTAAGAGGTTTGTGTCCGCTGTTTACTTCTAATGAAAATTGGCTTGATTTGATGAAGGGCAAGGTCAGGTTCTCGTACAGAGCCGGTGTTTCAAGAATCAAGTATTTTTGGCGGCTCGAATACTTTTCGATGTGTTTTTCAGTAGCTGGATAGACTACAGTAGTCTTTAGTCCTATATGTTGGATTCATTACAACTGGATTGCGTCTAAAGCAACAGAGAGGCACTCACCGTTAAGTTCTGCACTGGGGACACAATTAAAACTGCCGTAAATATTGTTGATAAATTCGGTCTTTACCTTCAGCTCCTTACTAAATAAAGTAGGCGGCGATATCTTCAGAGTGCCTAAATCCTCTTCTTCTTTATCTAACTCTTCAGCATCACCTTTAGTTTCCACATCTGATTTTGTGAACGCCTGCTTCTCAAACAACACTACTGCGAGATCATCCGCAGAGACATCCGGAAATGTTCCAAGCAAAGCAATGCTCTTGCGAACTGTATTATTGTTAAGAATACGCGTTAATTTGAATTTCGTAAGATCATAGATAGGAATATCCACAACATCGTTGTTTTTGGCAGAACCATCAGCTGCTTCTACACCTTCAGGCATTCTTATTTTTGTCGACTACTTAGAAAACTCCGCTGATTATTAATTTTAAATAACGCCGTCGGGATATGTAAGGAGTGAGAATTCAGCCTCTGCAATTTTTTATTGGAGAAACATTATAAAAATTTTACCAATGCGCTGTAGTGCTGCCTCTCATTGGAGTGGAGTAGTGCTACGAATCATTCTTTCTTATTTCTTTTGCAGGTAAATCCTGCAAAAAGCATTATTCTAAAGGCGATATATATCATCTGTTTCAAAATGATTAGTGCATTCGGGGCACAAAAAAACCGTTATGGAACTACGTAGCATGGAATTTTGTTTTCATAGAAACCCGCGCTGCCAGCGCTACATGTTAAAAACAACTGTATTTCACAGAGGTCTGAAATACCCACTACATTTCCAATTATTTACACAGTTTAATTACTTTTCAAAAATTAGTTTTTAGCAACATATATATTTATATAAATATGTATTTACAAAATTGAATAAAAACTTTTTTACAAAAGTCTATTTATATATTCTTAATATCGATGATATCAGAATTTTCCTAACGCTTTATTTTTCTACAAAGCAAATATAGAACAAACAAAGGGGGAGAATAAGAATTCACAAGTGGTCGTACTATATTCAACGTCTTCGGGGAGCCCTGTTGCCGGCTAAGCCGTCAGATGAGGCTAACACTCGCCTGGTTTGCGTCGACTCCGTGGGTGAAGGCAGTCTTGTTGTTTTAGCTTTCGCCATAGGTAATCGACTGGAAACTGTATGCGATTTGTTGTTCTTGACTCTTGATGGAAGGGGAACCAGACCTGTAGAGCTCATTGGGATGGTTTCACTAGAGAGGGACGCTGAAGAGGTTTTGCTCCGTACTGAGCGAACTGGAATTTTGCTAGAAGCAGAAAGCCTGATCGTTCTTTTAACCGGTGAACTGGCAACAGAAATTGCAGATCTCGTCCTTATAAGCGTTGTGGTTTGGAGGCTGTTGGAGACCTGATTCTCCAAGGAGAAGCGTTTGCGAGTCATAATCACTGAATTTTGATATTCTTTGCGCGCCACTTTGCGGGTGCTGATGCGTGAGCTGTGATCGAGGGCCATCTCGGCTAGCCGCCTCCTGGCGAGTCTCGTAGGAATGCTTGCCACAGTGGAACTGGACAACTTGCCTGAACGCCTGCTCCGAGAAACGGCATCAGATTGATGGCCATCGCCGATATCACCTTCATTACGTTCATCCTGATTAGAGGAGGGTAAAGTAGCAACGGCAAGAATTCCGGATTGAGAGTTGGTTATGCAAAGTTCATTTTCTTTAGCTGAAGAAGGACTGCCGGTTTCACTTGTCTTTGAGTCAATCGCTGGCCTTCCTTCTGCCGGTTTACGCAACTGCTTTTGTGCTCGTGTAGATGACGCTTTGCAAGAGTTTTCGATTTTGCTCTGCTTGTGAACAGGAGACTTCATACTTATGGCGGAGTTCAAAGAGGCAGTGGAAGAAGAACGAAAAATCCGTTTCCGACCATTCCGTATTGGGGTTATTGCCATAACTTGGCTGTTACTGCCGCTGGCATCATTCGAAAACTCCTGAAATGTGTGCAAAAAAGCTTCGTCAGAGAAATACACAAAATCTGTGACCTAACAAATCTTTTTACAACTGTACGTCAGTTTTGTAAAATCTTTTTTTGCCAAAATGTTCACTTTATCAATATATTCCAGACAACCGTTAACAACTGTTAACATAGAAGATTTTTCGTTATCTGGGTACTGTACATACTGTACTGTACATACACTAATAAATCAAATTCTATTAAAAAATACATGATCTGTCTAGAAGCGCAAAAATTCAAAAACCAAACACTACAAGCTCAGATTATGGATAACTACGTAGTTTACTCAAAAACTTTACATATGGAAACATATATAATCACTAAACGTACATAAAATGATTAAATTATGTATTCTTTACTGCAATAAGTGTGTGAGATGAACGAACACGAAATATGCTTGGCTTGAATGCAATCTGTGCTCAAAGCTGAAGACCGTTTCTTCGGTTACTCACTTTGAGCGTATTAGTTGACTCAGTCTGAGCGATGCTGGACTTGCTTTGGGCAGAGGGCTGCAGCGCAAGCCTTCCAGATCCCATTTTGCGCAAACGCGTTGCACGCCGGTGGGGTACGTCAGTCATTGGTGACGCTACTATGACATCCGGACTTTTACACTAGGAAAAACATACATACATTTAGTTAATTTAATTCAAACACGTCTGCGCGTCAATGTTCACCTCCTCAGTGTCTGTTTCTTGACGTTTAGTGGAAACAGTTTTGTTAATTCGTTTATCTTTGTTGACCACAGCGGTCTGCCAGCGACCTGCCGCGGCCGCCGCCGCCCGTCTTGTTCTACGGATTGGCGTTGCTTCCGCTCGTTGTCCGCCGCGTTCTTCCACAGTATCTGTTTTTTCTTTCTCTTTCCTCCCCTGACTATTATGCTGGGGTGAGGTTTCTTTCGATATATCTGAACTTTCAAGCTGAATAACCGCGGCAGTTCTATACATCTCAGTGTCTTCATTCACTCCCATTGCAGTAACTCCATCATCGCTGCTCTGAGTCGATGTGGGAGATCTGTCGGCTCTGCCAACACACAGGGCTAAATTGCGTCGTACTCGTGAGTTCTGCGGCACAATCCTCTGCTCCTTGGACTTATCCTTTTTCTTGTCCGAGTCAATTCGTGCTTCTATGCGAATTTTCGGCGGACGGGATGGTCCATCGCTGAGTTCGCTCATTGAGTTACTACGCGAAGTATTGAGCGACTTGCGCAGGTAGCGGTGGCCTACTATATTCTCGCGGCCGTATGTTGTAGGGGCTGAAGCTGAAGGAGAGATTACTCTTAATGCATGCGATGGCGAAAGTGTTCTGTCTACGTTGTTAGCAACTTCTGTCTCTTTCTCAGCACTTGCTGATAATTCCGACGTGCAAGTCTCTAAAATATGCGCTGTAGTCGCACTGGAATTCGACTTTCTTCCCTCAGCAGACGCGACAATTTCGAAATCTGACTTATCCTCCTGAAAAAATAGTCAGGTGTTAATGACGAGGGATGCACACATTTGTAACATGAAAACTTTTACCTCATCAGAAGCCTGTGGTTCCGTATTTTGTAATGAAGGATTGAATTTGCCATCAAGCATGTCTTTGAAATCGATTAGGTTCTTTTTTGTTTTGGGGTCGAAATCACACTGCAAGCACATTCGGAGAGCGTTAGCTAAAATCAAAGCTCAGAAGCCTTTATTCGTACCTTTATCAACTTTTCTACCGATACCATCATGTCTTTTTTAAGCGATTGATTGTCCGCCACGTTAATTTCCAGCGTGATTATTTCTTTTGCCAGCAACTTGCACAAGTCCTTGTTGTCCACGCTGCTGAGCATTTCCTGCAGGAAAGACTCAGCCAGCTTTCTGTGTATATTCGAGTCATTGACGCAGAACTCCTGTCGTGTGGCATCAATGATGAAACGCATGATTTTCTGAGGTTTTATTTCCTGTAATGGACTGTCGTAGGGTGCAGTGAGCACTGAGGTAATTGTAGGCAGGAGACAAGGGTATATGAGATCTTGCTTTTTGCGCTGAATCAAATTCTCCAGAAAGGCACCCAGAATCTGATTGATTACATCATCTAAAAGGAAATATATTGTGAAATCAAACTTACTTTTTTGGGCGAGTTGACAATGCTTGGATGTTTCTATTAGACTATTTTTAGATGATGGCGGCGAAACAAAAATGCAGATATTAACAGCGAAGAAAATAAATTTAAACCACGTAAATTTTATGTGCCTTAATACAATAGGATTGTGTAAACTGAATTTTCTACTTTAGAATTTCACACCCACTCAGAAATCGAAGTCATTTTGAGGACGACAAACTCACCTGAAGCGGGATTGAAATAACGTAAAAGAAGCTTTTCAACAATCTCGCCATTTTTCATGTGACCTCGCAAGATTAAACGGCATAAGCCCTTAACTATTTCGCTCGTGATGCACACGTCGTCGCATGTATCCAGGAAGTGAGACATCATAAAAATTACATCTACTCCTTGGCCAATAGAAGATGAGCCCGCCTCTTCTTCGATGTCAAGAAATTCCATTGTGTTGTACAACTGACGACCAGTCCTTTTAGACTTTGCGGGTGGCTCCTGTGTGGCGAAGTGGTCCATGCCATATCTGGAATAGAAAAATGTGTAACCGTACCTGTTCGAAGGGATATATGTTCCTGCACTGTACCTATCGAGCATCTCAAATATACCACTAATAGCAGTCTTCCAAATGCGAATGTTGTGGTTCTTAAAAAACTGAGAGTAAAGCTCATAGAACACGTCTTTGGCCAGAGACTCGTAGAGCATGCTGTAGGCTATGCCGCATTTCAGAGCCCAGTCTCTCACTGCTATTTGGTTAGACGAGATGTGTCGGCGAATGAAGTCCTGAAAACGGAGCACGAATCTTACGTATGCATTAGACTAACATTAGATTCTGTTCTCTGGAACAGAGACTTACGTTGTACAGCTTACACACGTTAGGCGTCAAGGAGTGCACTTTTTCGGAAACCACCATGTGGAACGCTACTTGCAAACATTTCAGAATCGTCTCGGTGCACAATTTTTTTGTTTGATGGAAAGGTAGTGCAGCCTAGCAGGTAATATTTTAAATTAATTAAAACAAGGATTTCTGGCAGGCTTACCGAGTCAGGAGAGGAGTGTTGCTCTAGAAGTGGTTTCAACAGATTTGAGTACTCATCCATACAAGCATTCTTCTCTTCTGTAATTTTGTTAGCTTTCACATAATCTTTTTGCTGTATCAAGTTGATCTCCTGTTCCTCAAGATCGAGGATTTTTACTTTGAGAGAGGATAACTTTAAATTAAGATCAGCATCGGAAGACTTCTCCATAAGGTCATTTATCAAATTTCGATCGTGAAGCAAATCGTACTGCTTCGTATTTAAGTTGCAAACTTCTTGTATGATTTCGACGAGGTACTAAAAGATTAAGGGGAATACAAATTAAGAACTTTAATCTAAAATAGCGATTGTTTTCATTGTCCGTAACATACAAAGAATAAAGTCCATACCGCGAATAAGGCAATATTTTCTATATTATTTCTTTGGATATTAATTACAACATTATTAACTGAATTTCTTAGATAGTTTCCTGAAGAGGTCTTGAAAACAAGAACGCTTAAAATATCTAGAATACGAGCAAACCTAATGGCCTACTGTACCTGCAAGCGTGCATTCTGATTCTCAATCAAATTTTCCGCACACTTCGTGACAACGGCGATGACACTATCCTCCAGTTGATAGTATCTCAACATAGTCGAAATAAGTTTTTTAAGATTATCTCGTCCTATCTCATCGCCCAAATCAAATGTGTAAAGTATTTCCATCAGCGCTAACAGAATGTATTGAAACTCCATTTGCTGGAACTTATCCATGTCATCCTTCTGTGACTGGCACAACCTGTAATTGTAATGTTATTGTTATTGATATCGTCTACATTTTTGGGCGACAGACTTCTCGACATAAGCACAGAATGTGCTCAGTTCGGGCACAACAAGTTCCAGCTCATCAGCTGACTGCTCTTGCAGATACTCTGTCAAGCACTGCCAATACAGCGAAATCTCAATAGTTAGCTTCTCGTGCGGAACGCATTTGTGGAATTCGCCGTCCTTTTCGAAAGGAATGCATGCAATCAGCTCATCTTTGGAAAGACGCCTTTAAGAAATTAATTAATTGTAAACAACTGTGGCCTAATATTCTACAAATCATTTACTTGAATACTTCCTTCAGGGTGAGCTTGGTAATCTTACGGAATCGGTCGATTTCTGCACCGTTGGAATCTAGTTTTAAGCCTTGGACGAGTAGTATCAAGTTTTTCTGGTACGATTCAATCCACTGTTGCAACATGATGTTAACCACTACCTTGCGCACCATTTCCGATCGATCATTCAAACCTTGCTCCATCAGCATCAGACGTTGTGACACTTTGTAGGACTTCACTGGGTAGCTACTCATGTGCAGGTAGGTGTGGCGTCGAACTTTCTCGTCGATGTCCCACAGCCGATCCAATATGTATGGAATGGTGTTGTAATTGCGCCCCATAGAGGTTATGACCGCCTGCCGAACACGAGGCGAAGGGTCTGAGCACAAGTGAAACTGGTAGGAGCGCAACACTGGGTCATCTGGATTGTCGGGCACTTGCAAGCGTTGCAAGGCCAGAATCGCCTGGACGCGCACACTTGGTGAAATATCACGCAGACGTGCCAACATGTACTCCATAATCTGGTCACATATGATATCATCCAGAGCCGCTTCGGCCCCCAGTGCATTCAAGATCATGTTTACGAATTGGCACAAACGGAACCGTATGTGAGGGTTGTGCGAAATGGTCTAAAGCGAGAACAAATTAGGAAGGTGAAATCGGAGCAGTCAATACTTCTTACCGTAAGCAGCCATTTGAATATGTTTGAAAGAACCGGATGCGTGTCCTCCACATCATATGAACCAATGTACTTTGCGCAGAAAAGCAGTGTTGTGTTAGCAAAGTCGTTGTTCTCATCTCCCTCCATGGCGGATTTGATCATTTTAATGAAAGCAAACATAAACGCGTCATTATCCATCTGTAAACAAGAAACCGTTACTAATGCAGGTTACCATTCCATTTGTCAACACACCTTGGAGTACAGTTGCTGCATCTCTTTTATGTACTTTTTATGGAAGGTCTCGTTCAGCTGCACGTTGGACATGATGGTGTACATGGGACCTTGGTGCACTGTAGAGTTGTTGGAGACACAGGAACCATTTTGTGTGAGTTGCATAGTCATCCGACTGGAGCGATCTTCGTTTTCCTTTTCTTCATCGACCACTGAAACCTTTCTCCTTCTCCTCATCATCAAATGGTAATAGTAATTCAAATCCGCTCGGTAAAATCGGCGCTACACTTTTTCAATATATAATTAAATTACGATTTCAAGATACAAAACTAGTAAATATAATTAGTTCTATATATGTAAAATAAATTCTCTGCAAGTGACGCTCGCTAGATCTGTTCGCTTTTTGAAATTTCGTTTGTTTAAATTTCCTGCGTGTAAATATCATAGGAATTTTTTTGCTGTGTTCGTTCAATTTATCGGAAAGTTATAACTGTCAATTATTTTAGTATTTTATAAATTTTTCTTACTAATTTAAGTTTTAACTTTAGCAAAAATAAAAACAAATCAAAGTAACATAAATATTAAAATATTTGGCAGTTATTTTTTTTAGACACATTAAGCAATCTATATATTTTACTAAAAACTCCCAAGTTTTGATTTCAACTTTTAAGTACAAAATTATAAATGGAGCTAGCATAAACGGAAGTTGTACTAATAATAGAAAGTAAACCTTGAAAACATCCACGTGACTAGACATAATTTTGCTAGGCTTTAAAGACTTTATTTATATTACAGTGAAGTAAACCTGCATTTCTAATGCTTCCTAATTACATTATCTTTAATGTACTTTAAAAATTAAAAAACTTCAAATGTTATAAGATACTGTCTTGCAAGAAAATGGGTGGAATTTTTAGAACATGTGATTTACTACGGTTTCTAATATTATATTACGGTCTTTGATATATCGGCCACCGATATTATGGTATATTGGAATGGTATGCCACTTTTCGAATTTCAAAAAATTACTGACAAAACGCCTTCACGGATTTCTTCTTCATATAAACTCGCTCAATGCGTTCGTTAAAGGCCACCTAAAATTTCCCTTTATTTTAAGTATTTTTTTTTATTATTTTATTACAACAGCTGATTGGGAGTTTGTTGACTTATTGACTTCCTGAAATTAGGGTTGCTTTTGTTTAATAAAGATTTGTGTAGACGTGTGTGTGATTTCCAAGCCAAAAATTGTTGTGCTTTTATCATGACGGAGTTACAGGTTTGTCGACGCAATGCCTGCATCGTTGTGCTAGGCGATATTGGACGAAGTCCCCGAATGGAATACCATGCACTCAGTTTGCTAGAAGATAACTTCAATGTCGATCTCATTGGTTACGTGGAAACAAAGCCGCTAGAACAACTTAGCATAGCCCAGCCTAAATGCAAAATACACGAACTCGTACCAGTTCCGGCCACCAATCTTACCCCAAAGCTAAAACTAATTTTTAAGACTTTTTGGCAGACATTAAGTCTATTGATTGCATTAATATCCATCAGAAGACCGAACTTTTTACTAGTTCAGAATCCGCCAGCGATTCCAACTCTTGTCGTCTGCTATTTGTACTGCGCCCTCACGCGCACCAAATTGGCTATTGACTGGCACAACTACACGTACAGCATACTTGCTTTAAGTACGCCCGGAGGAGAGAATAGTGGCATTTGCAAGTTGGCAAAGTGGATGGAGCGATTTTTTGGAAGAAAAGCAGATGTACATTTCAGCGTTACAAAAGCAATGCAGGAGGACTTGCAGAAAAATTGGAATATTGGGTAACATTTTATTTACATTATAAATTCTCTTCTGACCTATCTCATTACATCTCAGACCAGTTGTTGTTCTGTACGATCGTCCCACTAAGCAATTTCGTCCCATTAGTTTGGCACAAAAGCATGAATTGTTCATGAAGCTCTCCAAAGAATATCCGCATTTTATGCCGAAATGTTACTCTGATTTGAAAGAGTCTGGTGTCTTAGAATCGACAGCACTTACGCAAAAACTGAGCAGTGGCACTGTTTTATATAAAAACCAGAGACCTGCTATACTTGTATCAAGCACAAGTTGGACTCCGGATGAAGATTTTAGCATTCTGCTCAAAGCTCTCGAAGGTAATGTTATTTTTCACTTCAGAATACTTTAAGCTCAATGAAATAGATTCACATTTTCTTTAATTCTTTTGGTCGTTTCTTTGAGTGTACGACAATTTTAGACCACCTTAACCTTTTTTAAAATTATTGTAGAATATGAAGTCGCTGCTATTCAGCAGCCTAATTGCTATCCCACATTGCTCTGTATCATCACTGGTAAAGGTCCACAGAAGCAACAATATGAAGAAGAAATTTCCAGACTGAGGTGGACTAGGGTAGCTATCATAACGCCATGGTTGGAAATTGAGGACTATCCGACTGTACTGGCGGCGGCAGACTTAGGCGTCTGCCTGCACTGGAGTTCAAGTGGACTGGATTTGCCCATGAAAGTGGTGGATATGTTTGGTTGTGGATTACCCGTGTGCGCTCATAATTTCAAGTGGTATTTTATTTCGATTTTACTTTTTTATTCTGTAACTTTCAGTTTGCCTCTCTACAGCTTAAATGAACTTGTTATTCATGGCCAAAATGGATTTGTTTTTGAAAACCATAAACAACTAGCTGACCAGCTGAAACACTGGTTCAACAATTTTCCCAGCAATCCCAATTTACTGCAGTCTAAAGAGACGTTTAGAGAAAACCTGCAAAACTTTCAGACACTCCGTTGGCGCGAAAATTGGGCCACAAATGCCTTGCCCATTTTCAATAAATTTATTTGAATAACAAAAAATTACACTATTTTGAATGCAATTACTTTTAAAAGGTCCGATCTTGTCTTTAAGTTTTTTATTAAATAACTTTTTTAAATAAAGAAATACATACAATATCAAATCAAATTTATATTTAGGAATTTGCTTTTGTTTTACTTTGCTCCTTTTTATTGGAGTTAAAATCTGTGAATGTACTTTTAATAAAGCATGCGAAATCAAAAATTGGTAGTTTATAAATTATGGTTCACTTCTGCAAATTGGGCATTTTTTTATACCGGCCTCCTTGCACTGTTTATAGCAAAGTCGATGAAATGCATGTCCACACGATAGAAAGAGCATATTACTCTCTTTCATCTTAGACATGCAGATGACGCAGTCTTCGTCGCTCTCACTAATGAAATACAAATAAACATGTAAGTCGCTTTTTAAATCCCAAATTCGATCACATAGACTGGGGAAGCTACCAACTTTTGTTGTTGTTTCCCATCAAAACCAGTTAAACTGTGGCAAACAACGACAAGTGCGGTGACTTCACCCAAGTAATGAAAATGGTTGCAAATACATACGCCTTGTATCGAGGACTTGCTGAGCGGTTTCTACGACGGTTGCTCCCACTCCCGTGTTGAGGTGCAGCGATGGGTTTATTTTGAATTAGAAGAAATCCTAATAAGCCTATTCCGATCCCAATCATTATTTGTAAAATCGGTAGACCCATTATGTTGCGTTGATATCCTTTAAAATCCCCGTATTGTGTACAACTTAGACTCGGGTCCGTAAAATATTCCCGAAGTAATTGCAGTGTTTGCAGAATGCAATGTTTAATTTAGGGATGAGTGAATCGAAATTAGAATAAACCAGCTATTGGTCGATTAATACTCAATTGCCCTTATATCAGTATTTCAAAAATTTCCAAAGTCAAAAAAAGAAATAATAATTTATTCTATCGCAAATGCGTTCCAATTGTAGTTTCTCAAACACATGTAGATTGGAGGTTACTTTAGTTAAGAGAAATACTCGTTAAAAACGATTTCCGTATCATCTTTAAAATGTCAACTTTGATTTAAAAATATTGTTGCTTATTAGGAAATGAGATATTTCATTGTTAAGTCACTTATCGCCTTGAAAACAAATTCACTTTCCAACGATCCATTATTTTCATGATAATGTTCAACGATAAGTTGAAGATATATAGATTGCTAAATTGAAGACATTTACTTTCGGAGAACAGTAGAGCATTGAGAGCACGCTTCCTATAATAATTTTATATATTGTATCTAATCGTGACATTGATTTTCTTTAAATACTAATTATGTCCGTTACATAGTTTTTAGTTAATGTAGATCATAGTATTTAAGGGTACAGCAGCAATGACCGTCTAAACATAATTTTATAAATCCGCAAATAGTTTAAAGGTGGCAACACAGACACTAAAGAATATTTTTATGCACGACTTGAGAAAATTACTTAATTTCAAACGAAGTAAAATATAAAGCTATTATATTTATGTAAATTTGATTGTAATTAAAGGAAGCATTCAATTGAATTTTCGGGATTCAAAGGAAAGATCCAATAATTCGCCAAATGGATGACTGAAAAATTAATCGATTTTTGGTTCCCTTGAACGCTTGTGACTTTCCACAAAACGTTGCATTAATCAGCGCCGTTGAAGTTTTACATTAAACTTCGTCATGGAACACAAAGTGCATACGGAGAGAAGTATTCATGAAATGCTGAAGGATACCCCGTCCATGAATGAAAGCGATGGTGCCGTACACACCGGGACGGAAGGGAGGCCTTTTAAGCCACCAACCAGCTTGCCATTGCGAAATTACTCGGGTAGGAAAGCGACAGGTTCCTTGTTACTACTTTCATATACTTAACTTAAAAATATATTACTTATTTATAATCTATATATTACACATTCCTCTGATTATTCTTTAGCACCAGTCACACCCTTGACACCAAAAAGTCCGCAAAACGGGATTGACACAGGCCTCTTACTCACCGGTCCGTCCAAGATCGATTCCATAAAAAACTGGAGCATATCTACTTATAAGTGCACTCGACAAATAATGCTCGAAAAACTGGGCAAATCGCAACGTACTGTGGACTCGGAATTAGAGGCTCAAATAGAGCAGCTGCGAGAGACCCAGCGCAAATA
This sequence comes from Sicus ferrugineus, assembly GCA_922984085.1. Classification (NCBI taxonomy): domain Eukaryota; kingdom Metazoa; phylum Arthropoda; class Insecta; order Diptera; family Conopidae; genus Sicus; species Sicus ferrugineus. The sequence continues at coordinate 3,032,206 of OV277352.1, forward strand.
CTTGTCGATTCTGCGTCTGACACGAGCTTTTAGTTCACATTTTCATCACGTAGTAGTTACCCAGCATGCTCTAGCTGAGGCCTTTTCAGATTTGGCTCAAAAGAGTCCAGAGCTTCAGGAAGAGTTTACTTGCAATTCAGAAACGCAAAGAAATTTAACAAAAAATGGCGAACTGTTATTAAACGCTCTAAACTTTTTTATTTCATCGGTGAATACCTTGTGCAATAAGACAATTGATGACACTTTGTTGACTATTCGTCAGTATGAGACCGCAAGGTAAGACTTATTCTTGCCCATTTGTGCAGTAAGTATATCGATAATCCAAACTTTGATAGGGTGGAATACGATGCTTATCGCATGGATTTGGAGAACTCAAAGCCTGAAATACCCCACAGCCTTGCTTCTGAAGAGGCTAAAAAAAACTATGCTCGTCATAAGGAGCTGTACGAAAAGCTGCGCGCAGATGTAGCTATAAAAATGCAATTTCTCGATGAGAACAGGGTAACCAATGGGAAATATTGTTACCATTAGACTACTAGTCTGTATTCTTGGCTATTTACAGATCAAAGTGATGCATAAGCAGCTGGTATTGTTGCATAATGCAATTGCTGCTTACTTTTCTGGCAATGCAGTTGCACTCGAGAGCAGTCTAAAACAATTTAATATTAAGGTAAGATGCTATTTCTTACAAAAAAAATTTTGTTAACTACATAAAATTGTTTGAAAAATAACATTAAGAGGTTGGGGGTTATAGATAAGTTATTGTAGCTGTCGTATTTAATTTCTCATTTCCTTTAATGCTATTCAGATTTGTGACTAAGAACGTCGAATAAATAATGCGAAGGCAACGGCGACAGCGTCGGGATCTTCGATTAATTTTGCAATTAATATATACACAGTCTAGTTTTTTCAATATATTTTTATTGCATTTTATTTTCAGTTGAAATCACCAAACACTGTTACAGGTTCTTGGCTGGAGCAGTAGTAGTTCGATAACAAATATAGCATGAACCAGAATCCATTACTTTGGAAAGTCACTGGAATGAAACTCCAAATACGCAAGGTATTATGCATTCAGTAAGTGTTCAGAGATCTTTTATATTATTACGTATTGAGTAACAAGTCGAAATATAGCACGATGCTATTAAGACTAAGCACCCATCTAATAGTTCCTTGGTGAACTGAAAAACAATATAAATTAATATTTTGTAAGAAAGTATAAGTTAGAAGGCTCTCTTCCCGAGTATATAATTGTATTTAATCGAAAACCATTTAAAAAAGAAGGGAAAATGCCTATTACGCGAGTATTTATATAAGCGTATATATAACTCTATTTCCACTATAGCTTTTTCACAAATATATAACTTCGTAGTTTTACTTGCGTTATAAATCACATAATCCAAATTCCCCTTTTATTTTCTTTATCTTGTTTCCAAAATTTCACAATGATACTTTCCAAGGAATAATGATATTGTAACTTGGTCTTTGTCAGAACTTTCCGTAATGAAGTTATGAATTATTATCCAGAAAGCGACTTTAAAATTACGTGTATTAATATTATTAGTAGCAAATATTAAACAACTTCTTCCTTTGTTTTTTCATATTTCGTTTTTGTTGTTAAATATTGCATATTAATTAATATTTTTTATTATTGTCACTAAACATTCCTAAATTACTAATTAATCAAGATGTCGATCAAGTAGAATTTATTATGTCTACTTGGTTACAAAGAAACATTTTATATATCAACTTAGCCAACGAATTTCGGAAATCTTAATAACTGAAATACATTATCATCAATAATGAAGTAAATAATTCTTTTAAAGCTTAGCTATATTTTGGAAGGTTTCCTAACTTTAAAAAGCAAAGGCGACACCACCGTGAATAAATGTTTTCTTACGACGTCACTGGTTACAGGGCTTGGCATTTGGATATTATGTTTGGGGAAATCATTGATAGTTTTTCTTACATCAGAATTCAGTAGCTACTTTTGTAGTTTGTATGTATTTCCGTAAAGAGTTATGAGTCGGTCGTGAATAGCAATCGTGATTTAAAAAGTAAAGGTTAAGCACAAAATACAATGGAAAGTATTGTCACTGTACGGTACGGTACTTATTTCTTTTCCGGATATCTATAATTCAGATTTCGTTACTGTCTAAACTTCGAATTTCGTTAGGTCGTGGTTACGCTATCGAGTATACTCGACAAGTAGGACTTTTTTGTTTTGTGTGTAAAAGAGATAATTGGGATTTTTTCCGTTCTCTCACATCAAGCACGAAAACTGGATGTAGTCTACACATCCAAGCTCGCCGAGTTCACTCCGAGCACAAAAATTAGAGTAAAATTTCCTCTGAGCATACTCGATAGCGTAACCACGACCAACGAGCATAAATAGAATTTATGCTATTTGGGGATGTGATGTTCTCAAATGCAAAACAAGAGAAAAAATTTCCCCGTCCACCCCTAAGGAAGTATACTCTTAAATCAGCTGGATAACATTACAAAACTTTGACAAAACTTTCAAGAATTTTATTTTATTTCGTAAAATTCATTGGAATTTTGGCGAGGTTTGCAACTTTGTGTTGTTTGGAATGAATTTCAGCCGACCGTCGTGAAATTTGGTTTGTAGACAAACCGGCTTCGCGATGTGCTATCTTCAGTATCTTTTTTCGTTCTCAAGAAGGAATTCTCGAAACCGTTATGCCTGCAAAGCAAATTTGTTGAGGAATGACAGAAATTCATTCCAAGTAACATCAATTTTCATTGAATTTTTTTGTGTGTAGCATACAAACAGATAAGCAGATAGTTAATGAGAGGGTAAAGAGAGCTTCTCAAACTTCTTTTATTGATGGTAATTTATGTTACAAAATCATGTATTATTGACATTTCTAAAATAAGTGCGTAAATATTTATAAGCTATATTTATACCGTTTTATTGTGCTAGACACAAGTGTTTTTATTTTAAAAAATTACAAAATCATTTTAACTAATTAAATATTTCTGGTCCGAGTTTTGGTATAATTAGATCTTAATTAAAAATGTAGAAAATAAATAAATTATTTTTTTTTAAAAGCTTATCACACATGTGTAACCTAGTCAACTTACATGGATGTATATGCGGTATATAACGATTCTTTAGACCTATATATATGTAAATTAATTTAGCGATGCTCTACTTTTTCTATCTGTGTAAAGCGAAATGTAAATAAAGAATATAATAAAGCCCAATAAAAATTTGTATTCTCTAGTATTCCTTCTTTAAAAGTCTAGTTCTTTTCTAATTTTAGGTCATTTAGCTTTCGATGAAGCACAGTTTCTTCATTCTCAGCTCTGAATTTTTCCTGAAAAATACAATTTCATTTAAATGATCTTTTTTATTATAAGCATTCAACTTTACTGGATCATATATGACTTTTATTATGAGAGAACAACTTGGACAGGTGGCAACCTCCTCACCTTCCATGAGTTCCTCCTATAATAAAATCTGCGTCAGAATTAAGTGCTCCATGATAAAAAGTCGGAATAAGGACAAGGATGTTTCTCCTTACCTTCGAAATTTGAAAACGGTCTCCGCACGGGCATGGATAGTAATACATTTCCTCCTCGTCATCATACTCAAAATCTTCTATTTCAATTTCATCGTGGTAAACACTCATTTCGACAGATTATAGCGTATTCGGGCCGCAATTTATATATTTTAAACAAACTAAAAAGCACTAGTAAATTCAGTAAACGTGAATGAGGTAGAACGTGTGAGATTGGCTAGGGTGCCAGCTTTGTGGGAAGAAGTTCCTTGGAATTATTAAATAGTCTTGGGAAATAGGAATTCATATGGGATTTTGAAAAACATATGGCAGTTTTTTTCAGTTTGATTTTTACAGCTGTTAAATAAATTTTTGTTAAAATTTTAACGTTCCTCCCTCAAAACTTTCAATAATTATAAAAGACTCGTTGATTTCAGTAATGATTATGAACGCGGCAATTATAAAACAAATCATTTTTTATGGGATTTTTAGCTTTAAAATTGGCAGCGCTTTGTAGATTGTGGGGGTAACTACGAACGCACTCAGCTGTTTGGTAAATTCCTTTTAATCAGCTGTTCCTTTGTTATGAAGACCATTCTTCACAATTATGTCCAAGTTATTTAGAAAGTTGACTGCAACAGTCTGCAGTCGAAACTGTAGCTACAAATCCGTGCGAAGGCCCAACATAACGGTAAATCAAAAAGCTCCTTCGCCACAGACACAGGCCAAAAAGCCACAGAGCCATGAACTGACTAACCAATTGCGTGCTAAAATATTGGCAACCGGGCCAATTACTGTGGCAGAATACATGAAGGAAGTGCTGACGAATCCTATTTCCGGTTACTATATGAACCGCGATGTTTTCGGTAAAGAAGGAGACTTCATAACATCACCCGAAATCAGTCAGATATTTGGAGAGGTAAAATTGCTTTTATGGGCACATAAAATAACGGCTTTAAAAAGGGTCGGTGAAACTCCTTGTATACAGCCGTTGGAATTTATTTAAACAGTGATAAATAGTTTTATTGTTATATTTTATTATAAATTATTATTGTGAAATGAGTTATTAAAAGTAAGTTACTATTACAGTTTCCTTTATAGAAGAAGGTACACAATTTTTGTGGCGACTGTACTTCCGTTAATGAATTTCTGATAATTAATATTACAATTTTTGCTACAGTTGGTGACAATTTGGCTCTTGTCGGAATGGCAAAAAATAGGTTCTCCAGCTCCTTTCCAAATTGTTGAGCTGGGTCCTGGCAGGGGAACATTAGCCCGCGATGTAATCAAGGTGATGTCCAAGTTTTTGGAGGATACAAAATTTTCCATACACTTTGTGGAAATAAGTCCCTTTCTGAGTCAAGTTCAAGCGCAGAAATTTTGCTTTAAGCACGACTTGGTAGAGGATGACAGCAAACCGTACTACCAGAAGGGTGAAACTTTGTCTGGGATTCAAGTTTTTTGGTACAAACGTTTAGAAGATGTGCCGCAGGAGTTTTCTTTAGTTTTGGCACACGAATTCTTCGATGCACTGCCGGTACACAAATTGCAGTTGGACAAGGATGGTCTGTGGAAGGAAATTTTAATAGATGTGGACAGACAGGATGAAAAGAATTTTCGTTTTGTTTTATCAAAGTCACAAACACCAATATCACAACTTTATAAACCAATGGGGACCGAAAAAAGGGAATGCTTAGAATACTCAATAGAATCGGAACGTATTATTGCCATTATGGCAGAAAGATTAGAGAGAGATGGTGGTATTGGATTAATAATGGACTATGGACATTTTGGTGAAAAGTGTGATACTTTTAGGGTACGATATTTTAAATAAAAGCCAACAGACTGAATTTATTTGTACTTAGGCATTCCGAAAACATGCACTACATGATCCCTTAAAAGAGCCCGGAACAGCCGACCTAACCGCCGATGTAGATTTCGCCCATTTAAGACGTATAGCCGAGCAAAAGGGACAAGTCGTATGTTTTGGCCCAGTTGAACAAGGAATCTTCTTGAAACGAATGCAGGGTGATGTTCGTTTAGAGGTAAGTTATTTTTCATACTGTACATGGCTACCTCAAAAAGCTACAGGTACTCGAAGCTACCACACAACGGAAGCGAAGATATAGCAGGACGGATAGTGACTGCTCATTGAAACAACTACTATTTGGATTTCTGTATTCGTTATTATATATTTATTCTTTTTTCTAACGAAATAATGAGCAAATATTTTGACTTGCAGAAACTGCTACAAAATACTCTACCGGAAAATCGGGAAATATTGACATCAGGCTACAAAATGCTAACCGAACCCGATCAAATGGGTACACGCTTCAAATTCTTTTCAATATTTCCAGCTGTACTTAAGGACCATCTGACAAAGTTCGGTGTAAATGGGTTTCATCCATGACGGAAATTTGGATGCCGAAACTTATTAGATGTGTTACACCCAAAATGGATTTTAATAAAAATTTCGTTATAGCCTGTAACACAAGCATTATCACTTCTTTGGAAACGCAGTGGTAATTGCTTGCAGTTCACTTGGTGTAAATTGCAGTACAGCACCAATAGCATTCAGCATATGCTGCTTACCATCAGCATCCTTAGTTACAATGTAACTGATGATTACGTTCTTCAGATACTCTAAATTGGCGCCTTCACGTGTTTTACAGCGTTCAAGTCTAAAAATAAAAATACATGAGAATAACGGAAGCCCTTTTATGCCCAACGATTTTGTTCACCGATCTATTTGCTCATCGAGTTCTGCAATTCTATCATTCAACTCTTGCTGCACACTAACTTTGTCATGTATTGCTTTGCGCAACGAATTCTCTGCAGCGTATTTTGCCTTACGAAGTCCAGTAATTTCGATGTCCTTTCGAGCGATTTCGTTGGCGTAGTGCAGCATATGGCAGTTTTCGCTTACAGCCATTTTTTTCGATTTAACACATAGCTTTTGGTGTGCGGCAGTGCTCAGGTCGCCTTCGATACTCTCGCCGTCCGAAGATGGTACAAATGGTGCATCAGTGGCATTATTCAGAATCCCTGGTGCTGTCGGCATATTCGCTGCGTGGAAAACTTCAAAGGAAGTCTGTAAGGCCTTTATTTCTTGCTCCTTCTCATCTAACAGCTGCAGCGATCGCTGACGCTGTTTTTGTAGCTGTTGTTCGATGTCATTAATCTTGCAACGGCATTCGTTTTCCATTGCAATCAAAGCATCCTTCCACTTGGAGCGCTCATCCATGACGGCCTGAAGTTGTCGCTTACTTTGTTGTTTCAGCTCCAATTCCTGGTCATCTATATTGCGATTCAGCACCTTTATTTTATCCTGCAACGTAGTAATGTGCTCCTTTTGTACTTGCACTTTTTCTCGAAGTTGCAAAATCTCGCTTTTTGCTATTAAAAGAATTTTTTTAAACAAAATGTCCAATTCAATAAAAATTCCCTATTTTAATTTATTTGAAAGTGTTGGCGAAAACTTTGCATTTAATCGGACTCACCTATTTCGTATTTTTCCTGTAGTAGATGAAGTTCCCCTTCACACCTAGCGTAATCCTCTCCACTGGAGAAAACTTTATTAATATCGATTGGTGTTTTTTTATGTTGGTTTTCGATTATTAGTAACTTTTTTAGTCGCTTTATTTCTTCTACAATCTTTTTAATATCTTCGTCGCTTCTAATAACGTTTAGATTTCCAATAGATTGTTTTTCTTTTGCTTCATCTGATGCATTAGTTTTCCGCCGATCGATGTCCTGTAATCGCTGCTTCAGCTCTTGTATGCTTTTCTGATCTTGCTGTCGTAGTCGATCATATGAACCAACGGTCGCGCTCAATTCGGCTAAACGTCCTTCCAAGTTAGCCACACGCTCTTCGTGTGCAGACGACAAATCCTTACTGCGTTCCTCCGCCAAAAGCGCACGCTTCTGCTCGCTTTTGATAGCTGAAGCATGTTGGTCCTTGAGCAATTGCATCTCTTGTTGCACTCTTTCAAATAACACAGCGCTGGCAGCTCCACACTCACCGTCATCCTGTTTCTTAGTCGTCTGCTGTAAAATTTTCAGTTGCTCCTGAGCATCTGTTAGCTGGGACTGCAGCTCTCTTATTCGCCTGCTTTCCGCTTCTTCACTGACAAACTGAGTCTTAAAGTCGTTCAACTGCATTTCAATATTTTCCTTCAGGTGTCGTTCGTCAGCATACAGTTTCTGCAGCTCGCGTATCATCAGCATCTGATTACTGGTTTCCTGTTCACGTTCCTGTCGTTCTGCTATCCACTTCGCTTTCATCTCTTCTAAGGCATTTTGCGCTTGCTCTTTAGTTTCTTTTATCTGCAAATGTAAATCGGCAATCGTTTGATCTTTGTGCATCATCTGACTGCGTAGTTGTTTCTTGTCCGCCTGGAAGGAAGCCTCCATGCGAGACTTTTCCGCAGATAAGGTAGCCAGTGAGTTCATCAGTGTAATGATTTGTGTCTGCAGTCGGTTTTTGTCTTCAGTTGTCGCATTCGTAGCAGAGTATGATGTCGGTTGCTTAGTGCTGTTATCAGCTTGAGTTGTCGATTCCTTGTCCTTGCTGTTAGATGTCGTTATTGCAGCCAAGCTGGTTTCAAGCGCTTCCTTTTCTTTAAGCAGTCCCTTGTACGCAATAACGACATCTGTGAATGTGAGAGGAGGAATTTAAAATTTCTAGCCCAGCAGTTCTTTTACCTTTCAGCCTTTTCTCGTAACGCATTAGTTGCTCCTTTTGAGATGCTACCAGCGCCTCCAGATCACGCTTGTTTCGATCCATATCGAACCACGATCTACTTTTATATCAACTACTACAACTGATATTTTAAGTAAACCTACTCATATTTGCCAATCTTATTTCCAAAAAAAACCATATATCCCAGTATACGTAATTACAAATAGCTCTCGTGGGATTTCGAATACTTTTTTCGCTTAGAAAAAGTTTTCCAGAATGAAAATATTTTGTCCTCACTGAAAATTTTCCGCGACGCAAATTTTGTCCTCCCCTAAATACGCAAAGCCTTTCCTAATGAAAGAAAAAGTTCTCGTAACGCATTAGTTGCTCCTTTTGAGATGCTACCAGCGCCTCCAGATCACGCTTGTTTCGATCCATATCGAACCACGATCTACTTTTATATCAACTACTACAACTGATATTTTAAGTAAACCTACTCATATTTGCCAATCTTATTTCCAAAAAAAACCATATATCCCAGTATACGTAATTACAAATAGCTCTCGTGGGATTTCGAATACTTTTTTCGCTTAGAAAAAGTTTTCCAGAATGAAAATATTTTGTCCTCACTGAAAATTTTCCGCGACGCAAATTTTGTCCTCCCCTAAATACGCAAAGCCTTTCCTAATGAAAGAAAAAGTCCACGAGAATTAAAAGTACACGTAGGAATTCCCTATTCCCACAAATTCCTATATGGAAAAATTCCCAAAAAACTAAACTATGAAGCTACGTAAGCACATTCACCAGTGATGCCACTTTGCTATTTGATGGCATTTAATAAATCCGAGGTCACATCATAACTCAATTATTACTGTCTGGAATCGCTATTTCGAATTGAAAGTATAAAACAAATATCTTTTTTAATCACTAGAAAGATTTTCTTCTAAATAATAAGCCTGCTTCAAATTTATCAATGTCGTCTTCTTGGCTTCTCCACCAAGATTTCACTTCTGTGAGATGAGGTGATGTTGATCTTGAAATAAGCCGAAACATTTTCTTGAGATAATTCTTAGTGTTTTACAATAAATACCTTATTTATTTCTTAAACTTGAGTTTCATAAATATGCACTTTATACATTGGACTTAAAAAGTAGTACAAATAAAGTTACATTTTATATCAAACAATAAATATTCTAGCTCACGATTCTAGCTCATCTTCTTTTTGAAGTTGTTCTATAAGTCGTTTCCGCTCTTCTGCTTGCCTTAATTTTCTCAAAACCAAATCCTCAAAATCTAAGGCTGACGTTGTAGCATTGTGTGTGCTCTTCGCTCTCTGTGGCGTCACCCAATCCAATTTCAGAGGGTTTTCCAGCATTCCTTTTTCATAAGCCTGGGCCATCTCTGCGGCCTCCAACGTTTTGAACTCTACGAGAGCACTTCCCGGCTTTTTGGACAGAACGAATGCCACAATGTCCCCATACTTCTTCAAGTACTGGATCAGCTTCTCTTCTGTGTAGCCTCCATTGGCAGGATCATCTTTGCTGGCATTCCATTTGATTTTAATGCGGTGTTGTGTAGAGTCGAACTCTGGCTCCCTTTGTCGTTCTGACATAGCTCTTTGCAGCTGTTCCCGCATTAACTTCTGCTCTTCTTCCAAAAGCTTCGATCCCTCTCGGCGTAATCTTTCAATCTGTTCCTGCAAGACCTCTTCATCAGTCTTTGGAACTGTTGAGTAGGGCTGAGCAATGTGGAAATTGTGGAGAGCATTTCTTTCCCGTTGTTCAAGGTTGGCTTTCAGTTTTTGGCGTTTACTGTCCAAGTTTTTGTTCCGCAGTTCTGTGGCCTTTTTTGCCTTCAGCACTTTATCGTAGGCCGTCCGTGCTGTAGCATCCGTCAACAGTTCCAAAGCCTTGGCCAATTCATGAAAGAGTTCTGCCGCTTTGGGGTTGTCAGGATTTTTATCTGGATGACATTCCAGTGCCTTTTTTCGGTAGGCTTTCCGTATATCGGCCTGGTCAGCCTCGAACTCAATGCCCAAGAGCTCATAAAGATTGGTATCTGTAATTTTCTTCGCCGACATGTTTCAATTTACAAATCCTTGGATCACAAAGGCTAATATACTACACATCAGAGATGTAAAGAAATATGAGTAACCGATAATTTTTGTTTTGAATGCATTCCAGCGTGCCACGGAGTGCTACGGTTCAGCACTGTTAAAAGGTGTTCACACTACTGTAGAATGAATTGACCTTGGATATTGGATATGTGTGAACAGTGAAATACATTACCCCGAGTTAAACTGCCTTATAAAATAGCTAGCAAACACATTTCGTCTGAATTTGTGGTAATCAAACTATTGAATTATGCATGACTGGGAATATACATAATTCAGTAAGGCAACAGTGTTTATTAAGTGTAAAACTCTAAATTAATTAGGGCTCGAATTTTATTTCAGGGAGAATCATTTAATTAAATTTAATATTAATATATTGATATTATTTCACGAAAAAATAAAAGAAGAAGAAAAATAATTTGAAGTCAGGGTTGTTTATGTCTGCCGATACATAAACAACCCTTGAAAATAAGTGAAATATAAATGAAACCATCAACTAAATTCCAAAGTATAATACTTTCATTGACAATGTGATGTTCGCCTTAGTAATGGTAAGGTACGATTTACCAAAGATACGTTTTTAGGTTCCAAGGAATACGTTCAGCGAAGGAGCAACAATGGGCCTAAATTTGTTTATATTTAGAATCGGAATCAAGAGAAATAAATATGGGCCACTGGGAAATCTGTAGAGTTTGTACGAAATGTACGAAAAGTGATCAGCTGAAAAATCTCTTCGAAAAAAGCAGCAGCAAATTAATAAAGAAAATAGAAGAAATTACGGGAATTCTTGTAAGTGCGGTAAAGAAATAGTAAAATGTTTGAATAAAATATATGTTTAGTTGAAGGACTTGGAGCAGTTCCCACAGCATATGTGCAATGCCTGCGAGGATGATTTGGAAAAGGCATACGAGTTCCGCGAACGCTGCATATTCGCTCAGGAATATTTTACAACGGTGGAATATAGAGAACAAACCTACCTCCCAAAGGAAGACGATGGGAATGCAAAGTGCGCAAACACTTCTACAATGAAGGATGAGCTGCAGCCTATCGAAGAAAATTTCATAGAGGACATATGCTTCTTGAAGGAAGAACCCTGCGAATTTCAATGCCAGCTTGAACCCGTTGAACCTCTGGAAGAAAACCAAGAAGACGCAGAAGATACATTAGCTGGTACGGACAAGCCGCATCAGCCAACCGAAGTGGAGAAACAAGATAATTTTGAACCAGAACTTCAGACAAAATCGAATTCAGAAACAGAGAAGCAAAAGTCTAAGCGTAAAGCAGGTCAAAATGTGAGGCAACATGTAGATAAGCCGATTGTGCGTACCAGAAAGCGAAAGATTAGTGATTCCAAACGCAGCTACATATGCGATCAGTGCGGAAACAGTTTCACCTGCAGACATCGTTTCAAAACTCATTTGCGGCGACATACTGGCGACAAGCGATTTAACTGCGAGTTCGTATTAGAGTGTACATAAAACAAATTGGGTTGTAAATCCGATAACACCCTAATTGATTTTTAAAGTCTCACAATTTTTTCAACTTCACTGACTACGACTTGTTTCAGAGTCTGTCCGGACAAGTTCTTTACCCACTCAGAACTTACTCGCCACATGCGAAAACATACTGGCGAAAAGCCGTTTGAGTGTAAACACTGCGGACGACGGTTTTCCGATTACAGTACAAGGATCAAGCATGAAAGGTAATTAAAATTTTAATCTTTTTAACTAATTTTTCATAGCGATGGGAACGAATATTACGTGGGATATGCTTTTGTAATATCTTTTCTTAATTCGCAGGACTCATACAAATGAACGTCCATTTGTATGCACGCAGTGCACAAAAGCGTTCACCACTTCTTACATTCTCAAGAATCATATGCTGGTGCATACTGGAGAGCGTTCATTTAAGTGAGTAGCATCGAACGTTTCAAATACAATTTACTGAAATTGGTTTCGTACTGTAGATGTGATTTATGCAGCAAAGCGTTCCAACGACAAATCCATTTGGATGTGCACTGTAGATCACTTACTCACAGGCAAAACGAGGAGAAACAGAAGCAAAAAATGTTTATAACATAGAGATGTTAACGAAAATCATCTTTATTATACGTAAGGATACAAGTCAAGGAGTTCAGTTATGGATAAGCTCATTGCTTATTAATAGTTATATACCATAAATATAAAGTTTAACTTAAATTAAATCAGAGGTTAATTACATTAACTTTTAAAAATCAGTTGCTGCTATTTTGTGATCCTTCATTAGTTTCGTATAAGAACTCGTGACTGCTGCAATCCTCCGCTTGTAAAATTATGATGTCGCTTTCAACGGTTTCAAATTTCCCATTTATAAGAGCATCACTTTTCATTGCATGCTGATGAGCCACGGTTGCATAATGCTGGTCAAGTTGATGTTTCCGTGAAAATGTCTTATTACAGGGACGGCACCTAAATTGTAGGATAGAAAATTTGAATCAAGTTCCATCACATGACTGAAACTGAAGACTGAAACCTACCCATACGGTTTTTCGCCCGTATGTGTTAACATATGATTCTTCAGTACATTGGAATAGGTGAAGGTTTTGCCACAAGTGGTGCACACAAACGGACGTTCCTTTGTGTGAATCCTGTAAAATAATTATAGTAATATATTTTCAACAAGTAAAGTTCTAAATTTCTATTGGATCCATGAGGTGTAAAGTCTCACGATAGCCGTTTTCAAAAGGCTATGAAGTTTCCTCTTGATGAAATTCTTACCTTTCATGCTTTATATTTGTGCTTCGATCGGCAAACGTACGGCCACAGAATTTACATGTAAAGGGCTTTTCACCAGTATGAACACGCATATGTCGCCGAACTTCTGACGCACACGCAAATTTCTTGGCGCATATCCTTTTGAATACAAATAAAAGGCCAGTTATTAAGCCTATGTTCCTAAAACATCGTACTATTAAGTACTAGTATGTACTTACTCGCAATCATATGGCTTTTCGGCCATATGTCGACGCATATGCATATTAAGCTTGTTACGTTGTGAGTAGGTATTTCCACAGATTTCACACATAATCTGGTCCTGAACCTCAGCCTGCTTCCGACTTGCTGCAAAGGATTTCGCTCGTAGCATAGAGATGTCTGAAGGCGCGGTGTACGACACCAATTTGGGTCTTCCTCTCTTTTTAGGTGAAGATGATTTCTTCTTCGACAGCACTTTCAAAACCTTCTTCTTCTTCGGATTTGGAACGTATTCTGGATCAGATTGTGATGAAAAGTCGGTCGCAATTCTATCCGGCTCTTTAAAGCCCTCCGCCACAAAGTCATCCTCGTTCGACAATATATCCAGTTCAACTTCTTCTGCTTCCATTATTTCCGTGTGTAAATCGAAAAGTATATCACTGTTGTCCTCCGACATTTCAGTATCGACGTTGGTTCCTTCGTGGGGTTCCGTTTTTAGTTCGAACTGTCATAGATGAAAAGTTAAAATATCGCCCACATGTGAAAGGTGTTGCAGATTTTAACCTTGACAATAGCATCGAGCAAAGCGTTCTCGCTTGCCTGGCACATGGTGCGGAATCTGTACGACGCGTCCAATGAATGTAAGCACTGATCGCAAATTAATTTCGGGAATTCTGCGTGTGCCTTCAGCTAATCATCATACCCTTTTCGTTAGTTAATAGTTCTAGAATATACAGCACGTTTACCTCTATTCCACCGCATTCTTCTATCTGATGGACTATCTCAGCGCACCGGCTGTCATTCTCATCGAACAACGGCTGCATCGCTTCCGAGTTTGTACCTTCTGTGAGACAGATACGGCAAAGATGGTACACAGCCATTTTCTTGCCAATTTATTCTAATAATCTGTAAACTGTGACTTGAGCAACACTTTATATCAGAAACATGCGCCGTTTATTGCAGGCCAGCTATAATCCGCCGATATATAAAGTATCTCCGTGGACCAGATTTTGCGAGCTCTACATAGAACGTGTTGGGTTGTACTACACGTTTGTTTTTAACTGTTAATTTTGCTTCTATCAACACAAACGTATTAATTTTTGCGACTTATTTATTCTTAACTTGCGAGCAATAAGCAATCAGAGTTAAGTAAGTAATATTTTTAGATCAGTTTCACTCTTTCAAACGAACACGACTTTAGTCGTGTTTTAGACGAATTGACTGAAATATGGAATTAGAGGAACAAGTGATGTAAAAATCGACGAAATAGAACATATAGTTTTCTTTTCAGAATAGCTCAATTGAACTAGCTCGTTCAAAACTTGACAACTCGTTTCGGTCATATGGTAACTCTCTGAATAAGAAATTGACAGAAATTTCCGATTCTGAACTGTTTGGTTTTCTAAACGATTTAGATTTGAGGAATAAGAAGTTCCTATAACAAACAGGAAAAGGAAGCTCTTTATTTCGAAGGAAAATTAGCTTAACACATGGATATTAGCATAAAATGGAACGTTTGCCGTATATGCCTACTGGAGGACTCAGAAAATACTGTAGGAGGCAACGAAAGCTGTGAATCTCAGATGAGGTACATCTTCAGCGACTGTAAACTTTCGAAGCAGATTTTTGAGTGCTCTGGAGTGCTGGTAAGTTTGGGGAAACCCGAATTAATCACCAGCATAAGTGTTACATGCTATTGTAGATTCAACCGAATGACTGCTTGCCACAGAAAATTTGTAGAAGGTGTCTTACGATCCTCAGATTCGCAGTAAGCTTTCGAAGGACTTGTCGCACTTCGAATGAGTACCTGCAGAACATAATTCAAAAGGCGAAATCGGCAACGTCGCTTTTCAACCTTAATAAGCCACGACAGAATTCCCTGGAAATGGCGGACAATGATGTATTTTCCGAAGCGGATACGGAAGTAGATTATGCCTTCGAAAAAGTGGACGAAATAAGTAGCTTAGCTCTGTCAATTAAGGAAAAATCTGAAACTTGTACACGAAAGACTCACGCAAGTTTGCAATCAATTTGCTCTTTTGATTCTGCTGGTAAAAACGAAGTTAGTCCTGATGTTGATAGACTGGAGAACAGGTTGACGGAAACATTACTGCACGATTTAGTAGGCCAAACTGATAAGGACAACGTGAAAATACAGGATTGCAAAGAATCAAGGAATTACGAAATTGTTGAGGTTCAAGGCGAGCAATTATTGAATAATTGTCACCCTAAAGAAAGCTCAAATTCCGAAATCTCCTCAGAAATAAATTTAGAAGTATTTTCTATAGATAATGATGTGGAAATTGGCGAAGAACAAATCGCACCTGAGAGTCAGCTACGAGAAGTGGCAGACACGTCCAGAGGATCTCCTTTAATGACAGCAGTTATGAGTCGACTTAATGAAGAGGTTGAGGAAGGGCAACAAGTGCCAACCGAAATTGTCGCTAAAGACGAAGAGAAAGAATTTTTCTACGTTGTGCCTTCGGAGATTAAGAGTGAAGTAGACGCCAATGATGGTAAAAATGAGAATGAAGACTTGGAAGTGGCCGAGCAACCACAATACATTGAATTCGATGACGAAGTGAGATCAGTAAACGCTCTGACTGAAGAGGAAACAGTTGAGTATTTACTAGAGAGCAGTGATGAGCAATCACAGCCAGAGTTTGTGTGTACAGATAACTTTAGTGATAATACGGCGGAAGTAGATAAAGCTGAGCGAATGGGCACAAAACGTAAAAAAAATGATGCATTGCGCATATTTATATGTCATCTTTGCGGCAATCAATTTACGAATAAAAATTTACTCAACTTTCATATGAAAATCCATCGCAATGAGAAAACTTTTGAGTGCGAGTAAGTTAAAACCCGCACTGGTTGTTAAAAGATTAAAATGAGCTTTTATATTTTAGATTATGTTACAAACGATTTAATGCTTCCTGCAATCTATCGGCTCATATGCGTACTCATACTGGTGAAAAGCCATACCAGTGTCAGCATTGCAATCGACGCTTTTCTGACCGAAGCACACACATCAAACATGAGCGGTACGGTAAATCAAGATTTCATATTTTATCATCAGCCAGCAGCTTAACAAAATGTTTAATTCTTTATTGCAGAATACATACAAATGAAAAACCGTATGTTTGTACTGCTTGTGGCAAAGCATTTTCCCTGTCCACTTCATTAAAAGCTCACCATAAAGTTCACACAGGAGAAAAACCATTCAGGTAGAGCTTTAGATTTCGAATGAACTGACTCACGCTCACTCTGGAAGTGCATCAGTAACTCATTAGTAAATTCGAGTACTTCCAATTATTCTCATATTAAAGGAAGTGCGTAAATTGTAAAATTTGTTGGTTAGAATTTGCGTTTGGCAATTTTACCGATTCTCACAAGAAATGAAATATTTTCACTCGTTGAATTTTTTCATGAAAGACAGATTTACTCTGAATGAGCGTGAAAACTTCAGCACCGAACTACGTTGTGGAATAGAGATTAGGAAATGATATTAATTACTTACAGATGCGACCCATGTTCGAAGTCATTTAAATTACCTCATCAGTTAAAAGCGCATCTCAAAACACATTTACATAAAGTCTTAGCCGACAATGAGAGAACACTGAAGTATAACTGTTAATAAATTTTAAGTATTTTTACAGTTACAGTATAGCTAGGTAATGCGTTTCAGTGAAATTTGGTAAAAACAGTTCTATTTTAATCTAAGGATTAGTTAATCTAAGGATCTCCATTAATATTTTCGTATAAAACATCATATCCAGCAACTACGAGCTGCGCTTCCTTCTGTTTATGGGTTATCGTCTGCAGGTGAGCTTTTAGTTGGTGTTGCAACGTGAAAGCTTTCTGACAGATGAGACAACTGCATCAAGGAGAGGAAAGTCAAAGTATTACAAAGTATTTTGGAAACTGCAGAAGACTTACTTGTAGTTCTTCTCGCCGGAATGCAACTTTAAATGGTTCTTTAAGATGGCTGAATACATGAAGCTTTTTCCACAAATGTTGCAGACATATGGACGCGTATTCGTGTGAACTCTGCATATAAATGGATGGAAAATATCTACACGCCTGCATATGTATGTCAAATCAATACCTTTCGTGACGATGTTTTTCACTTCGATCAATAAAATGACGATCGCAGTAAGTACATTTATAAGGACGCTCACCCGTGTGACGACGAATATGATTTCTCAATTCGCTCGTTTGACGAAATTTTTTGCCACACAATCTGTAGAGAGATTATTAATTAGTACGAAACTAAACGTATAAGGATTTTCTCCCAGCTGCTCATTGCAGAATTTATCAAACTTTTTAAAACTTCTACTTACTCGCATTCGTGTGGACGCGAATTTGAATGCATGCTCATATGGTAGGAAAACGATGCCTTCTTCGTGTATACGTTTCCGCAAATGGAACACATGTAAGCAGAGGGTGAAAATGGTCTATAGCGCTTCCTAGTAGAAAATCCGTCCTTTTTATTTGAATTTTTCCCCTTTTTTCCTCTGAATGAGTGTCTTTGTTTTGGAGAATTTTCCTTTTTCCGGCTTTCCTCATCGCTTTTTATATTTTCTTCCATCTCCGCCAAATCTACATCCGATTCTTCAGCTTCGTTTAGGAAACTCTCGTACAATTCTTCACTTGTATCATCATTTACCGAGCTGGATTGATTTAAGTTGCTATCCAGTTCTGCATCATCAGTGCTGGGTGCTGAGCGAAACAACAACAGATCCTCAAATAAGAAATGTAAATACTCGCTGTCGTCTGCCTCCGGTGGACGGTCTCTGTCAGTGCATAGGCTTTCGAGGTAGACTTGTGATTTGACACACAACTGGCGGAAATTGTACCAAACGCGCGTCATGTCGAAGCACATAGCGCAGATCTTTGAAGGCATTTCAGTAGATTCGCGTATCTGTAAAGGAGGGACCTGTTATCAGTATGCTTGGTACGCGGAAATAAGGCTGTAGTACTCGGACGCCACAACAGTATTCAACTTTTTCGTTAAGTTTCAATGCAGAGCCTGAACCGTTGCCGTTGCTTTTCTCTGCGAATAAATCGACCATGTCGCCTTCTTCATAGTCGTCTAAGCAAATTCGACATTTGAGAAGAATTTTATGTCCCATTTCAACGTTTTAGATTAAGAAGTTTAAAAATCTGTACGCCACAGCAGAGTAAAAGACTTCTCTTTGAGCAAAGTACTGCGCCGATTTTTTTCACAGCTTGTCCAAAGTCGTCAAATAATAAAGAGTCAGACGCCAAGGCTGCTAGAATTTTTTTCGTTTAAAATTCATCAGCAGAGATATGAATTGGTAATGATTGGCATAATTATTACTAAATTTATATATAGTTGAAACTCGATTATCCGGTTTGCTCGGAACTGGGCTCATTACGGAAAACCGAAAATTCCGGTTATAGGATGTTATATATAAACATTTATAAATTTTATTAGTTTTATTTATTTTTAACAAGAACATTTGAATTTGCATATACAAACATACATATGTATGTATATCTTATTTTATTTTATAAAATACATTTATTTAAAATAGATATAAAATTAACCACTCAAAATTCCGGTTGAAGAAGGTTCGGATAATCGAGGTTCAACTGTATATAAAAGAAATATATGTAACCTTTTGTCTGAATTGGTACTAATTATACGCATACTAAAATCATCACATAACCAGCTACTGAAGACAACTATTACTGAAAATTTAAAGCCTAAGCCTAAATATTTTGGAATATACCAATCCGGGTACCCCTTCATTATGGCTTTTCACATATATCCTTGGATCGCCGCAGGTATCATTACCTAATTATTTAGCTAAGAACATATCAGGATTGCCTACTAGCGAAATTTTAAATGGCACTAAATAAAACGTAGTTTGTACAGTTGCAATGTCAAGCCGTAGTTATGTTCAACTTTCATTGTTGGCTCTCGTAAAAGAGTTTCAAAAGAAAGTTGTATGCTTGGTAGAAACAATTGACAATACATAAAAGAAAACAATTTCTCATTTTATAGAAATGCCAAAAATTGTTCATATATTTTAAAAATCAGTTTATATTTACTAGAATTTACATTTTAAAAAACCATTGCTTTACGTTCAACAATGTTGTTGTAATCAGATTTGTTAACTACTCAGTGAAGTGAAATGACTACGCAGTGAGTTGTGCATTTAGTAATTAAAAACAGCAATTGAAATTGAAAAATAATTTTTAGTATTGTAAAAATTAAAAATTCGCCATTGTAATGCTGTTTTCGACCTAATAAAAAGGATTGCTCTGCGAAATTTTATTCGCTCACAGATGCTAACATGAACTTGCTGATGATGGCGTGCTCTCTTTACCGTTTTCTTTGTCCTCAGCGTCTTCACTGCACTGCGTCTCGGCTTTATGTTCGCTGCTGCCGTTTGGGGCGACGTTGTTATCGCTAGCGTCTTCGTTCAAAATAGCAAAGTAGTCCAATGACGCTGCAACAGCGCGTGGTGGCACATTGAATAAGGGATGCGTGGGTAGTAATTCATTTACAGGTTCACCAAGCACCTGAGGGCTTAGAGTCGACTCAGAATGCTGGGCGATGGCGACGCCACTCAGCGTATAGCATGTGTGATACAAATCTTGAGGTCTGTCAGAAAATTTTACCAGATTTAGGTTCGTACTTTGTGCGTAGGACTTACTTGCCGGGCTTATCTATCAGACCCCCCTGCGGCTTTTGGCAGCAAAGCAATATGTATTCCTGCAAAGCTCCGTTGTCAAAAAGTGACTGTTTCATCGGGAAACCTGTTATTGCATAATTAATGCATGCCTACGCTGCTTACATATCCTTCTTTACCTTCTTGAGCTATAACAGCCTGCGTTATAGGAATTGTGGCACCCACCCAAAATGAGTAGCAACCGTCCACCAACTTGTTCGTCCGTCCCTGAAAACCTCCCTCGAAAGGCATCTGACGTTGAAGATTCCATTTCTGGAATTGTAGCCTTTTAAAGAATATGAAGCACAAGTCTAAGATATGGTACGCACCAGCAATTGTTGACTATCACACTTGTGACTCTCATTAAGAAGCGCCAGAGCAGCGATACCGCAAAAAGTGTAGCCACCGTGAGCCTCCAAGAAAGGTGTGCCACCAAAGCCTCCCTCGTAGGTTTGGCAGGACGCAATCCAATCGCCCGTGTTATCAAACAACTTCGCGAGCACAGGCTCAGGGACATTAGTCAGTTTTGCACAGGAAATTGCACAGTAAGCACCACGCAAATCAGTCTCGCCGCCGACGTGCAGCCGAAAGGAGCCGTCGGGCATACGTACTGAAAACAGGAATTTCACCAAAGAGTCGCGATCAATAGCGCGATAAGCGCTGGGCGTTCCAATGATGCAGAGGCTATTGACGGCCGCGTAGGTGGTTGCCAAATGCGGATACTGTCCTGGGCCACCAGCAAAGCCTCCATTTGCATGGCGACATCTATAGGGTTACAAGATATGTGTATAAATGATTAACTTTGACTATCTCTGCAATACTTGATTAGAAACTGGACGACGTGCTCTAGCGTTTCGTCTGAAAATTTATGGTTTAACGTATGCGCTGCTTGTAGAATCCAATAAACATTCCAGGGACGGCTGCTATCCAAGCACTCATAGTTCGATGGCAAATGGTGCAGCATGGCCTCCAGAAAACGCTGGTGTTCTTCGCGATGGAGCTTCGCTATCCGCGGATTCAAGTATTGCAGTTGCTGGTACCGCTCGAAGCACTTCTCAACTGAGCTTTCAGTTTTTTGCTAAATTTGTTGATAGAGAAATCGCACAAGCATTCCAGCTTCTAAGCTGCACATATTAAACCATCTGCTCACCTGCTCTCTTGAGGTATTTGTCGACACTTTTTCATCATCAAATTTAAAGCTCTTTAACGTCTCGTAGTCGCGAAAAGACATGCTCGTCTCCATATTAGCAGCTGGTAATGTTTTTCTTGTTGATAATTTAAAGTAAAATAAATGAATCAACAACAAATAAAATAACAAAATCTACGAAGTTGCCGTCCATGCAACACGAATCAACATATTTTTATTGCAACTTTGACAGCTAAGATACAGTTGCAATGATTTGGTATTATCGGCACAATGGGGAGTTCATCAGGGGTATTCAGTAATTTATTCCTTGAGCCATTGGTTCTCTCTAAATTTTAATCTTCCTTTTTTCCATAAATATCTTATTTTTTTCTAATTTTTCAGAAAAATACTTGTTTACTCTATTTACTGGTTACTTTATAAAAATTAAATAGAAAATTGCAATGAACATCTCGTCGTAATCTTTATTAAAAGTAGGTGTATAAGGTCACTAATTTACCTTTAAAATTAACTATTCCATTTATACATTTATGTATATGAACGTATGCTTATTTTACTTCCTTGTTCTAGTGAGATGGAATCGTCTATTTTGCTTCTTCTAATCGTAATCGAAATGAATTTTGCATATAGTGATTTATCCATTGTAAAAGTTGTTTTACGAGTGCCAAAAGATAACGATATTGGATTAACATTCGGTAGTATAACCAGATCTTTATTTCTTGACTTTCCTAGCGCCGTTTTTTCTCTCATAGATATATGCGTCTCAAACCCAGATTCTGATAAGAGGGAAATGGTGGAATTTCTAATACGTCCTGATGGAGGATGCTTTCTCAATTTAACTAAAGAGCATATGATGTGCAATGTATGTTTATTTAAGAAATTTCATTTGATTTCCAACTTTCTAATTCGTTTTAAAATATGTAGGGTGGTCGAATTGTCGGAGGTAATTTCGGTTCAATTGATGCGGGAACAGTTGAGACAGTTTCGCTCATATGGCCAACTGTGGTAAGTTGTTAAAACTCGTGTATGTTAATATGGGATAAATGTTTGTTTATGTTTAGTTATAATATAACTAACGTAGATTATATACTCTTCTTATTTTTGCAGTCACTCTACAATCGTGTAGGTTTCTGTCCAATTGTTTTAACATCAACGAACTCAAAAAATGTGCAAAGCAGTTCCAAACAAATAATACACTTTGATACGCGATTTGAAACGTTAGATCCAGAAGGTCATAATTTGCGAAAACGTAAGAAAGCAGCAGATGAAAAAGAAATAGATTTTTATTAAGGAGTATTTGTTGTAAATACATATTTATATTTTCCAGGCACTGATTTTACGGATTGCAAAAATTGGGATAGGGATTATTTTCAAAATTGCATTCCTGTCAATTGTGAAGAACGATATTTTGGTCACCGCAGTTACTTTAATCATGAAACGCAACAATGTGAAGAAGTAGCGCATTGTGTGCATACGTACGAGGTGAAATTTTAATGGTAAATCACTTTAACAAACTGAAAATAAGGGCAAATACATTTTTAGGTTTATGATCAATTCTCAAATGAATGCATTGACACTAAGCATGTTTATGATGAGGATGATATTGAAAAAATTCGCAAAGGAAAATTCGAGAAGAGTGTATTAAATTTGAGGCCAACATATGCAGCGGTAAATATTTGAACATAAAATCTTGTTTTCTGTCAGTAGAGTAGAGACACACAAAGTGTAAAATCTCAGGTGGCAACATTATTAGGCGATCCAGTCAAATTTCTCAAGGAAAGCTTTCATTCATGACAGCAGCCCTGACAAAACGCTGCCTGTAAAAAATGTGAAAATGGATTTCTATAGCTTAAATTTGTACCAAGCACTTTATGTTTAAAGTCGAACATGCTGTTTTATTATCTAATCTTTAATATGGTTGGAAATTTTCTGTTCTGATTATCTCGCACACACTTTCAAGTTTTCCCGTTCAACGAGAAATTTCCAAAAATTCAATATCTTAAAATTGGTTCTAAATCACCCTCGCAGGCTCCGTGGCTTAGTTGGTTAAAGCGCCTGTCTAGTAAACAGGAGATCGTGAGTTCGAATCTCGCCGGGGCCTTCCTAAGCGAATTTGTTGTCGTTTCCCCTCTACTAATAAAACATCCGGTGGAGGACATAATTTAAGTCCTCCTCTCCTCCGCGGTATTATTAATTTTTAAATATATTGAATTTTTCAGGATTCTGTAAATTTGGTGACATACATAGAACATCATAATGACGACGGCGATGGTGATTTTTTCGCTGATATCGAGGACATTGAGGACAAACATGTATTCGTGCGTGAGACCGACAGCGAGGCCGAACCAGATGGCGGCAGCAAGCTGCCCTACTGGCTGGAGGGCCTAGTCAATGGACTGCTCATAGTAAATAATTTATATTGGAACATATTTAATTGAGTAATGCGAATTTAAGAGAAGGTTGGTGTCATTATATTCTTGCAGGTCTTTGCGACATTAGCAATTTATGTTCTAATTTGTTTTATAATCTTTTCGATTGTTTCGTGGTTCGCGGGAAGGCATACGCAGCAATCAGAGAATGTTGAAATGCATCTGAGATGTGTTTCCAGAACACCGAGCACTTCTGAAGCCGAAGTTGCACTCTATACGCCGTCTAGTTTATTATCACAGCGATGACATTTGTCAGATCTCCATCCACTTCTGAATGTCATTTCGAAATGATTGCTACGAGTATTTTTTAAACTGAAATTTGTTGTTAGAATTGGATATTTTTGCATTTGCGTATTAATTTTTAAAGTTATCTATTTCTAAGTTTGTGCTAATAAAATGTATTTTTATCTAATGTAAAGAAAATAGTAAACGTATGTCATCGAACGTTGGAAGAAGACACGATCAACTACACCACTACCAATTTTGCATTACAACTGTTTTGTAGATGTTGAAGAAACCCCATAACGTGGCCCATCTGCTCCTGCAACATTATCTTCGTTTCCGAAAAGAATATCTTTACGACTTCGCTTTAAGTCGCTATTTAAAACAGAATTTTTCGTAAGCTGTTGCAAATAAAGTCCGATATTCCCTGTGGAGAGTCCTGGAAGCGCATATGTAAGCCGCCACTCTCGACCTCTCAACTAATTAGCCAGCTTCGTGGCTGTCAGGGTTCAGGCATTAAAATTGATAACTCGTCGTGGCCTCTACGCTGCGGCACGTGAGGCTGATTCTTCAGCTGTTGAAGAAACAAACTGCTGAGTGACTCCAGTCGTGCCACGAAGGGTTAACATTAATAAGTTTAAAGCGTCATTCATTCTGGAGTTCGATGTTTTTTTTTCCTTTTGTTCAGTGATCACAATTTGCATATCGCGACGATTGCATCGACAAAGAAGAAAGAATTAATATACAGTTGGTCCGCGTCCGTCTGTCAGTTTGTCCGAAAGTCCCCGACTGTCACTGACTGGACACTGGAGAGCAACGCGTACGTCCCCGCAGCCCGCAGGACGTTGCAGTGCAGTGCAGGTCCTTTAGGTGCGAATACTACAGGATAAGAAGTTATTGGCTTGCTCGTTGGCTGCTCCAATTAAAACGAGTGCAGCTTTTGTTGCAAGCATTCTGCTTTCAGATAATGATAAGCATGTAATTATTATCCTGGCGCATTCATCAGCTGAATGGAGCTGAAGGTCCTTTTCGATGTTGTGTTGTGATGCAAGGCAGGAGTCATAAAATGCGTTCAACTGTCCGCTTTAAGGATTTCTGGCTGCAGTTATTCGATTTACAGGCAGAATGGTAGGCAGGTGCTTTCCACGATGATTACATTGCGGATAACGATGATGACTGTTGTGATGGGTGATGGTGATGATGGTGATGATGATGGTGAAAAAATGATATTGATGTTAATCTTTGTTTCTCATTTATTTCTTTTGCTGAACTGGTTTTTAACTCGGAATCAACTTTAAGGTCACTGACTGATATATTTTTCATTATCTCCAGAGATTATTTTATAAAATTTCAGTATTCATTCTTGTTTCTTTCGGTGTTTTCCATTTTACAACATTGAATCTCATATTTCTCGCCTCTGGATCGAGATAAGCTTGTTCCCGAAAAAATGCTTGTCAGTACTAAATCTATGATGGGTTCTTGAAATATTTTCGAATATTAGGAATATCTTGATTTCTGAGTGTGTAAATAGCAAACCCTTGAATTTTTTATCGTCTATGCGGGAGCTCGAAAATTTCTGTCATTCGGTTTTCTTGCGCTTGTGATGATTTTGTCTATCAATTTAATTAGTTTCGCAATCTAATCTAGATTATTACGGTTGTTGCGAATATTTTACAGTACGGTTTCAAAGTACTTTTAAAGCTTAGAAATTTTAGTACTACGATTCAGCAACCCTGACTTGACACCTGTTTGCCTAACGGCAGAAATGGATGGTGGAAATTGTAATGAACAAGTAAATTATTTAAAAATCACAGTAAAACTTTCAGGAACTAAAAAATGCTGCGTAGTTCCCTTCTTTTGCTAACTGTAAATAGATGTATTAACTCATCTGGTCAGAACCGCCCACACTCAACACTGAATGGATGCTCCTGCAAAAATCCATGCGAATACCATGTGGCCGGAAATGATTAATTTACTGAATTCCAATTAAAATTTTTCTGCTTTTCATTAAAGTAAACAACGATCAGGTTGCTGCTCCTGGTGGCTGCTGGTCGATGTATAAAAATTTAAAGTGGCAAAAAAGGCAGCACAGAATACTACTTGTGAAGCTCCTGCCTGCCTGCCTGCCTGCCTGCCTGCGCTGACCCACCAGCGCTGTGGAACTCGAAGCAGCGAGGAGCGAAAAAACTCTAAATAATGAAATCTCTTCGCACCATCTCAAATTGCTCATTAACATTTTGTGTTTGCGATATCATTTGTGAAAATCGCGGACGAGACTGCGATGCCACTCGCGTCAAGCAGCTTGGAGTCGAGTGGCGATGCTGCTGCTGCTGGTGCTGCTGCTGTTGCTGCAACTGATGCTGATGCACCGGGCGGCTGAAGCTACTGTACAGCTTCGGCAGCGACTGACAATGTCTTGGCTGGCTGGCTGTTGACGTTGTTGATGCTCGCGTAGAAGGTTTCTTGCATCGATTTTATTTATTTGCCATGAATGCAATTCGTTGCTGTTGCTTTCCCTGCACACAATTCACGAAGCGTCCAATAACCGAAGTCAGTCGTTGAGAAAAACAAACCAACAAGGAAACCCTTCTGCCGAGGTGTCGTCCACGCTTACGTTGCACTCTCAACCACCAGTAGGTTGTCGTGATTTGCCATGCTGTGGAACGTAAACGAATTTTAAGGTCGACGGTAACCAGAGCCACACGCCGTAATTTTTTGATACGGCTACACTGTAAAAAGTCAAATGTCAATGTTTTTGAATCAACGCATGGAGTCAAAATTTAGTATTTTCTTGTGATTTATCTTTTGATTAGCTATGCAATTTTTCTAATTTTTATTAAGATTAGCACAAATGATAAAAAATTGATCAAAATTTTTTTATTTTATATATTTATAGATTATAATTTTGAGTTTAGCAAGTTATTTGTGAAGCTTAGATTTTTGTTTTTTTTAGTGTAGCTTGCATGGAACATTTTTAATGAAACGTTTTCTTGTTGAATGGCTGGGTAGAAGTGATTTTTCCCCCGGGATTTTAATGTAAAAGTGTTGCTTTTTTTTTAACAAAAATATTTTAATGGTTACTGCAACGTGCTGAGTTACTTTCAGACTCAGAGCTTCAACGGTAGCCAAGAAGATGCAGCTGCAAAGGGAATGCAAAAATTATTTTTCTCTCATTTTATTGTAAAAAGAGGAAGTGAAAATGAAAATCCAGATTGAAACGTATTTCAGTAGCCAACACAATTTATGTTAAATAACGTTTAAAAAGGAAGAAAATGAAGGAGGAAAATGAAGAAGAAAAAAATCATTAAATTACTCGCAAAATCCAGGCAAAATTGTATCGAAGCAGAGAAGTGACAATTTGCAAATAAATAAAAAGAAAAAATATTTGTGACTTGTGACTCACGATCGTGTGTGTGTGTTGAAGTCTGTATGAAAAAGTTGCTGGCATTCGAGAATCCGAAGCGGAGGAAGAGACAAATCTGTCGCTGCCTCGTAGAAATTCAATGTAATGCCAAAGCAGACCTCATCAGCACTTGTTGTTGTTGCTGTTGCTGCTGCTGTTGTTGTTGCTGGTTGGCATCACAAAATCAGATTTCTTAATTTAATTGGCTTTATGCAACTGGTAGCTGAAACTTGTGTAGCAGCAACTGGTCGCTGCTAACTACGGATTCCACAAGTTGTTCTCTCATCTTTTTTTGGCTCGTCTTCAGGTAGAGAGAGGGTGGACCGCGTATAGACAAACTGTCTGGTGTCTCTACTTGTCGTCATTGTTGTTGTGGTAGTTGTTATTGCCATCGTCATCGTCGTCGTCGTCGTCATCGTCATCGTCAACACCATCGCCAACAACGTCGTCTTCAATAATATTAAAGTGGTGGTGGTGGTTGTTATTTGTGCTGTTGTTGTTGTTGTTGTTGTTGTTGTTGTTGTTGTTTTTGTTGGCTTTTACCCATATGTCAGGTCAAATTAAAACACACATTCGAGCATCCCACTAACTCGCTGATAAAATCTCCCCAGTATTTGTCTGCTTCTACTTACATTCGAAGAGTTGTTGCTGCTGCTGCTGTTGCTGGTGTTGTTGTTGCTTGTGGGTCTGTTAAATTTAAGACCTTTTTTACACTTTTATTTCAACACTTCTTCTCATTCAGTGTAAACAGTAGCCGTCGATGCCGTTGACACGATCTTCACTTTGTCATGTGTGTGTGTGTGTGTGTGGACGACCAGTTGGTAGGACGCCGCGGCGTTCGTGAATCGTGGGAAATCAGCATTTTATGCATTATTAAAATATTTAAGCTCCGAATAGTTGGGAATATTATTTGCACTGTGAATAAAGCGAAGCGGGGGCAGATCGAAGTGAGATGAGAGCTATTTTCTTTGCTATTGAAGAGAAAGAAAAACAGAGTATTCAATGTATTTTCATATAATTTTCCATTTTTCGCACATTTCATGAATGTTTAGTTGAGAAATCGTACTACGAGCACGAGAGTAGAGACAATTCTTGCAGACGTTTTGAATTTGTTTCGAATTCGAGACGATAATCGAGGTCGAAAAAAACTTTTCTGAATGGTTTTTTTTTTTAATTGCGAAAAGATAATTGAAGTCGGTATTCCGAGACAGTAATAAAATTCGGAACGATAATCCAAATCGAGTCGACGAGGGGTTTTCAAGTCTAAATGATAATTGCAAGCTGAAATGAATTTTTCTCGTCTTCGAATTTTTTGGTCTTGAAATCGAAACCTATTTTTGTGCAGACCAAGCAATTTCTACCGTGAAGTTTATGATAAAAAAAATAAAGAAAGAATTAACCACTCCATCCATTCTCGTCGTTGCCCTCTCTGGCAGCGAGAGAGTGGATGGACTAAACTAGCATTTTTTATTACCTCACGATGGAGTTCTGACCTCCGTGCCATGGAGTCGAGAAAATTGCATCCCCTCACTCATTAACTGCAGCCGCCGTTGCACCTGTTGTATTAATTTTCTGTAATTTATAGCCGACGCAGGACGCAGTTCTTCCAATAATTGCGACAGCCGCCAAACACGATTTTGATAATGTAAAAAACGCACTTTTTCCACACGCGTTCAGCCCTCCTGAACGGGTGACGGGGGAGGGGGAAAAATTGGTTTGCATCGCGAATGTTAATTAACTGTCGCAAAAACGAAAGCGATGAAGCGAGATTTCCACGGCAAGCTCACGTCTGACGTCCTGAAGGACGCGAAGGATTCGGTCGGGACCCAGCCGTGGTCCCGTGAGCAGACGGCACAGCAAGCGTCTCAGCAGGACTCGGAGTGCCTCGGAGTGCCTCGGAGTGCCTCGCAGTGCCTCGGAGTGCCGCGGAGTGCGACACCACAATTAATATGCAGCCGACAACGCGTCCCTTTTGACGGATGAATGTCAAATTTTAAGCGCTAATAGTTCGTTTAATTGAAGTGCAATTTGAGGAGCTGTTTAAAATGGTTTTATCAAGATCCTTGCAGCCAACCAACCATCCAACCAACCGGCGACAGTCAGTCAGTCAGTCAGTTAGTCAGCTAACTGGTGTGTGGTGGTCGTCAGCAGCCCTTCGATGGACGCTAAGGGAAGCATTTTTTATTTTCAAAAGTCCCCCAAGATAAACTAAATCAACTTCAAACAAGAAGCAAAAGTAGGGAAGCCGCAAATTCCTGGAATTTTTATGCAACCCTTTAATGCATTTTTCTTGTTCTTCGTGTTCTGAAAAAACAAGCAAACAAACAAACAAACCAACAAACAAACAAACAAACAAACAAACCAACAAACAAACAAACCAACAAACAAACCAACAAACAAACAAACAAGCAAACAAACAAGCAAACAAACAAACCAACAAACGAACCAACAAACAAACAAACAAACAAAAGCAACACCCGATAAAATTTTTATGTTTTAATCAAATATTTTTTGTGCTTTTAGCATGGCAGTGTTGCCAGAGTTGTGCTGATTTTGATGAATTTATTGCAAGTAAGTTTGCAACATTTGGAAATCCCGCGATGAAAATTCTGAATTGAAATTTTGTAACTCACAACTTTAACGAGATTAACGAACAGAAGTGATAACATAACAGATGAATTCCAAATGAATTCCATTCTATTCTGTTACAATAACATAATAGATGACTGTTAAGTGGCATTAATATGTTACTGTTAATAGCAGATTTTCTATTCTTTATGTTACAATAACATAATAGATGACTGTTAAGTGCCAATTAATGTGTTACTGTTAATAGCAGATTTTCGTTTCACAGTTTCGAAAAGTCGTATTTTCCGCGTTTCATGATGACATCGAGAATTTTCTTCAGCCGCTTTTATTTCCCTGCGTTCCAAATACTGCTGGTTTTTTTTAAGGTTAATTAAAAAAATGTAAAATTCAAATACATTTGCTACATTTGCTGATAAAAACAACAGGAAAATTATACTTATTAAGCGTTGTAAGCAACAAAAACAACAACAACAACAACACTACTAACAACAACAACAACACTACTAACAGAAACAACAACCACAACAGTTCCAACTAATGGTTGCCATCAAACGAGTGAAAGAATTCTGATTTAATGTAAAACGAATGCAATTTTAATATTCAAATCAGTGGGTTTGGAAGAGGCGTCGGCATGTGGTGAGGGGGGTGGAGGGGGAGGGGAAAGGAGGTGGAGAGGGGGGATGATGGGGCGGCGTTGGCTCGGCGCGCTGCAACACAGAAAATCAGCCTGAGAAGAGCGTTCGTTTCACGCGCCGCCAAGATGCCAAGATAGCAATCAGCGGCAACGGAGTGGCAACAAGAATTTATATAGCGTCTCACCTCACCTCACCGTGCAGGTTATGGAGGGCCGCAGCACCCGCCCGCCGCCTGCCCGCGATTGTGGGCTGCGATTAAATTGGAATTATGCGCGAATTACCCTAATTTCGGAGACGCATGCATGTGGACGCAAAGTGGAAAAATGGAAAAATGGAAAAATCGAAAAAAATGGAAAAAAATGGAAAATCGAATGAATGTGAAAAACACGAGTAATTTTCTTGGCATGCAGGCTGCACTCGCCACTCGCTGCTCTCTTGCAGCAGGCGTAAGCAGGATTCTAGCGTGCAGAGGGAGAGAGAGAGAGAGAGAGAGAGAGAGGGAGAGAGAGAGAGAGAGAGAGAGAGAGAGAGAGAGAGAGAAGGAAATTATAATTTCTATAAAAGGGGCCGCGGACCCCTAATTCCTCCCCCCCCCCCCACCACTCGGATGTCCACGGCTTCGGCTGCATTATCGCGTGCGACTTGAGTTCAGGGAGGGGCTGGCGGCTGAGCGGCCGACTAAAGTAACGAGAGCGGCGAGCGAGCGGCGTGGACGGGCGAGGACGGGCGAGCGAGCGGCGAGGACGGGCGAGCGAGCGGCGAGGACGGGCGAGGACGGTCGAGTTCGGTAGCCAAGCGAGCTTACGAGTGGTCGGCGGGTCTACTTAATCATCAGCGTGAAATGGAAAGAAATGCTCACATATAATTAAGCCATAAATTCGCTTTTTATGATGTTTCTGGCGTCGCTGCTGCACAATTTTTGCATTTCAGTTGAGCCTCTTTGAAGTTGTTCTGCAAGAAAGCAGAAGCAGAAGCAGAAGCAGAAGCAGTTTTTATGCTCCTCCAGAGTTGGCTGAAAGCCAGCCAAGCCAAGCTGAGCTGAGCTGAGCCGAGGCGGCCCTTTGCACCGCGTGGCGGCGCGCTCGCTGTAATTTAAGGGAAGCGGAAGCCAGTCAGCCAGCTATGCGCGCGCATTTGAGAGGCTGACTGCCGGCTGGCTGCAATATGGCGGCTGCGGCCATGCTGGCGTGTGGCTGGCCAGCCACTAAAACGTCAAATGAGTATAAATTTAACGCTTTAACTTCACATTAAGTGCGGACTCCCCCCCACCCCCCCAACCCCTCTGCTCACCGGCTGCACCGCCGATCGCTGCTGCCACTTCTTGCACGCTTAATTTGGCTCCCTCGTCCTCTTCTCCACCCTTCGTGGTGGCCGGCCGTTTCTGCAATCCATACTTAGAAGTCGAATGAGGTTTCCATTTTCATTTCAGCAATTTCGAATGCAAATTCGTCCTGCACTTTCGGGGCGGCGGTCCTTTGAGCGGCCGGAGAAGCCGCTCTGTGCCGCGCCGCTGCAGGTTGCCGTGCCAAGGATCGGTTTCGGCATTTATTCGGTCTCCCCATAAAATTGACATCAACTAATTGTGCAACAAAATATTTGCATTTTTAATTGCGTCGCGCGTCTTCTGCACGTTCGGCTCTTCGTGTTTGAATTTGCGTTGCGCTGCTCCGTGTGTTGTTTTTCTCATCGTTTTTGGGTCACCGCCGTCGCCAAGGTGCCATCCTGCACCCTCCCTCCCCCCCTCCCTTCCGAAAGCAGTGGGCATCTCAATAATTAGCATAATCGGTTATGAAATTGCGTTGAGGATGAGCGAACTTCAGCTTATTTTGCTGAAATTGTTGCGCTTCCCCTTCGCGTTGGTCTACGCAGAAGGGGTTCGTGTTCGTCCGCCGGCGCAGGCAAGGGTTGCTCTCACAATGTTGTAATAAAGCCTATAATTGGTTCGGATCTTATCAACGCGGTCATTAGTTGCTCAGTTCATGGTGCGCAGAATCGTGAACTTGTTATTATTAACATTAACTTCGCTGGACTTGAGGAAGGGAAGTTCGTTTCTTAAGTAGCTCAGTGAAGGTTTTAAGAATCATCTAATTGTTTTACTTGCGAAATATGGGATGCGTTATAGAATTACAAAATTTAAATAAACTTAAATAACGGAAATTAATATGAAATTTTTTATTTTCAACTTTTCCTGGCTCCGGCGAGATTCGAACTCACGATCTCCTGCTTACTAGACACGCGATTTAATCAACTGAGCCACGCTGCCTCCCTTTCGTTGATTTGTTAGAAAGTGTATAAATTTCGTTATATAAGAAATTAATGTATCCAATTTAAGCTTGGAATTTGTGTGTGAAATAGGACTTCTGAATTTGTGTGTGTGTAATAGGACTTTCTTCACGGACACCATTTTCTCCAATCACTCGCTTTACTGATTTTCTAATGTTACTATTAATTGTTACTATTAATTGTTACTATTAATTGTTACTACTAATTGTTACTACTAATTGTTACTATTAATTGTTACTATTAATTGTTACTACTAATTGTTACTACTAATTGTTACTATTAATTGTTACTATTAATTGTTACTATTAATTGTTACTACTAATTGTTACTACTAATTGTTACTACTAATTGTTACTATTAATTGCTACTATTACTTGTTACTATTAATTGTTACTATTAATTGTTACTACTAATTGTTACTATTAATTGTTGCTATTAATTGTTACTATTAATTGTTACCACTATTTTGAGAGTCCCTTCGTCGTTTCTCTCCACTTCACGTGACATTCAGATTTATTGCAACGATGATCTTTGCTCAGTTTAATTTTTAATGTCAGCGGAAACAAACACCAATCACGACAATCATTTTAATAACTTTGATTTTTTGCATGGCCAACTCTTCTCAACCGCATCCACATGCACAATCAAACGATCGATCAATCAATCGTGCTGAAGCAGCCAATTAAAGTCTTCGATTGTGCTCGAGTTGATTTTGTAGCTTTGAAAAACTGTTGCTAGACGCTGTGCGATCTTACGTTGGATGTGGGAACGACTGCTGCAGCAGCATCGAGATCAATCATTAAATCATTAGGCGTCCGTCAGCCAATAGCAGGCGTCGATGGGAGCAGCGCGAACCCCCTCCTTCGCCCTCCTTCCACCTCCTCGCCCTTCTCACCTTCCAACTCAATCATTTATCCTTCTCGCACCCCAACGCATGCTGGTAGTCGATCAGAAGCAGCGGCAGCCGGTCGGTGGATGTCGATCAGTGTCGCTGTGCAGCAATAAAGTTGGCTGATCGATCACGCCATCGCTGCGATAAAAGAAAAGAAAAACCAATCGAAATTCGCACTTCCACAGGAGAAACGATATTCGCTTCTCTTGAAAGATCAGATTCAGGGTTGAAATAAAATGAAATGCTGAAATAAATTGAAATCGAATACAGGAAAATGAAATAAAATTAAATAAATTACGAGAGCATGAAATAAAATTTAATAAATTAAACTAAAATAAAGTCCAGTAAAATAAATTAAACTAAAATAAAGTCCAGTAAAATAAAGTCAAGTAAAATAAAGTCCAGTAAAATAAAGTCCAGCAAAATAAAGTCCAGTAAAATAAAGTCAAGTAAAATAAAGCAAAAAAGAAGTCAAATAAAATGCAACCAAATAATTTTTAACCTTGGAAGTCAGCTGTGAAGTCTGACAGCTGACAGCAACTGTCAATTCGAATGTCAGCTCAGTTTTTTGTGTTGTTAGCTCAGCTTTTGTTGTTGTGACAGGATCACAGGTGCAGGATGTTCGATGTCGATGTCGATGCGTAGGATTGAACTGAAAAAACCAGTCAAAATAATAACAAAAGAAATTATCTAAAATTGCAGAATAATTATGAATTCTTCTTGCATTCTTTCAATTTAGTTTCAGACCCCGAAAAATGGGCGTCTTAATGCGATTATCCTTGCGATTATCCTTGCGGTTATCCTTGCGATTATCCTTGCGGTTATCCTTGCGATTATTCTTGGCTTGAAGAATTGTTAATTCTTCTCACCGCCGTCGAGTGGAACTGCCAGGATTATTGACAGCTACAATCTGATCCTTGGCCATCTCGTCCGCCTGCCTACTTTTTCGTCTTTTTTCTTTCAACTTCTTTGGTTTCACTTGAGTTTCGTTGTAACTTCGCAGTCGTTCTTCACTCAGGCTGCCTTCTGCACTCCACCACTCCGGCGGCGCGACTCTAATTAGCATTTTTATGTGCCACAAATCAGTTCCTCCGCCACACAGAGCGGCCATGATTGCCGAAGTAACGCCTCTGGCCACCAACACCACCACCACCACTCGTCCACCACCACCACTCGTCCACCAACAACAAGTGAGTCTGGATGGTGAGACTGCCGCCAGGTTTGACTTCACAGTGGATTAACTGGGGTAGAATTTTATTACACTACGAATACATTAGATGGGAGCGTGAGTGTGTGTGTGTGTGTGTGTGTGTGTGTGTGCATGAGTGTATGTGTGGCTGGTGGCCACACCTTTACTGTACCCACGAATTTTCCATCTTTACAGCAAAAAAAACGCTATAAAAATTGAAGACTTCAAAAATTGAAGACTGCCTCGCTACAATTTATTCAGATTTTGGTTCAGGTTAGCAGAATATTGCGCTGGTTATCATCTGTTGCAACAGCTGTTTTTCTCAGTGTAACTCCGCGAAAACCTTTTTTTTTTTTTAAATAGACTGTAATGAGGAAAATATGAAGGGGAAAACGAAAACTGACTGACTGAGATTTTATGTGATTCTTGTGTGTGTGTGTGTTTAGTTCGATTTCGAAATTACTCTGTCGGATCCATAATGTCGCTGACAATCCCCTCCCCGCCTGACCGCCCACCCGCGCGTCACCTCATCCACTTCACTGAATCTCTCTACTCAATAATTTTCCCGATGAAAGATTTTCTGTGTGAAGGTTGTTGCATTGTTATGCGTGGACTGCCGCCAACTCGACTGAATAACTGGTGAGCGAGCCGAGTCTTGAGGGTCGAGGACCGGGGAGTGCGTGGGACCAACGGTGAGACGAACGGTGGGACCAACGGTGGGACCAACGGTGGGACCAACGGTGGGACGAACGGTGGGACCAACGGTGGGACCAACGGTGGGACCAACGGTGGGACGAACGGTGGGACGAACGGTGGGACGAATGGTGGGACGAATGGTGGGACGAACGGTGGGACCAACGGTGGGACGAACGGTGGGACGAACGGTGGGACGAACGGTGGGACGAACGGTGGGACGAACGGTGGGACGAACGGTGGGACCAACGGTGGGATCAACGGTGGGACCAACGGTGGGACCAACGGTGGGACCAACGGTGGGACGAACGGTGGGACGAACGGTTGGACCAACGGTGGGACCAACGGTGGGACCAACGGTGGGACCAACGGTGGGACCAACGGTGGGACGAACGGTGGGACGAACGGTGGGACGAACGGTGGGACCAACGGTGGGACCAACGGTGGGACCAACGGTGGGACGAACGGTGGGACGAACGGTGGGACGAACGGTGGGACCAACGGTGGGACGAACGGTGGGACGAACGGTGGGACGAACGGTGGGACGAACGGTGGGACCAACGGTGGGACGAACGGTGGGACCAACGGTGGGACCAACGGTGGGACCAACGGTGGGACCAACGGTGGGACCAACGGTGGGACCAACGGCGGGACCAACGGTGGGACCAACGGCGGGACCAACGGTGGGACGAACGGGTGGGACCAACGGTGGGACCAACGGTGGGACCAACGGTGGGACGAACGGTGGGACGAACGGTTGGACCAACGGTGGGACCAACGGTGCGACGAACGGTGGGACGAACGGTGGGACCAACGGTGGGACCAACGGTGGGACCAACGGTGGGACGAACGGTGGGACGAACGGTGGGACGAACGGTGGGACGAACGGTGGGACGAACGGTGGGACGAACGGTGGGACCAACGGTGGGATCAACGGTGGGACCAACGGTGGGACCAACGGTGGGACCAACGGTGGGACGAACGGTGGGACGAACGGTTGGACCAACGGTGGGACCAACGGTGGGACCAACGGTGGGACCAACGGTGGGACCAACGGTGGGACGAACGGTGGGACGAACGGTGGGACGAACGGTGGGACCAACGGTGGGACCAACGGTGGGACCAACGGTGGGACGAACGGTGGGACGAACGGTGGGACGAACGGTGGGACCAACGGTGGGACGAACGGTGGGACGAACGGTGGGACGAACGGTGGGACCAACGGTGGGACGAACGGTGGGACGAACGGTGCGACCAACGGTGGGACCAACGGTGGGACCAACGGTGGGACGAACGGTGGGACCAACGGTGGGACGAACGGTGGGACGAACGGTGGGACGAACGGTGGGACCAACAACTCCTCACAGACTACTGAAGATACTTCAAAAAAAGGCTCTCGTTTCATTATCATTCCCCTTAATTATTAATTAATTTAGTGCAATCATCACAACTGCATCTGCAAGCGCTGGAGTTCTCCACGTACAACATCATTATGCGGATTTCGATCGTGTTCCTGTCAGAATTTTTATAACTTACATCTTAAATTTGAAGCTTCCAGACATGTTGTTGTCGTTGTTGTCGTTGTTGTCGTTGTTGTCGTTGTTCTTCGTTCTTCGTTCGCTGTGCCCCTCCCCCCCCCCACGCGAATAAAGGGGAACAAAAGGGTTTCTTTGGCAGAGAAGAAATACCAAAAAATAAAGTCGCTTTCAACATCTTAAAAGGTAAAAAGAAATTCGAGTGACCACCGAGTGATCGCGCGGAGAGGAGCACACAGTGATAAAATCACTAATTTAGTGAGTTATAGTTGTGATGTTGTGATAGAATGTTAGATTTGGATTCTGATGGACTGATTTAGTGGTACAGCGTTGGAGTGAGGAATTGCGTTGAAAATTTGATTATTTTTTAATTTATTTACATTTTTATGTGATTATAAACGAAGAAACTAACTGATGGCCCACTTTATTAATTAAGAAACTAACTGATGGCCCACACTATTAATTAAGAAACCAACTGATGGCCCACTCTATTAATTAAGAAACTAAGTTTCGAAAGAAACAGCGTAACTAAAACAATCTAGAAGCAAAAAAGCTGGTTAAAATATTATTAATTTAACAATTAATTATTTCGCCGATTATCGAATTATTCAGAATTTCTTCTCCGAGCATTTGTGGCACTCTGGTCACCTTAACTGCCGATGTTATGCTGTTTGAATTATAATTTAATGAATATTTCTGAACAATTTATTGCAGAATGTATTGATTTCAGCATTTCGGTGCATTGTAGTTGTTGTTGTTGGCGCTGCTGTTGTTGCTGCTGCTGCTGCTTTACGTTGTTGCTGCTGTTGTTGCTGCTGCTGTTGTGTCTGCTGCTGCTGCTGTTGTTGCTGCTGCTGCTGCTGTTGTTGTTCTCGTAACAGTGAACAGAAACTTTATACGGTAGTTGCCGACATAAATAGCTGTAATTTAAGCAAACACCATCGGAGCAACAACAAAAACGGCAACGAGAACAAGCAAGAAAATATTTAAAATACGATGCGATTAACCGCGTGGTGAGTTTGAGGGAAGAGTGAGGGAAGAGCGAGAGAAGAGTGAGGGAAGAGCGAGGGTTTGTGAGGTGCGGCAGTGGGAAGTTGGTAGTGAAATTTAGCGGTCAACGTAAGTAAAAATCGAGCGCCAAGTTGATAACGAAAAAAAGAAAGAGAAAAACTGCTTCACATTGCATACCGATCAGCGATCACTGAGTGCGATCAGCGGCTCCACTTCACCACACCGCGAGAGCAGCGCGAGAGCAGCGCGAAGAACTTCGAACAAGGTAAAAATTAATTACAGATCGTATAACTGACGCAGTGGGGAGTCGATATCGGTCAGTTGCGACTGATCGGGGAAGCGGTATCGGCGGGGGGGGGGGGGGGAGACGCACCGGGTGCCGCTTCACCAAGAGCCGAATGCTGATTTTGCAGATTTGTAATAATTTATAAGCATTATAATGGTGTTGGGAGAGACGGGAGAGATTTAGGAGATCTATAAAGCGACCAAGAGATCGAGAGAGAGAGAGGGAGAGGGTGAGGGAGAGGGAGAGGGAGAGGGAGAGAGAACGAGGGGAACAGATTATTGCGATGAAATTTTATCGACCACGGCATTCGAATTAGCTTAAAAATTACGATTATTCGCAGTAAATCCAATAAAAAACTATAAATTCTTTTTAACACAAAAATTCACTTTCTCTCCCCTCTTCTCTTCCCTCAACTCACCACACCCTCCTCTCTTCCTCGCCTCTCTTCCCTCGCCCCTTCCTCATCCTCTCAATTAAAAGCGTTTTTCGGCTTTCATCGTCTTTCATCGGCTTTCATCGGAAATTCCAAGATAATTTTATGCTGGTTGCGCAGCGTCTACATGATGATTGATTTCTTCTTCTGCTCCACTTTTAATTACCGCACCCTGTAATTAACGTTTATCAGCAGCATGGATGGTCGCCTAATTATTATTAATTTGTTCGTTGCTCCAAATAATTTTGAACAATTGAAATGAGTTCAAAGTAGCAACAACATCAAGCGACCCCATCAACATGATCATCACGGCCACCATCGACATCATCATCAACATCGACATCATCATCATCATCATCACCAACTCCTGCTCACCACGCCACTCTCGCCATCTCACCCATCTCGCCACTCACGCCACTCTCGCCCCTCTCGCCGCTCTCGCCAACGGTATCTTCAAAGATTCGCGGAACCGCTAATCGACGCGATCAATGATCGCTCACAAAATTGTTTCTGCGAGAATTAAAACGGAGAAAAGAGCAGAAAAGCATTAGCAACTCGGCAAGCGGTGCCGCGAGTGCCAAGAATGCAGCGCCGCCGCACACACGACGGTACTTCTTTGCAAGTCCCGCAAGGCCGCTCGGCCACTCGGCCCCTCGACCACTCGGCCCCTCGGCCACTCGACCCGCCTGTCCGAGTTCGTGGCCGTTCGTGCGTTTGTGTGGCCGTTCGTGCGTTTGTGTGGCCGGCCGCGTTCGCTCGATTTGGCTGTCAATCAAAATGATTTATATTTCTTCCCACAGTATATCATCGCCGCCGCCGCCGCCGCCGCCGCCGCTATTTATCTCCGCTATTTGGTTGGCGACCTCCTGCTAGTGATGCACTAAATTGCTACTCGTTCTCGTACCCGGTACCCGATTTACACTCAACACGCTCGTTTTTTCTCCTCTTTACTCGTTTCTTTTAAAATGAAAAGTTTTGAAGGAGATGAATTTAGGATTTTATCGCTCGTTACTTTTTGTAATATTTATGAAGAAATAAGTAAGAATAATAAATAATAAAAAAATTATAATTAAATTAAAATTAAAAATCACACTTTACAGAGTTTGAGGTTTTCTCTTTCTATTTTGATAAGTTTCTGCTTTTTCTCAAAAAAAACGAAAAGTTAATGCAAAATATTTTGCATTCATTGAAACCAAATCAATTTTACGTGACGAGTAACAACTACTCGTTGTTGAAATATATTGCAGCACTACGTGGTTTTCGCTGGAATTTAAAGTGATGATAAATTTTCGAGTTCCTCGTGGTTTCTGAAGACTGATGAGTGGTGTGGGAGTTGGTGAGGGGGTTGGGGAGGGGGCGGGAAGGGGGAGGGGGTGGTGGACAGAAGAATGAGAGAGCGCGCCACTGCTTAAAGTTGCAACTGATGCTCGCAGATGGCGCTTAATTGTCGGCACTTGAAAGGTTCACTTTAATTGCTTGGCTCTGGAGGTTTCTATCCGTTTATTTTTTTTTTTTTTTCAATGATTTTGATTGCAATTATTATTGTTGTTATTTTAATATTAAATTTAATTGCTTTTTCAACTGGTACTTGCAACTGGTCAGTACATTTTTTGATTATTATAAACGCACCATACAAGTTTTTATATTTCTTATTGCTTTCATATTCCCAATTAAATGCTTTAAATTCAAAAAAAAAATTTTAGTTGAAGCTGCTTTTCGGATCCAACTCGTTACTCGTTATTTACATTCACTGGCCTCTCATATAATTGAAAATTCAGTTTTAATAATCACATTTGGACGCCATATTTCAAGTTTCTCGAACCAACAAAGCGAAAAAGTCACATTAAAAATTCCTCAACATCCGATAAGAAAACTAAATAATATTTTTTTCAAAGTTTTTAGTTTTTTTTTTATTTTTTTATTGAAATTAACATCATTTTCTACTTTTCTCTGCAGGACGAAACGCGACCAAAGGTTTTGCTGGCCGACAACAACAACAACAAGAACATCGCTCGTTTGGTCGCTCGGTGAGGCGTTAGTTGCTCGTACTCGTTATTTTTAACCTCCTACTGCTGCTGCTGCTGCTGCTGACTTAACCGTTTTTTTGTCGCAGTTTGCGTGCATATGATTGAGAGATTTGAGATCTGTAATGGCGTCGTCGGCATGGAGAGAAAATTGGCCGCGTTGCGGGTGGGGAGAGTGAGAGTGAGCGAGCGCACGGAGTGGCTGGTGAGCAACCATAGAAAATTCTGTGTAATGAGAGGTTTCGGTTTTTGTTGTTGCTGTTTGTGGACATTTGTTGTCCACTGATTTGTAAATCCTGCAACAACAACATCATTAATAATGCAACAAAAAAGAAGGCATTATCAACAACAACAACAACTCTGAAACGAAATGTGAAACGAAAGCAAAAACACAACTGTGTTCACAAACGGAAAAACGTCGTCATCATCGTCGTCGTCACCATCAAGACCAGCAACAACAACAGCAACGTCGAATCTTCTGCTCGCTCCGCAAACTTCGCTGCTGAGAGCGCCATGAAAGAATCGAGAGAATCCAGAGAATCGAGAGAATCGATAATCATTTGATTTGATTGATGGTTCTGCCGGCGTAGTAAGAAGAAGCGAAACTCTAGAATTCTTGCAGCTCACCAATTATTTGCTTCCACTTTATATATTCACGCGTTGATATGTGTGACTGTATTTTGTTTTTTTCTGCGATTGTTTGCGTGTTTTTGTGAAGCAAGAAGTCGCTCAAAATTATGTGAAGACATAAGAAACGCCAAAAATGGCTGCCGCTCTCTTTAATTTGCAGCAAATGTTGTTGTTGCCGATGATGCCAAATTATAGCCTTCTGCACCGGATATCGGAGATCAATAATGCGGTGATGCAAGATGGCGAATAAAAAATAACAAGGAGTTTTTTTTTTGGCTGTAACTTTATTTTAAAATTTAAAATCTTTATAAAAATTTATAACTTTTTTTTTAAAAAAATTTCAACCATTAGAAATTTTAAAACAAAATTTCAATCATTCGAAATTTTAAAACAACCGCTGAAATTCAGGAATCTTTTTTTTTTTTCTCCCAAATTATTAAGTGCAGCAATTTGGCTTTTCGGCAGAAATTGTTTTCGGTGGAATTCAATTTCAATTTCTTTCTCTTGGAGGTTTAAAAACGAAGTCCATCATAATCAGCATCGACAGCCCGCCGCCGCGCATTCAGTGGACTCGAGCGGCGTTGAAGGGCGGACGAGTGCGAGGACGCCGCCGCCGCTGCTTCGCTCGAGGACGCCGCTGCATCGCTTGAAGCCGTTGAGACGAGAGTAAATTATTGCCAATGATTGACAGCTTAAATGAGAATTTAATGTGAGTTCGCGGAGAGTTTCAGTCGCGACCGAAGTGCGAGACCAACAAAAAAAAAAAAAAAAAAGAAATCTTCGTCTACCAAGAATTCTTGCAGAAAAATGACGCTGAAAAAATTGCCATCACTGACTGAAACGTGTGTTGAAACGATCAGAATCTCGCAAGATTGAGGTTAAAATCGCACACAGATTAAAAAAAATCGCACACAGATTACAAAAAAATCGCACACAGATTACAAAAAAAAGTAGCAGTAAATATAATTTTACCTCAATTTTGTTTCGTTTTCATAATTGCCGTTGTTGCCCTTGTTGTTGTTGTTGTTCGTGCGAGCTCGTCGATTTTTGTGCTCTTTTTCGTACGACGATGTAGTTGTTGTTGTAAGAAGTTGAGCATAATTGACAGTTGGGCGAGTAAAATTTAAAATTCCAAATGTAGTTTGTTCTCATTTCAGCTCTCGTTCTCAGTTCGACGATAACAGGAGCAGCAGCAACAACAACAACAACAACCACCACCACCACCACCACAACAACAATATTTAACAACATGACACTACATTTACTTTTGAAAAAACATTTAAATTTCATTCGCACACGTTGTTTGTTTTTAATTTTTATTTTTCCGTTTGTTTTTTTTTCTACTTTTCTTCACTTGACGACGATAAACTGAAGCGTAGAAAATGCATTCGTGCACGCAATGGCAACTCTTCAGCGTCGTTTTGGCGGACTTCAAACCACGACGACGACGACGGCGACGGCGACGCGCCCCCACTGCGCTCGCCGGCTGCGACCCCTCTGACGTCACGTCGCCCCGGCAGAAGTTGGGCTCCACAGCGCAGCCTGTCACTGAGAATTGCTGCCGCTGCCACCGCCGCTCGAGCAGGAAGGACGACG
Organism: Sicus ferrugineus; assembly: GCA_922984085.1. Taxonomy (NCBI): domain Eukaryota; kingdom Metazoa; phylum Arthropoda; class Insecta; order Diptera; family Conopidae; genus Sicus; species Sicus ferrugineus. Next base: position 3,075,173 of record OV277352.1, read on the forward strand.
ACGACGACGACGACGACGACGACGGCTGGCTGCGACTGAGTATTTTATGTGCGTGTCATCGACTCGCTCTAAAGTGACAGTCGCGATTTAATGGCGAATGGATTAAGTTACAAATTAATATTGAAAACAGGAGAATGTAAACTAGGGTCTCGCCAATTAGCACCTCGACGAGCGGTTTGGACGGACGTCGGGCGCGCTGGCGCGACTTTTAAGTGGCTCTTCAAGTGTCAGATTAAAGTGTTTTCTTGTTGTTGTTGTTACAAAATTCTCTGCTGTACTCGAAATCGCTGAGAGGTTAGAAGCGCTGAATAACGGTGAAGTTGTTTCATGCAGACGTAGACAACCGCTTGCGAGTGAAGATGAGAGAAAGAGTTTCTTCTGTCAGAGAGTTAGAAGTTATAAGAGATTACAACCTCTACGATCAGAGAGACTTAGATAGAGAGAGACGCTGTTAGCGCTGTCTGCTGCTAGCAATCATCCAACTTCATCCAACTTTTAAGAATTTCTTGTTTAGAATTATTTAAAAAATTCATTTATACAATTCTGATTCGTTGCTTGTGATTCGTTTAATGATAAGCAGTCCGCGAGTGTTACTCTACTTAACTCTACTTAGTCGTCGGCAGTAACAACGCGTTATAACGCAAGCTCAGCGCTGCCACAAGACCGGCAGAAGCAGAAGAAGCAGCAGAAGCAGTAGAAGCAGAAGCAGCAGCAGCAGAAGCAGCAGCAGTAGAAGCAGAAGCAGCAGCAGCAGAAGCAGCAGCAGTAGCAGCGGCAACAACAACAACATTTATACAACTGCCGCAATCAGAATAACTGCAACAACACGGCCAGTGTTGCCAGATTACATGAATTAATGCATCAAATTGCAATAATCTTGAAAAAATGTGCTTCTCAAATGCGCGCAGCGAGAAGAACGCGAACCGAAATCGCATTAAAATTTACGAACGAGACACGCGAGGCGAGTTTTTTTAATTTACGGCGAAAAAATGCAAATGAGCAGCCGCGTTGTTCAAAATTGTGAAAAGAAACGTGAAAAGTGAAATAATAATGCAATTAACAGCTGGAGGAATTAAGTGATTCGGCTGCTGATTACTTATGTTAAAAAGCGGCCATTAAATGGAAAACTAGAAATCAGCAGAAAGTTGAGAGTTAACAAGCTTTAAAAAAACTGACGGCGGCGGCGGCGTTGATAAACGAAATCCAAAATCATCTCTGACGGCTGCCGGCCGAAACGAAAGGCGGCGACAACTTGATTTTCAAGTTGATTTTCAAGTTGATTTTCAAGTTGATTTTCAAGTTGATTTTCAACTTAAATTTCAGCTTCATTTTCGCGTTTTCGTTTTTTGATTTTTCTAATTGTTTCTAATTTTCTCTGAGATTTTCTTTGTGCTAGAAATGAGTTCATGTAAAACTAAACTTTTATTAACAACAACAACAACAATTTGAGAATGATTTTATTTTTGATTTAGTTTTTATCACGAATATGGGACTCACAAGTTTTTTTTTTTTGATTTTTTTTTTTTTTTTGCCCTCGTTCTTCGTTGGTTCTTCGGATCGGAAAATTTCATTTTGTTTCCTTTCGAGAACAACAACAATTACATTAATAAGCGTTGATCCTTTAATTTAATTTCTACAGAATAGTTGCTGTTGTTATTGTTGTTGTTGTTGTTAATGTTGTTGTTGCAATTGGGTTGTTGTTGCAATTGTTTGACGGACATTTCAAGGCGGCTCAACATTTTGCGGTTGGTCGCTTTTTCTCTCCACAATTTAATTGCTTTCACAGACAATTGAAGTTCTTATTCATCGTTGTTGTTGTCGCCTCTTTTGTTTTCTCTCTCGTCGTTGCTGTCGTCGTTGTTGTCGTCGTCGTTGTTGTCGTCGTTGCTGTCGTCGTTGTTGCTGTTGCTGTTGTTGTCTTCCTCATTGATGGACAACCTGGAGCGGACTGCCGATCGGTCGGTCGGTCGTTCGGTCGGTCGATCGGATGTCAAGTGGCTTCGAAATGCTGGTGGCGGCAGCAGCGGAAAACCGCAATCAAGTGAGCGATTATCGGTGCTTGTTGTTGTTATTGTTGTGGTTTTTGTTGTTCTTGTTGTTGTTGTTCCTGTTATTGTTGTTGTTGTATCAGTTGTTATCTATATCGTTATTAATTATAATTAAATTTAATCTGCTGCCGCAGAAGTTTTCGGCGACTTAATTTTTCTTCCCTCAAAAAAGAATTTTTTGTTCCCAGAATTGAAAATTTCCTATTTTCTCACATTCGAAGTGTCAGTCAGACTGACTGACTGTCAGACTGATTGACAGATTGCATTTATTATTTCAACTGTAATTTGTAGAGAATTTTTGGAAAATTACAATTTATCGAAATTCAGTTTTCCTCTCTTTTTTTGCTCTGTTAACAGAAAAAAAAGAAAACTTAATTTAAACAATTCAAGAGAAAACTAAAAATTAGATAAACAAAACTCGGAATTTAAGAGATTTTGTGTGATTTTGTGTGATTTTGTGTGCTAAAACTTCAAATTATGAAATTTTCTACATTTATTAATAACAAATTAACAATATTAAAATTTATTATTAAAAATTTCAAGTTAATTCAGGCGCATTTTTCGTGTTTTTATTCGTTTATTTTATTTTTTCCTCCGAATTTCTGTTGATCGTTTTTCGCTCTCAAATCATTTGTTCGTCTCTCGCTTTTTGTTGCCTTTTGTTGCTTTTTTTTTACTACTCGCTGGTGGAGCGAGAGGGTGTGCAATTTTCTCGCTGAGAGATTTTCTGTGTGAAGGTCGCTCGCGTTGATTGCGAGTCGCTTTAATTTGATTGTTTGATTGTTTGATTGCTTGACTGTTTGATTGCTTGACTGTTTGATTGTTTGACTGTTTGATTTCTCGTTTTGTTGAAAGTGAAAACTTGGCTGCGTTTTTGAGGAAAATTGATGAAATCAAGTTTTGAAATTGAATTTTAACAGTTAAATTAACTCCAAGTCAACTAAATTAACTCCAATTTAACTAAAATAACTACAATTTAACTAAATTAACTCTAATTTAACGAAATTATTTCGAATTTAGCAAAATTAACTCTATTTGAAGATTTGTAGATTTTTTCTTAATAACGTAAAAATTTTGTTAGTCACGAAATTCTCAAATTTCATCATTATTATTGAGATTAGAAAAAAAAACAATATTTAATTAAATATCTGATGTTTTATTAAGGCAATCGATTGTTGTTGCTGTTGTAAAAGAAATTAAAAAAAATAGAATTTCAACTCTTCGAAATTAAAATAAAAAAAGATTAAAATAAAAAAAGTAAAATCGAAAATTACATTTAAAATTGCAAGTTGAAAGTTGAAATTTATTGCTATTTTGCTGTGATTGTAGAGATTGTTGTTGTTGTTGTTGTTGTTGTTGTTGTTGTTGTTGCCCTTATCTCTTGCTGGCATATAATTAAATGTTTGTTTGCATTGTTGTTGCTGTTGCTTTTACAACTGCTGTCGCTTCTTTCGCGTTGCTGTTGTTGTCGCTGTTGTTGTCGCTGTTGATGTCGCCGTCGCTGCTGCCGTCGCGTCGCCACAGCCAGTTATTTCGTTAATTGCTGTCAATTATTAATAAATTGTAAGCAATTTTCCAATATTGTTGCTGTAATTTGCATACTTTGTCCTCCCTTGACTTGTGTGTGTGTGTGTGTGTCTGTGTGTGTGTGTTTTTCTATTATTCTCGTTATTTTATCACACGGAAAACAACTCAAAAATCAAACAACTGAGAGAAGTAAAAATTGCACGTTTTTCTCTTCCTCTTCTTCTTCGACGGCGCATCACAAAATTCCACGCTGGTTTTCCTTTGTTCAGCCGAATGAACGTTGTTTTTGTGCCAACTGAGCTGCTGCTGCTGCTGCTGCCGTAACAGTGTTGAAAAAAGCAACAAAAACAATACAAACTGTAGCTCCGCCTCTGTATAAAATTTCCACCACCGCACAAACACACACACGAAGACCAACCGTAATATAAGCTGTTAAAAAAAGCAACAAAAACCAGCAGAAGAGCAACAGCAGAGAAGAGGACTGTAAGTTGAAATGCAAGAGAAACGAAACCGTAAACAACACCAACAACAACTCTGTTGGTAAACTGAAACATGCTTCTCGCATTAGCAATCCAATATGGCGCTGTTTCAGTTTCCATTGCGTTCCGGCCATACTTGCATTCCGTTTCTCTGCTCTCCTGCGCTGGTGGTATGATTGTGGAAGAGTTGTTTTTGTTGTCTTCGAGATTCGATTGCATGGCACTCAATTTTGTATTTCTTTGCATTGTATTTCCAGTGGAGTTTAGACTGCAAACTGAACGAAACTCAACGAAACTGAACGAAAATTAACGAAACTGAACTAAACTGAATGAAACTGAACGAAACTGAACGAAACTGAACGAAACTGAACGAAACTGAACGAAACTGAACGAAACTGAACGAAATTGAACTCAATTCTCGTTCTGTAGAGAGCGAAATCGCTTTCGTTGAGCTTTTTTCGAGTGGAAATAACTTTTTTAATTTCAAAAAATTTACCTTTTTTGTGGAAAAAATTAGAAAAGTTTCGATTTTTTTCCCAATCGTTTATTAATCTTAATAATCAAATCGATTATTTTGTGTGGATTTTTCACTCGATTTTGTTAAAACTTGGAAAAGTTTGCCGAGTCGCTTTTCTTCTTCTTCTCCACTTTATGTCGTTCATTTTGTCTCCAATCAGCACTTTTTTCCAATTTTATTTGGTTTCTTCGCTCGATCAGCTGGCATCTCAACTCACTTTTCGCTGCCAACAATCGTCGTCGCGCTGTCGCCTGTCGCTCGCTGCTCTCATGACGCACTCGTTGCAGCGAGAGCGACGCGACACCATTCACTCGCTGGTTGCTGGGCGGCAGATGGGCTGCCAAGGGCGACGCGACGCGACGCGCCTCGTTTTCTTTTTTCCGAGACTCTCGCATTTCTAGTGAAATATTTTGGTGAACGTTTGGAATTTCATTTTTATTATTTTGAATTTTGAACGACGTTCTCTTCTTCTATCAAACTTCTCTCCAGCCAACTTCGGCGCTCTTCGCTGTCGCTTGTCGCTTGTCGCTCTTCGCTTGTCGCTCGTCGCTCTCCGCTCTCGTCGCTCTCCGCTCTCGTCACTCGTCGCTCGTCGCTTGTCGCTCGTCGCTCTTCGCTGTCGCTCGTCGCTCTTCGCTCTCGTCGCTCTTCGCTTGTCGCTCGTCGCTCTTCGCTTGTCGCTCGTCGCTCTCATCGCTCGTCGCTTGCTGATCGCGTCTGCAGCGTGGCTTCGAAGCGATTAAAACGCAAAACACAAAAAAATGCTGCGGCGCGACATTAAAATCCTGCAAAGTCTGCGGAGGATTTTTTGCGCAGGATTTTTTTGTGTTGCGTCAGGTGGCTGCCGAGCACTTCTTCGTGACGCCTAAAAGTGGACAGCAATAAATTCGTGGCAGGAAAACGAAGGAAGGAAGCGTGGAATTCGAGCGCGCGACTTCATTTTTTTATTACGTTTCGGGAGGGAAAAATAAGTTGATTTCTAAATGTTGGATGTTCGAAGTGGTTTTTGCTTCTCGATTGTGCGAGGAAAACAATTAAAAGCGAAGAAAACAATTAAAAGCGAAGAAAACAATTAAATTTCCACAGCTAAACACGAAACAACAAACTTTCGCTGGACGCGACTGAGTTTTGTTGCTCTCTTCGCGTTTCTCTGTTGAAGCAGCAACAATAATTCTAAAAATAATAATAATTTAAATTTATTATTTGTAGTAGTGGTTGTTGTTGTTGTTGTTGTTGTTGTTGTTGTTGTTCTTGTGCTTAATAATTGCAATTTTAATTTAATCAGGAGGAAACGAGGAATGAATGCGAAGTGATAATTCAGACGCGATTTCTGAAATGAGAGCAGAAATGCAACAGCAGCAGCAGTCGCAGCAACAACAACAGCAACACCGCCAGCCGCCCGAATAAATGAATAAAAAAAAAATCGCCAGTTTCTTTGATTTGAAATGCATGTTAAAATGGACTTTTTAATTTTTCCCCTCGCTTAATTTAACTGCACTTTAAGTAGGGTGTTCGTGTTCGTGTTCGCTGTGCCGCGCGACTGCCGCGCGCGACTCTCACCGCGCGCGACTCTCACCGCGCGACTGCACGCCGCTCGTCGCGTTCTTCTCGTCGCTGACGCTGCAAGGTGGCGGCAGCGGTGGCGGCAGCGGTGGCGGCAGCGGCAGCGATGGCGTGGATTTCTGTTGGCGGCGCGGCGGGCGCGAACGCCGCCAAGTGCAATCAGCGGCTGCAGTTGCAGTTGCATTAGCATATCGATGCACGCACACACGGCGAGGAGGCGCTCCAGAGTGCAACAGCAGAAGAAGAAGAAGAAGCGCCGCGCAACAACAACGACGACAACAACAACAACGACAACAACAGCAACAAGGCAGCAGAGTTACAACAACAAAAAAGAGGAGAGGGAGAAAAGAAGAAAAACTGAAGCAAAATAAATTAACAACAAGAGCGGAATGAGAAAAAAATCAAGCGATTTGAAGAAGAAGAGGAAGACTGAAGGGAGAGGGGAAGAGGAAGAAGAAGAGGAAGAGGGAGAAGAAGAAGAAGAAGAAGAAGACGGTGGGCGTAGCAAAGAGAAGAAAGCAAATTATAAACAAATAATAAGAAAATAAATCGTCCAGAGTGGTGGCGCGCGAAACGATTGCGCGTCGGCAGGCAGGCAGCCGGAGAAACAGCAACAACTACAACAACAACAACAACAACAACAAGCAACAGCCTCGACAACAAACAATAAACAGCAACAACAACAAACAACAACAAGAACGACGGAGACTGAATTCCTTTAATTTTTGAATTATTGATCTCGAAACGAGAAGAAGTTCGATTGTTCCTTGTTGTTGTTGCTGTTGTTGTTGCTGTTATTGTTGTTGTAATGGTAATTGTTGTAATTGTGTTGTTGTTGTTGTTGTTGTTGTCAATGTGGCTCTTCGGTCTCTGCAACCATTTTTCCCCAAATTTTACCTGCAAAAATTGCAATTGCAATTTCGTAGTAGTTGTTGTTGTTGCTGCTGCTGCTGTTGCGATTTTCTTTTGCTGCTGCTGTTGTTGTTGTTGTGGTTGTTGTGGTTGTTGTTGTCTCTCCTGCTGCTGCTTCTTTTTGCCAAGTTAATCACGCAATTTAATTGCAAATGAATTCTAATCGCCAACTTAACTCAGCGCCAACTAAAAGTGTGAACGCGCTTCACCGTCCACCACCACCAGGTTGTTGTTGTTGCTGCTGTTGTTGTTGTTGTAGTAGTTGTTGTTGTTATCGTTATCGTTGTTCTTGCTTTAATTGTTGCAATTTAGAGTTGTTTTGATTGTTATATTAACAGCATTTTGATCAAAATAAGTTTAGCAATTCATTTTGCAGCTCGTATTCGCGGTTACAGTGAGTGTGAGTGAGTGGGTGAGTAGTTGTTGTTGTTGTTGTTGTTGTTGCTGCTGCTGTTGTTGCTGCTGTTGTTATTGCTGTTGTTGCTGCTGTTGTTGTTGTTAGTGGTGGTGGTTGGTGGTGGGGAGGCAAAGAAAATTTAATTTAATGCAATTAAAGCAAAATTAAGTCGATGTAATTTCGAAAATCACTCAACAAATTTAAAATTTAAAAAACGCGATCGTTGAAGCAAAAAAGTTGCTGTTGTTGTTGTTGTTGTTGTCTTTGTATTATTTTTCTGCTGCTTCGTCGTCTTCATGAATTTTTAATTTTTTAATTTTTTTTCTTAGCTGGTTGCAAAGCAATTTTGTGCACTTCAATGATTCTGCTGTTGCAGCTGCGATGGCTAGAAGTGCAACAACAACAACAACGATAACAACAACAACGATAACAACAACAACAACAACAACTCTAACACTTGTGGCAGAAAGAATTTATCGACAAAATTTAAAATCGCTAATAATCGTTATAAAAAATGATCGTGCTCGATCAATTTATCGATAAATTTCAAATCCCAAATAAACGAAATTTGCTTGACAATCGATAATTTAAAATTTCGCGTATTTTCAAATTTATGAATTCGCACGAAAATTAATCATAATTTCAGCGTGCGCCTGCTTTTATTTCATTTTAACTGATTTATGGATGGAAATTCAGCTTAAAAAAAAAGAAAGATCAACGAAAGCAGCTCGCAGTGCGTTCGTCTGTCCGTCCGTCCGTCCGTGCGTCCGTCGGTGCGTCGCCTCGTCGCCTCTGAACAGCTGACACGCCGACCTGCATCACAATCTGTTGTCAGCTCAACGCGGCTTCGATGAACTGCGCGCGTCCTTCGTATTAATTTCGGCGCCGCTTCAATGCATCATTTTGCCAGTTTTCGAAGGAGTTTTTCTTCGATTTTGAGAACTCAACGGCGCGGTCGCGTCGCTCGATCGACGCGCGAGCACGCGGCGGCGCGGCGCCCCATTTCAGCGGTTGCGTCGCGCCGCGTGCTCGCGCGTCGATCGAGCGACGCGACCCCTCCTCGCTGGGGTCTCTCAGCTGCTGCTGCTGGCTTGTTTTTTGCTAATTTACAGGACAGGCGCGTCGTCGTCCGCCGTCCGTCGCTCGTCTCCCGTCGTCCTCCGTCCCTCGTCTCCCGTCGTCCGTCCCCCTCCCCACTCCACCGACCCTCGTACAGCCGAGCAACGCAACGCGAATCCTGCGGCTTATTTAGTGTCATGTTGGCTGCAAAGGAATTCGTGCGGCTCTCTGTCGCGCCGCTCGCTCTTGTCGCTGCTGTTGTCGTATTTTATAGATGCGAATTTCTTGTTTTACTTGCTGTCCAGTCGAGCCGCCAGCCAGCCAGCGAGTCAGCGAGTCAGCCAGCCAGCCAGCCAGCCAGCCAGCCTCAGATAAACTGAGCGACGCAGCGCGGCGCTGTTCAGTCTGCGGCGCTACACGCTGCGGCAACAAAAAGTCTGACAAATTTCGCAGTTGGAGACAAAATATTGCCGCCGCCGATCGGCGAGGCAACTTAAAGCGAGTTGAAGGAGTTGAAGGCGGAATGTGAGGAGAAAATCGGCGACGGAACACAAATAAAGTTGTGGCGCTGCTGCTGCTGCTGCTGCTGCTGCACCACCGTCGAGGGGTGCGTCAACGAGGTGTCTGCGCTGGTTTGAGCTCTCATTTTATTAATAAATAAATAATATTAATAAATGTTTCCACGTTGAAATTCAGTTTACTAACTCGAACTCGAACTCGTTGCCAGATGAGAATTTAATGATGTTGCTTTTTTTTCTTGCTTAGATTTTTCAGAAATTTTTCATAAATTTTTCATAAACTTTTCATAAATTTTGCATAAACTTTTCTTAAATTTCAAATAGTTGATTCAAAAACTGAATGCAATGAAAGCTCGTTCGGCTCTCGATTAACGGTAAAACGGTTAAAAATCTCTGTTACGAATCGCTCATCGCACGCCACCGCCAACCTCATCAGCGCCGACGATTTTCACCAGCAACGGCGTGACTTGCAGCACCCTTCAGCGACGACAATTGAAAAGCGCCGCCGACAATTCCAACCCTTCGATCGCTTTTCCACCCCGCGATTTGCGTTGCCATTTTCGTCGCTTTCGTTCGCCCCGTTGACGCCTGCCGACGACCCGACGCGATGACATCGAGGCTAAACATGAATTTACTTTTAAATGCTCCGGTGAATTAGCAGACCTTTTTTTTCTTGTTGCTTTTTTGTTGCTTTTCTGTTCGGCTATCAATGGCGCAGCAATCAGTGTAAAAACGAGCGCGACATAAATAAAAAGCCGCACATCAGTTCTACGAAGAATTGCTGCCGCTAAAATAATGTTGTGAATTACGCTTTTTTTTTTGCTTTGTGTTCGCTAAAATAAGCAGGAAAAAATGGTTTAGAAGCAGTGAAACGTTTTAAGATTGCAATTTGCACCATTTAAATACTCAATTTAAATGCTGCACTTAGCGCACTTAAATGACTTTAAACGTCTTCAGCATCGCAATTCAACTCAATGAGAAACAATTTGCTGAAGCGCACTTAAGCGGTTTGGCCTCTCAATGTCGTCGCCTTCGTCGTCGTCGTCGTCTTCGCGTTCGTCGTCTACGTCGTCTTCGTCGTCTACGTCGTCTTCGTTTTCGTGTTCGTCGTCGTCGTCTTCGTCGTCGTCGTCGTCTTCATCTTCGTCGTCGTCGTCATCGTCTTCGTCGTCGTCGTCTTCGTCTACGTCGTCGTCGTTCGTAATGAATCGAATTCCAATTACTCACACTCATCACCGACGCAGCTAAAACCAACACTGATTTTTCTAATAATTCGCCATTTTATCATTTTTACATTGTTATGTCTTTTTTAGTGTTCATGTTTACAATAGCAATTTTGTGTTTGCTTTTTTTAGGTCTTCGTTTTTTCGTATTTTCCTTATTTATGACTAACAATGCAAACAAACCTCGTTTGCGGGAAACATTTGCATGTGCAGATTGTTGGTGTTGATGTTGTTTTTGTGCTGTGGGGTGCTTTTTTTTGCTGACTTTTTTCACCTTTTTGGGGGAATTTATAATTATATGGGAAAAAAGTAGCCGGAGGTTTGGTCGCCGCGCTGTTAGTTGCTGGCGGTGGTCGTCGGTCGTCTTGTGAATGTTCAGTGAGAACAATTAAATATAATTATTGGTTATAATAAAGAATAACAACAACCAACCAACAAAACAACAGCAACCAGCAATGACAACTGCCAACACACACTAGCGCACGCACACACACGTGAGTGTGCGCTAGCTGTTGCCTGCATTCAGGGTAAACATCAGCAAATTAACTGCTGATTGATGGATTTGTTTTCGTGTTGGCTGGCAACACGTTCGTCCAACCGCTGAATTTTGGAGGAGTGAAGTCGGTATTTCTTTCGCTGTTAATCCGCGCACAACAACGCGATCCTCGCCAGTTAAAGTTCATCAGAGTTGAATGACTGTTCATCTGTAAATCGCTTCGCTCATAAAAAAAGATATCAAATCTTAAACGAATTTGAAACTGTTTGCTCTTGCAATGAGGAAGTTCGTCCGCATCTGCGCTGAAATTAATAAAAGTTTAATAGAGTTCGGAGCTGCAAGAAAGCCTCCGCCGCCCAATCAAATAATCAATCGTGGATAACCTCGAAGTATCAAATTTCAGAGCCCGAGGTCAACTCGAGCTGCAATCGAAGGACGCCAGTTGAGGCAGAACGGCAGGACGAGGGTCGGCTGGCAGGAGGGAGGCAGCAGCAGCAGCCGCAGACGCAGCAGCCGCGGACGCAGACGCAGCAGCAGCCGCGGACGAAGATGTTCTCACAGTCGAGATGCAACAGCTGAGATCGCGCAACGCGCAAACAAATTCAATCTGGAAATTATAAAGTTTGTTTTTCCAAGTTCCTTCCTTTCAAATGTATTTTTCGCCCCCTTTTGTTGGTGCAAAACGATCGCTGCAGATCCGCAGAAAACTTGAAGCGACTGGCGAGCGAACGCGCAGCCGCTGGCCGCTCGTGCAGCGCAACCAAGCGAGAGTCGTCAGTGTGACGGTGGTGGTGGCGGCGGCGGCTGATCGCCAAATCGATTGCTTGAGTCCACAAACGAGGAGGAAGGAATCTTTCTTGCGTTGATCGTGCACCACAAATCCGTCGGCCGGCCGGCCAGTCGTCCGTCGTTCAGCTTGCGATTTCCTAGCAGATGCTCGTCCGCCGCGCGACGGACCAGCGACGGACCAGCGACGGACGAGCGACGGACCAGCGAAGGACCAGCGATGGACCAGCGACGGGCCGACGACCAGCGTTATGCAATCCTGACGAACCGTTGGCCGCTCCGCGCAAACAAGATTGATCTGCCTGCCTCAGCTTGCACTGCCGGCCGCCAGACGGTGGTTTTCTAATGCGTGGCGGCGGCGGCGTCGGCGGTACTCGGGCTGGCTGAACGGCTGCTCGGCTGCCGCGGACGAAGGGACAGCAACGGGACGCCGCAATTTGTTATCACGATGATTTATGAAGCGCATGCAGCGGCTGGGAGGAGCGGCGCGCAACTGCAGCGCAATAGAAGGCCGCAAGTACGCGCAGCAAGAACATCCATAAAAGTAACACCAATAAAAACAACAACAGCAGCCAGCAAGCAACATTACAATGTTGTTTGTATAGAAAACAATAAAACAGAAAAAAAACAACACTAACGTCCGCGTTGCCAATTACTTTCTAGTTAATTTTTAGCAAATGTGTTAAATTCGCCTTTTTTTATTTAGATTATTTCAGACTATGAATACATAATTAGTAATTAATAAATTAAAAAATAATCAGCATTAAAATAGTTACAAAATATTCTAAAAATTGAAGTTGTAGCTAAAACTAAAATTCCCTGCAATTTAGTAATTTTCACTACTCGTGCTATTTTATATTTTCCCAGAAATCATTTTCTTTTTAATGAGAAAGACATGGCAACCCTGCTTCCCTCTCTCGCAACAGTGCGTCTGTTGCTCGTTTCTCCTCGCTGCCGATTTCGCAAAACACTTCTTTGCGCGGCCGCAAGTAACGAGAGTCGGCGTTACTTCCGCCACCACAACCGCCGCCGGCAGCCACCAACAACTTCGGCGCGCACTTCTATTGATGGATTTGCAAAATTCAGTTCACATTTAAGTGGCGCACGAGGCGTTTTAGCGACGCAGCGAGGGGTGGGGAGGCAACTGCAACTATTTACCGTAGCAATGGAATCAAACTCGAGGTCTCGCCTCCTCGCAAGTCTGCCTGGCTGGCTGTCTGGTTGCTCTGCGGAGCATCCACGAGCCTGCGAACTGATGTAATCTGGCGCAGACGCTGACCGCGCACGATCGCCTGCCTCGGTGTGTTTGTCTGTCTGTCTGCCTGTTTGTCTATCTGTTTGTCTATTCGTTCGTTCCGCTCCGTCTGTCCGCCCTCACTAACCGAGCAACTCAAGTGGCGAAGCAATAAAATCAAGCGATACAAAAGAGAAATAATAAAGTTTCACTGACCGCCGCGTCACTCGTTTGCGCGTCGATCGTTGGCTCAGCACTGCGGATGGCTGAGTGGAAGGAGTCGCAGTTTCCGCGTTCGACTCCGCTCAAGCGGCGTTGAGCGGACAATCGCAAGTCGGTCGGTGATCAATGCTGCTCCTGCGGGCAAAGCAAATACTAATAACAACGCTAATACTCGCAGTTATGCGCGGCGCGGCGCGGCAGCGATCAGCCTGCCACGTAAAATGATATCTAAATAGTTTCGCTCACCTCTGGAGTGTCGGCGCGGTGGGCGCAGAGGCGCCGGAGTGCGACGGCAGAGTGAGACTTGTGAGGAGAGCCGAGCCGAGACGAGCCGAGCCGTGCCGAGCCGAGCTGAGCCGCATCGCCTCGTTGGCATCTTTGTTGGTGCGCCGTAGTGTTTCACGGCCCGTTAAAGAGCCGACAGAGGCAACAAACAGAACATCGATTTCAACGCGCTCACGAGAACGTAAACGGAGAGGAAACGCGAGGAAAGACGAGATGAAATTCAGGGATTATTCGCCCAAGAAGAGCGGAATAGAGAGCACTGAGGAGTTGTTGTTGTTGTTGTAGTTACTTTGTAAGCTTGTTATTTGGAGTAGTAAAATCAGAGACCGTTACGAAAACAACTCAAATTCAAACAATTTTTATTAAATTAAGTTTTCGGTGTTAAAGTGGCGCGTGAAGAAAATGCAGTCGTGAGGTGGGAAGAGAAGAAACGGAATCTCCTTCTAATTTCTCTGAGCAAATAATCGTTATTTGCTTCATCGCCAACAACAACACAACAACAATCGCGATCGATGTCCTCACCCTTCCATCGTCCTCAGCCGTTCACACGGCCGCCTCAGCTGCCCCGAGCGCACTTCAAACTTTAAAGTGTCCGCCGTAATGATGATGACGGCGGAGACTCGCACTCGTGTAAATTCCAGCAGCAGCGCTTCGTAATGTCCTGAAATAATAATGATTAGAGAGCGAGAGATCGCGTCGCGTCGCGTCGCGTCGCAGTCGCTCGCAGCAGAAGTGCGATGACGTTTTCGGCCGAAACACTGTAATCAAAACTCGAACCAGTTTGCGGAGGGAACAAAAGATCCGCTCTGGCATCAGATAGCGCGGCGCAGCCGAAGATCATCCGCACGAACCGCAAGCTACTGAACGATCATGCGAGGAGAACAAGAAAAGGGAGAGCAAGAAGAGGGAGCAGAAGAAGACAGAGACACCGGACAACTTCGTGAGTGACAAACAGGTTGACAAGTTGTGCTCGGAGAGGTGCGCGCGAAGGCCTCTCAAACATCAACGGTATCGGTGAGAGGGAAACGTCGGTGAGAGGGAAACGTCGGTGAGAGGGAAACGTTTGTGAGAGGGAAACGGTTGTTGGAGGGAAATGTCGGTGAGAGGGAAACGATTGGGAGAGGGAAACGGCGGTGAGAGGGAAACGGCTGTGGGAAACCCTGCGCCGCAGAACCTGTTGAGTGGACGGCGGTCGGTGGCACACGTCAGTCACACGGATCGAATTCCCTGTCCTTCGTTCGCACTCAGTGGCTGAGTGGCACACTCAGTCGTCGTCGTCGTTGCTGTTGTTGTTGTTTGCGTCGTGCTGCTTGTGCGGGTGTATTTTTTCGACGCGGAGAAACGTGATCCCGGCTGTGGAAGCAAACATGTTGCGGGTGCCGTTTACGCTTAATTTAATCCATTAGCAGACCGACAGCCACTGGTTGCGTTTGCGGTCGGACGAGACGCTCGGAAGCCATTCATTGCAGTCGCAGTCGCGTCGGTACGAGCGGCGATCGCTAGCTTGGATGTCCACCAACGCACGAGGCTGTCGTTGTCGTTGTCGTTGTTGTAGTTGTTGTAGTTGTCGTTGTTGTTGTCGTTGTTGTCGCCGCTGTTGTTGTTGCTGTGGAAGCGAGGCGCTAAAATATTTCACGTGGCTCTGCGATCGAATTGCGAAGATCTGCGGTTGGATAGCGAAACTTAATATTTGTGTGTTCGGCACGGGACGCCCACACACGTCGGTTCGACGAGCTGGAACTCGTCTCGAGATTTCGTTTCGTCGATGCGAAATGAAACGCCACGAGGAGAGAAATCCATCCATCCGAAATATAAGCAAAAATCGCAAAGGAATTTCAAGTTCTCAGCGAGGATCGTCGTGGGATCGGCGAGGGATTTCGAAGAATCGGCGAGGGATTTCGAAGAATCGGCGAGGGATTTTTCAGATTCTCTCTTGCGAGCTTAACAGCGTCTTGTTGAGAGGAGAGCTCGTGTCCGCCGCACGTGAGCTCGTTGAGATTCTCACCAACTTTTGGCTCTCGTTTTCCGCTCATCAACTTCCGAATGAGCTACCGACGGCGATGTGAAGCCTCGTCGCTCCCCGCGAATCGCTCGCTTTACGAGTACAAAAAGCCACTCAGACAGCCGAGCACGCGTGCGTTTCTCCGTTTCAGATTTGAAGAACGCTAGCAGACGAATAAATTAATGTAATCGCTTGTCCGTCGGTTCGTGGAAATCTACTCGCACTCGTTTTTCCCCAATTGTTTCCCCACTTGTTTCCCCACTTGTTTCCTCACCATTTTTTTGACTCCATCCATCTCAATTGGGAACCCAAGCGAGCGCGTAACCAGCAATCAGTCATCTGCGCTCGCTGCCGCTGAGGGTTGACGTTCGCGATGATACTTCACACACCGAGAGTCCCTTTCAAGCTGCGCTCAGCACACACACACACACACCGACAACCGCACACAACAACCTCACACAACAACCGCACACAACAACCGCACACAACAAACACTCCAGGAAACTCTTGTGTTGGCGCTGCTCAAGAAAAACGTGGAAATATGAAACTCACGCTGGGGTTCCGCTCAGTGAGAGAGGGGAGAATATGGTGGCCTCCCCACTCTCCCACTCTTCATCACACACACACACTCGTTATCTTCTCGCAACAACTCCGCCGACTGCACACACACACTCATCGGTGGCGGCGGCTGCAAATGTGATGGGAAAACATCTTCAGTCGCGGGCCGAAATCCGCGTGACACAGACGAGCACACGGACGGACGAACGGACCCCGGACCCGTTGGTGGGAGAGGGAGAGAGGGGAACAGTGAGACAGACACTCAGACAGCTCGACTGGAAGCAGCTGAGCGGTAGTGACGTCAATTGTCGCTTCCAACACGCTGGATGTTGGCGGTGTCGGCGTCTGCCGGCAGCATTGAAAGTGCATCCGACTTCAGCTCGCATCGACTGTCGGAGGAGCTCGTGTCGGCCGACCGGTGAGCTGAGTGGCTGCTTGGCTGACTGACTGACTGACTGGCTGGCTGACTGGCTGGATGACCGGCTGACTGGCTGACTGGCTGACTGGCTGACTGACTGACTGACCGGCTGGATGCCCCGCTCATTCGTATGCAATGAGATCGCCTGCGGCTGCAGTTGCGTGCAGAAATGCATTCGGCAACAGCAGGCTTGCTTATCTGCATGCTAATGCGGTGAGCCATGTGCACTTACAACAACAACAGCAACAACAACAACAGCAACAACAACAACAGCAACAACAACTAGAACAACAAATACAAGAACCACAAATGCAGCAACACCAACATCATCATCATCATCATCATCAAATGAGAGCAGAGAAGTGCAACAACTGTTGCCAGCACTTGAAAATGGATGCAGCAGCAGCAACAACAACAACAACAACTAGAACAACAACAACATGGCTCATTTTAAGCGATATTTTAGCGCTGCATACGATTGGCGGTGACGGTGACGGTGACGGTGACGGCGGCGGTGGCGTCTGCGGCCGTCGCGCTCACCTCGCTGGCATCCCATTATTTCAGCTTCAGTTTCTTCAGTGTGCTGGCTGGAATTTCGAGTGGCATGCAACTGAAATCCTTGCAACTGCTGGCTTCCTTCAAGCGGGAGTCGCGAGTCGGGAGTCGGGAGTCGAGAGTCGAGAGTCGTTCGCTCACGCTGCGCCGGCAAGACTGCAAATGTCGTCGTCGTTGTTGTTGTTGTTTGTGCGCTTATTGACTGGCCAACCGGGTTGCACTGGCTGACTGACTGATTAGAACGAGGAAGCAAAAAACTCTCAGCACTCGACATGAATTCGAGATGCCAGCCGTCGCCGCTCTCGCCGCTCTCGTTACCCCGTCACCGCTCTCGTCACCTCCGTCGCTACCGTTACCACGACACTCTCGTCACCTCCGTCGCCGCTCTCGTTGCTGCCGCTCTCGACTGGAGTTGGAAATTTGAAGATGGCTGCTCTGTGTTGCTCTTCCCCTTCCCCTTCTTCTTCTTCCTCATCTACAACTCAAGTGTCAGCATTAAACTGCCGTTATTAATCACCGCTATAAAATATAATGAGCGCCATAAAATTGAGAGCTAGTAAAACTCAATTAGAATTTATCATTTTCAACTCTCTCTCTCTCTCTCTCTCTCCCTCTGCTAGATCTGCGATTCTAGTTGAAGCAACAACAACAACAACAACAACCACCTAGCACGACAACATTGTTGATAACGACAGCGATGAGAAGCAGCGAACGAGCGACGCCTGGCGAGCGAATCCACTGATGCGTTGATTTATTGCTGCAGATGCAAATACGAGATAAACTAATAAAAGTTAAGCTTGGAAATTTTAATAACACTGCAATTAATTAGCGCGCGGCAGACGCGGCAGCTGCGTCCGGCGACCGCTGCAGCGCTGAGGCGAACCATAAAAGTAGCCACGCCCACCTGGTAAATTTCAGGCAGCAATAAAAACAAGAAACAGAAAAACAACAACAACAACAACAACAACAATTCGATTCAATAAGAAAAGAGTGAGTGAAAGAGAGAGAGAGAGAGAGAGAGAGAGAGAGAGAGAGAGAGAGAGAGAGAAATAAATCCGGAAACATTAAAAACCAACGTTTTCGAATGACTGGAAGGAGCGAATAACAACTCGTGAGAGGGCAAGCGAGAGAAGCGTAAACTAGTCGTTGTCTCTCCAGCACAAGAGAAACGATTGGAAGTGAAACACTGTGCGGCGTGTGGAGGGAAAAATCAGGGCTGGAGTTGTGACGGCAAATGGGATGGAATTTTCAACTCCACCCTCTCACGGCGCTGAGGTGAAGCGGCGGTCTCTCCTTCTCACTCACACACAGCGGGTGGACGACAGAGTTGGTTGGGCTTCCGTTACTCACTCACTCACTCGCACTCAGGAGTGGAAGCGCGGCTTCCAGTGGCGGCGCCCGGCCAGCAACGACTTCCAGTGCGAGTGGAACACAACAACTGCAACGAGTGCTGTCGCTGCTGCCGCTGCTCGGTGGTTCGTTTGCTCGCTGCCACGACAACAGGACCAGCTAAACAGCTATTCAGTCAGACTGGAAGTCAGCTGTCGTTGTGTTGTTGTTGCCGCTGTTGTTGTTGCCGCTGTTGTCGCTGTTGCCGCTGTTGTTGTTGCCGCTGTTGTTGCAGTGTGTTTTGGCCAGCAGGCAACAGCAGGACTGGTTTTTTCCAACTTCATCAGTTCTTGTTGGATTCTCGAAGAGATCGCGTTAGACGTCGATGGTTTCAGCGTTTCGCCTTCGCCGTCGTCGTCGTCGTTGTTGCTGTGAAAAAAGGAACTCGCAAAAAACAATAAAAAGAAGAAAGTGAGTGTGTGTTGTGTGTATGTGTGTATGTGTGTGTGTGTGTGCGGTTGCATTTGTTCAACTCACACACACACACAAGCCCTCGTCATTTAACAAGTTTGTGTGGTCAGCTGAATTCCGCGGACAGACGGAAACGAACGAAATGAATTCACAGAACGGAAGCGTTGTGGCGCGCATTTGCAGCGAATTGCAAGCGACGCGCTGCTCGCCGCCACTCGCCGCACAACGAATGCAACGCAACGCAACGCCACGCGCTCTCCCTCGCTCTCACACGCCTTCCGTTCGTTGCGGTTTCTCGTGATCCGCGGATGTTGAGCTGCGCCGCAACTGCCAACGCCGTCGCCATCGCCGTCGCTGCCGCTACAACCACCGTCGCCGCCGCCTTCACCTCTCTCGCCGACGCCTTCACCTCTCTCGCCAACGCCTTCACCGCTCTCGCCGCCGCCTTCACCTCTCTCGCCGACGCCTTCAACACTCTCGCCGCCGCCGCCGATTGAGCTTTCTCGTCTAACGGTTCGGCGAGTGTATTGTATTGAATCTCGTCGCTCGCCGCTGCTGCTGCCGCCTCGTAATTCGCTGGCGCGCAGATCAGTTCTGGCGGTGCGTGTGAGTCCGTCGCTTGCGAAAAATTCAACACTCGGGCGACGAGAGCTGCGAAGCACGCGATTTTCTTCTTTTTTTTCTCTTTGTTTTCGACGAAAAAGAAAAACATTAAAAATCATTAAAAATTCAACAATCGCCAGTACGTGTTAAAAAAGGTTTTTGGAGAAATTTCGAAATACATATTAAATTGGTTTTTTTTTGTTTTTTCCTAATAAACAGAAACTCAAGCAGGACTCGTGAGAAGCCGTCGGCAGTGTGAAAAAAAAATTAATTCGAAGAAAACGTGGAAGAAAATTCAATTTATGATTTTCAATTCCTTTTTTTACATTTTTTTGATGATCGACTGAACTGAACTGCATTTGATGGCTGCGTGTGTGCGTGTGTATTTCAAGTGTGTGTGGGTGTGTGTGTGTGTGTGTGTGGGTGTGGGTGTGCGTGCGTGTGTGCGTGTGTTTTTGAAGTGAGTGTGTGTGTGGCGTGTGTGCGTGTGTGTGGGTGTGTGTGCGTTCATGGATTGAATTAGTTTTTTGACACTTAAATTTTGATCAGTCGACGAATTAATCAATCGAAAACTTTGAACTACAATAGAAAAAAAAAAAAAAGAAAACGAAAACCGAACGAATTTCATCTCGTCTTCGTGAATCGTTTTGCGTGTGCAAAAATAGTGAAAAATCTATAAAAATCAGAATTTATAACTTCCACAAAAAAGTGTTAATAATTTGTGAAGAATTGAATTTAATTTTGGGTTTTTAGTGCGAAAATGATTGTTGAAAAATGTGGCAGACAAAATGTTGAGCTAATAAATTCTCAGGGAGGGGAAGGACGAAAGTTTTTACATTAGTTTTGCCTTTAAAAAGCTTTAAATAAAGAAATTATTAGCAGAAAAGTTGACAATTTCAAGCGGGGGCTTGTAAAAATTCAAATATCAACTTTTTTTGTAATGAAAAACTCGCATTTAACTCTTTTTTGGAGTTTAATTGAATATTTTTCAGTGTTTGACTGAGAGAAAAGAAAGAAAAAAAGATTTAAAAATCTGAATCTTTTTTTTGACAGTCCCACGATAAAAAACAATTTCGGAAATTTTTTTTTACTCCCAAAAGACACTTAAAACGCTTTAAGGATCCGCAAAACTCTCAAAAAGATCCTTAAAACTCCCACAGGACACTTTCACACTTATATAATTGAAGCAGGACACGCGCTAGATAATCTAAATTTCCGATTTTTCGAAAGAGTTGAGAATGATTTAAATTTTATAAAAATTTCCTTCAGTTTTAAAAAAACGACTTATTGTCCTTAAAAAAAAAAACAATAAGTCGTCGCATTCGAAAATTAGTTGAAAATTTAAAAATTTTATTTCTTTTATTTTAAAAATTTTACTTTTAATATTAATTTTAAAAATTTTAAATTTTAAAAAATTTTAAAGGAGTGAAAATTTTAAAGGAGTGAAAATTTTAAGGAGTGAAAATTTTAAGGAGTGAAAATTTTAAGGAGTGAAAATTTCAAGGAGTTCAAATTTTAAGGAGTTCAAATTTTAAGGAGTTCAAATATTCAGGAGTTCAACGAAAAAGTTGCCACATTTTACAACCGTCAACATTTCTCGATTTTCAACATTTCTACGTTCAAAATTGAAGTGCAATAAATAGACAACAAAAAAAAGCGAAGAGAAGAAATAAAAAACGCATAAATTCAACCGAAAAAAGAAAGTAAATTTAAGAAATGAAAAAAGTAAAAATTTCAAAATAAAATACAACGGTAACAAAATAATTGCAAACAAAAAAAAATGTAAAGAGAAACTAAAATGAAAAGTTCAATTTCCCAAAAATTTAACCAAAAAAAAGATGCGAAATTTTAAATTAAATTTTAATGTGAATTAACGACGATTTCAACATTTCGAGCGACAATCATTTGGCAGAAAAGGACTCGCAGCAGGATAAAACTCGCAACATCATCAACAATCTGGAATTCTTCACACAACGTGCAACAGCAACAACAACAACCTCCAAAGTAACCAAAGTTGCTGCTGCTGCTGCTGCTGCTGGTGGTGCGACTCAACGGACGAAACGCGACCGCGACACCAAATCGCCAAAACGGCGTCCCTCACGAACTCCGCGCTAGCGATGAGCCAGCTGGGCACCGTGTACGCGACCAAGCGGCGGCGCCGCAACGGCAAGAGGTGAGTGCGACGAATTGATCGACTGTAATCGGTGATCGGCTGAAATAACAATCGGCTGCAATAACAATCGGCTGCAGTTTCAAGTTAACGGCGAATGCCAGCCCATTCAACGAATTAACTCTCGCCGCGGAGAGAGAGAAGAGAAGAAAGTCACGTGGAGGCGCGTGAAAATCAGCGGCGCCGCTCACGCCGGCGGCTTCTGCTGAGATGAGATGAGACTTTATTACTGTTAAGTCAATGTTAATGTTAATGTTAATGTTAATGTTAATGTTAATGTTAATGTTAATGTTAATGTTAATGTTAATGTTAATGTTAATGTTAATGTTAATGTTAATGTTAATGTTAATGTTAATGTTAATGTTAATGTTAATGTTAATGTTAATGTTAATGTTAATGTTAATGTTAATGTTAATGTTAATGTTAATGTTAATGTTAATGTTAATGTTAATGTTAATGTTAATGTTAATGTTAATGTTAATGTTAATGTCAATGTTAATGTTGTTGTTCGTGTTGTTGTTGGTGATGGTGGTGTTTTCGCTGTCTTATTTTTCGTGTTGTGAGCGCAATTTGCCACCCGCTGCTTCGATAATCAATCTGCTACCACACAACGACAACAACAACAACAACAACAACTCCAACTCCAACAAGAAACAACAGCAACAATAATCAATCTTCGAATAATTCGAATGAAATCACATTTTTATCCTTTCATTCTTCGATCCATTTGGAGCTCTCAACGGCTTCCGTTTGTTCATCTCTTTGCCGCATCACGTGACAACGCGTTGATATTCGTGAAGAATCTCAACTTGATTGCTGTGTATTAGTGGGGATTAATGAAGTGTTGTTGTCATTGTGAAGGCTGTCATGCTGTGAAGACCTCCACCACCACCACCATCATCATCATCATTTTCACTCGAAGAAAGTCACTTTGTCACTCATTTTTTCTTCTTTTGTCATCGATTGTAATATTTGAGCCGCTCATTTCGCGTTGACGGCGATAATCACGCGAGCGAGACGACTTTTCTGAGGATCGCAGGCGACAAAATTCACTCACAATCGAGCAATCAAAAGTGAATTTCGACTTCTAGATTCATCATCAGAGCATAAAAATGTCAAATTTACTAATTTAGATTGTCGTTGTTGCTGTCGTCTTTTCGTTTTAATGCGTTTTGGAATCGCAAAAATTTAAGGATTTCCGAATGAAACATCGAAAGTGTTGCAATTAATATCAAAAAAAAAAAAAAAGAAAAAGTTTCTTCTACGAAAATAAGTGAAGACATCAGTGAATTTTTAATTTAAAACGAAATGACGATGCGAAGATTGTGTCACTTTTATTATTTATGAACTGCTGGCTTCTCCGGCCACCGATTTCGCCCTCCTTCGCGACGAACTTGGCGGCGGTCAAGTTTGGCTTCTTTTTTTTTTCTTAATATTAAAATTTGTGGAAGCGCTTGAAATTCAGCGCGTTCATCGTAAATTGTGAGCGCAACCAGCTGATTCGGAACCGACACGCGGCGGCTTCGCGGTGGTGGGCGAAGTTTTCATTAACTTCTTCCCCTGCTGCCCCCCCACAACTCCTCTCTCACTCACTCTCTCTCTCTGCAGTCTGTCTTCCGTCATCTACACACACACACACACATCACGAGTGACATCGTTAATTAGCGGTTTGCATTGCAATCGTTTTTACTCGGCCGCACAACAGCCGAGTCAACGACAATTTCGCGTCACTCAAGCGCGCTGCCTCGGGATGGATGCCAGCGACGACGGACGACCGACAACCGACGACCGACGACCGACGACCGATTGACTGCATAAGGAAACCCGCGGCTGCTCGTTGGCATGGCGGCGGCGGCTGAGACGGTGGCGGCGGCGGCTCCCTCTCGCCTTGAAGTCGAACGCTCATGCGCGCCCTTTGAAGCTGCCAGAACTACGCGACGGCGTTCGATGGTGTAAAATTAAGTGAACTTTTTGTTTTAATAAAAATGCAAACAATTTAACAATTTTCACCGCATCTGCATATCGCGACGGTGGTGGCGGCGACGACGGCGGTGGCGACAGCAGCGGCGGCGGGGCTCTTTTGTCGCTCACTCAGCCAGTTGAGTTGGTCGAGAAGAGTGCAACAGCAACAACAATAACGACAACAGCCGCCCGAACACCGTGTGAAAGAGAGCGAGTGGAATTATGTGAGCCGTGTGCGCGACAACTAGAAACACACACACACACACAATTCATAAAATACAACATTTAATAATAATTTGATGTTGCTGGAGTGGTGGCGGCGGCGGCGGTGGCGGCGGCTGCGACGATCGGCGGTAGCGATCGGCGTCGCCTGATTATCGGCGTAATTGCGTGTGCAGTCGGTGCAGTCGGTGCAGCCGGTGTGCCGCCGCGCAAGGATCAACGTAACAACGGATATTTATTGCGAGCAGCCAAGCTGAGCCGTAATTCACTAGAGTTGCTCGCCGCAACCCCTTCGTCAAGGGCTCGTCGGCGGGGGAGGGGAAGGGGAGAGGGGAAGGGGGGCTGTAGAAAGCAGCCAACTTATATGAATTCCTTGCACTTTTTTATTGTAATTTCGAGTACGCAGCGAAGAGTGCGCTTCGAGTGGGAGGACACTGAAAGCATTACAACAAATTAAATTGGACGGATCGGAGCGGATCGGGGCGTCGAGGCGTCGGGGCGGCCCGACCGCCGAGCGACCGATGTTGGCGCTGCGATAAAAGCAATTTTTTTAATTAACAAAATGTTGAATAAAAATTCTACGGCATCATTTGTCGTGGCAGGGGACGGTGGTAGCGGGGGGGGGGGACGGCGGGGGAATTTAAATGGCCTTCGCTCCTCATCGAAGGGGGTGCTAAAATGCACCTTTATTTCGCATTCCTGCGGCTGCAGCGCGGCCGTGAAGGGCGGCTTCGCGCTTCTTCGAAGTTCGAACCTGCGACAAGAAGAAGAAGAAGAAGCAGAAGAACAAGAAGAAGAAGAAGAACAAGAGATCGCCGTTATTCTTCTCTTATTTGCTTCATTATTTGCGAAACTGTTTACAGTTTGAAACGCAATTAATTGCAAAAACCAACTCAAGTAGTTGCGGCGGCAGACTTTTTTACGTTCAGGAGGCGCAAGTGAATCCACTCTCTGTCTTCATCACCGCAGGACGCCGCGTAATTGAGAACCACAATCGAGACGAGAAAGACCCACGAGAGATGATAAAAACGCAACGCATTCGTGGGCGAGACGCTCACCTCGCGTTCTCTTCTCACCACCGACGGACACTCACACCACTCACCATCCTCTCTACACGGCAAACCTCACCTCACCCCTCCCCCCCCACCGCCCGTCCACTCGATCGTCAATCATCGCTGCGCATCTCGTCATCCCACCCACCGCGACGCCAACTTTTAATAGCAGATTTTAACGCAAACTTCAGCTGAGAAGCGCACTCAAGCGCGTTTTGAG